>OZ005656.1:22121583-22601583 GCA_963930645.1 Salticus scenicus
CAAAAATAATCGAAATAGGTTTAGGTGTTTTATTTAAATGTGCTTCCCTCACGCTCATTCACCCATTAATTTTTGTGTCTATACATATAGGCCGAGCCGAGTGGCCCTGCGCTCAAAGCTGGTAAACTTTAGGTGCCGGGTTCGAAATAAGGTCTCGCTCGTGGCCCTAGTCGTTAAGAATTTTTCGTGGTTTTCTTTGAAACTTGCGTAAATACGGGCTAAGACACCTTAGAAATACCATCACGGAGGGCACTCCCCTTCAGGCCTGGGACCCTAGTGCAGTGAATCTTCCTTTATTTCAACAATCCAATCTCTCTCTCTCTCTCTCTCTCTATATATATATATATATATATATATATATATATATATATTATTTACATACTAATTAAAGTGTATTTGTATAAAGTACACTAAGCGAGAGAAAAAAAAAGCCGCACTTGGATGTTCTCCTTTTCCCCTTCTACAACCGTCAATTTTATCGTTTAAAAAGCAAATTTTCGCACAGATATTACTATGTTGTCCTCCACATACACTTTAGCTGTGAGTCCAGTGTTAAAAACAAAATGCAATTGTCAGGAAAATTTTAATTTCAGAATTTATTTCAAAAATGGTAAGAATAAGGCAGTTAACGATGCCACAAAAAGTATTAATTTTTGAAGAAAATCAAAAACTATTTTAATACGTGAGATGGCAGAATAATTAAATGTTAAAGAAATATTGGTAAAAGGGTTTTCAGCAAGAAATAAAAGTTTTTGGCCGTTTAAACTAGAAATTTGGTTTTAGGTGGTCACACTGCTAATCCAAGCGATATGACCGTACGTTAAAAAGCCATTGCTTATAAAAGCGGTTTGTATTACATTTAGAACATAAAAGAGATTCAGAAAAAGTGTTTAGTAGCATAATTCCTTTAACTACAGTACAACAACTATTAAACAAAGCAGGTTTAAATGACAGAAAATTTTAAAAAATTCCATTCTTAGTGAAGAGAAGTAGGAAAGCAAGACCTCAGATGGCTAAAAAAAATAAAAAAATGATTAGTGAATTATTGGGCTGAACTGGTTCTCTCTGATGAGTCAAATTTAACTTATTTCGAGCTAAAGAAAACAAGCAGATCTGACAACGAAAATATGACCGACTTAATGAAAATCGCACTTTTAAAACAGCGACACATTCTCCGTAAATTATGGTACGGAGGTGCATAACTTTTCAAACACTCAGGAAAGTTTTTATGCTCAAGGGATCAATTAACTCGAAATAAAACACAATCTGCATAAAAGTGGTGCCTGACCGACTATTTTGGAGGTATCTTGGACATTTCCGTAAACATCATTTAAAGATAAAAAGGCACCTTACTACACGGCATCTGTGGTAAGTTTATTCACTTTAAATTGTCAAAATTTCCTATCCATTCCCATGAGAACCTGTAATTCTGTAAATAATCACAACTTTTTCACTTTAAGTTAAATCCCACAAAGGATATAGTAGAATTCCTTCTTTACCAGACATGGAAATATTCAAAATCGCGATCAGCTTGAAAATGTTTCGTCTGTAAAAAGTAGGGGGAGAGGGGAGAAGATTCAAAATTTGCAGCCTATAACTCTGCCAGAACTAGAAAAAATTATTTTTGATATTTGGCACATTGAAATTTCTGAGATTTATATTAAAACACTGTATAAAACTATGCCATTGCACATTAATGCAGTAATTCCATATAAAGGTGGAATTAACCCAATGAAGAATACATATTTTTAACAAAAAAAAAAATGCTTAGATCTAACAAATAAATAGTTTTATTTCATATATTAAAATATAACTTGTTTATTTCATATAATAAATCATAACAGAATGCAAAGTGTATTGTTATTGCATTATGTTCAAAAAGAAAGTTTTATGCAGATTTCTAAAAAGTACTTCGTAAAGTGCAATAAAGCGAATTATTAAATCGAAAATATACATAGGTATAATTTTATACCTTTGGTATTATGCAAACAAGACAGTTTTATTTGTTTCAAACATTAATTTTAAAGTTATTACAAATAAAAAAGGTATTAGTCATTTTTTCTGCAGTGCGGCTTTTTTTTTTTTTTTTTTGTCGCTTAGTGTATATATATATATATATATATATAATCAAATTTGTTATTAATATCCCTTGAAACCGATATTGAGCAAACTTTTCAAGTCGCAACCTCAAATGATGTATTTGAGTTTTCTGCAGATTTTTCTTTTTAAGTTATGTTGATCACAAATATACACACAGACCAGGGTTACCAAATTTGGCTTTTTTTTTTATTCAATAGTCACCAATAATTTTTATTTGTAACGTTTGACTAGTCACTTCGATGATTGATAGTGTATTATGCATATCAAATGTCACTTCTCAAAATTATTGGTGACTATTGAATAAAAAAAAGGCCAAATTTGGCAACCCTGACACAGACCACCTGCTTAAAAAAAAAAAAAAAAAAAAAAAAAAAAAACTGAAAATTGAACTTAAGAAAACATCTTGTTTACAGAATAGGTATGAGAAATTAAATTTTCTTTCTGAGTAGTGTTCGCCGACATAGTAAAATGCAGCAAATCACTTCTATCAATTACATTCAATGGGATAGAACGTTTAGCTTCACTTTAAGTCACCCTGTATATCCTCTAGAAACTATATAAAAACACAACATATTATGTACTTAAATTTAGTCTTATATGAAAAACATCTAACACAAATGAGTTACAATTCCAGTACCTTCCAGTTATAGTCACAGTATATCCAAATACTTTGAGTAGCACTCTAAACAATCGGTAAATGATTTCCATATCTCAATCTACACAAAATATATTTTTATACATATAAAAAATTATGTTTTTTTACAATTTTGTTTAAGATTGCTTATAGGTGTTACACTGGTGTTACATAGGTGTTACCAGAACTGTCATGTTTGTATAATACCAAAGAGATGAAATGATACATATGTACATTTTTAATACAGTAATTCACAGTATTACACTCTACGAAGTAATTATTAAACATTTGCATAAAACTTTCTTTTTAAACGAAATATAATAAACAAATACTTTGTATTTTACTTTCATTTATTATATGATGTAAGCAAGTTGCATTTAATATATGAAATAAAACTATTTATTTGTCAGATCTAAACAATTACTTATTAAAAATGCATATTTTGCATTTTGTTATTCCACCTTTATATGGAATTACTGCTTTAATGGGCAATGACAGTGTTTTAATATAAATATCAGAAATTTCACTGCGCTAAATATCATAAACATTTTTTTCTAGTTCTTGCAGAGTTGTAGGCTGCAAATTTCGAATCCTCCCCCCTCTCCCCCGCCTTTTCATAGACTAAATATTTTCGAGAGGATTGAGATTACGACTATTTCCAGGTCTGATGAAGAAGACGTTCGACGATATTCTTTGTGTAATTTAACTTAAAGTTAAAAAGAGATATTTATTTACTGAATTATAGACCGTCAGGGAAATGGATAGGTAATTTTAACAATTTGATCGAATAAACACACCACAGACGGCCTTTAGTAAGGTGCAATGTAATTTTGAAATGTTGTTTGCGGGAAAGTCTCAGATACCTTCAAAATAGTCGGTCAGGTGCTAGTTTTATAATGGCTTGTTTCATTTTGAGTTAATTGATCCTTTGAGCATGAAAAATTGCCCGACTCTTTGAAAAGTTATGCACCTCCGTACCATAATGTACAGAGAATATGTCACTGTTTTAAGAGCGCATTTTTCAGTAAGTCGGTCACGTTTTGCCGTCCTACTTGTTTTTTTCATCAGCCCGAAATAAATTAAACTTGATTCACCAGACAAAACCAGTTCAGTCCAATACTTAACTAATAATTTAAAAAAAAATTTGGTCAACTGAAGTGTTTTTTTTTTAATTCTTTCTCTTAGTAATAACTTTTCATGCAGATTTTCTGATTTCTGACCTATACTTTGTTTAATTATTCCCGCAATGTTTTGAAGAAAGTATTTTGCTATATACTTTTTTTTTGCTATATATATATATATATATATATATATATATATATATATATATATAGTATTTTTAAAGTTATGAACATGTATAAATCGATTTTTTAAACTTTTGCTTTTAAACTTGCGGTCAACTTGCTTGGATGAGCAGCATGACCGCCTAAAGCCAAGTTTCCCGTTTAAACAGACAAAAAATTTTACAAATTGCTAAAAACTATCTCACCGATATTCCGACAACATTTAATTATTAAACCATCTCACGTATTAAAAAGAAAGAAAAATCATCTAATGTTAAAATAATCTTTTATTAAAATCATATAATGCTACGAAGAATGAAAAAAGAAAGAAAAATCATCTAATGTTAAAATAATCTTTTATTAAAATCATATAATGCTACGAGTAAAAAAAATAATAATAAAATAAAATAAATAAGAATTAATTAATAACTTAAGTTAGTATCTTAATTTCTTATAATGTGAATAACCAATTTCATATTTTCTTTCTCCTGTACAAATAAAACTATATGAAACTGTAATTTTTGCAGTAATGTACTTTTTATAATTATCTTTTTTTTTTTTTTTTTTTTATGTTCACTGTCGACTTAATCCGAACTCATAACGAAATATTATTATTATTATTTTATGATTTGTTTAATAATAATAATAATAATAATAATAAAAAGAGTAAAATAAATAAATATAAAAACATAATCTGCAATTACACTAAGAAAAATATAGATACGGCCGTCATCTAGAATGAACAAGAGGTCGTTTATCTTTAAACTAGGCATATAGATTTCTGTGCTATGCGTATAAGGCACGCCAGTAAGCTGAATAGACGAAATGATCGAGAATTTCTAGTATACAAATTTCTAGATGGTGAAACAATATTCTGAATATTCTTAATTCTTTGTAATGTAAGAAATTTTCACTTGATTTTCTATATTTGGATCATAAACTAAGATAATAGTTGCTGAAATTTGCCTCTTGTGTTCACATTTATTTGCATAGATTTATAAATGTGTCTGACCTCGATAATATAGGCAAATGCTCTAGAATTCTTACAACTCGCTTTCAAAGGGGACTAGAATTTATAAGGATGACATGGAACTATTTTTACTAGAACCACAATTTAGATTCTAGATTTCAGTTACAGAAATTTTTCTCGAAGTACAGCATGAAAACTAATATATATATATATATATATATATATATATATATTTTCTTTTACAGAAAGTTACAAAATGCTTAACATACCTATATATATATATATTTTTAATTTTTAAAATTCGAAAGAAAAAAAAAATCACAGACACAAATATTTTATACCGCCACACACTCGGTCACGCAAAGACCAAAACATTACAGGACGAGAGTCCTTACGAAAATCGATGCAAACTTTTCCAATAAAGGTATGCGAACGGGAGTTTATACGTGTGTGTACAGTTATCACATGCCTTTATATGGAAGAATAGAGAAAAAAGAAATTTGTAATATACAAAAAATTTCTGGCGTATAATTATTATTCCTTTTTTAATTGGACTCGTATTTGATTTCTGATTATACTTTTTTTTTCTTGTAAGTTGTTTTCATTCATTCTCAAAAGAGAACTGAACTGTTTTAACTGAATTTAAGATGCTTACGTTTACAGTGAATAATTCTATATACATATGTATTTCGTAGGTATTTAAAGTTTATTTTACATTAAAATTTTGCAATAAGTGAATCTTAAGAACATGTCATTTTGAATGCAATGAATTGTTACATAAACTGTAAAAAAAAATATCTGCAAATGTACTGAAATGTTTAGCCAGGGACTATGTAAATTTACAATAATTGTTAGTTAAAAGTAAATAATCGAGATTCTCAAACTTTAATCTGTACTTTTATCTATTTTTCTTAATTAACTCCTCAATAAAAATAAAAAATGAACATTTCTACTTTGGAAAAAGCATTTTAAGTCACAAATATATTCTTGCGGATAATTGATTAAACTAATATTAATCATTAAAGTGCACATATAATATAGATTTTTTAACCTCTCCGTTTATTTTCTTTGCAATTTTACATAACACTTAGGACAAGTGATTACACTGTGTGGTGCAGAAAAAAAAATCGAGCTCTTATACCATTCCTGCTGATTCTTATGTAAAATGATCTCCTGAGTTCGAATATGATCCCCCATTTTGCCCAATCACACACCGTTTTCTTAGTACGCCACCCCCTTCCCAAATTTGTATCACGGTTTGGTAATTTTACGGCTATGAATTTGATTTGGGGAATGGAAAAAAAAATATTTTAACACTTAAATAAATAAATAAATAAATAAATATATATACATATATAATGTTTGATAAATAATAATAATAATTGATTAATAAAATATAATACATGTAATTCATAATTTCAGTGGCAACTTCTCCTTAAGTTTTTTCCTTGCTGCAAATGCCCATGTTTTAGAATTTTTCACTTGTGCAGGCCCTCAGAAGATATTCAACAGTTAAATTAATCCTTCCCTCCTCTACAATTCAATTCATAGCCGTAAAATTACTGAAAAGTGTTCAAAATAAGGAGGGGGGGGGGAGTATGATTGTCATACTCGGATTATGGAGGACATTTTACATAAGAATTTGAAAAATGGCTTTGGGGGCGATTTTCATATAGAGCAGTTTTATGAATAGTTTTCTGTTGAGATTTTTAACAGCGTATATTTTAAAAAATCTTACAGATTTACTAAGAAGTTCTACATATATCAGAATTGCAATGAAATACTATGAAGAAAAAAAGTTTGAAATTTAAATTATATAAATATTTTCTAATTAACATAGAAAAATGTAGCAATTGTAAAGTAACAAATATTTGAACTGGTGTAAAATTCTCAATGGTTTTTAACAGTTTGTTTATATGATACAGCAAAATGATATGAACTATTTTATCAATTTTCACAATGTTTAAAAGGGCAAAATCCCTCAACCAAAATTTATATTAGCACGGACCCCGTATTCGGATAAATATGCAATTGTTTAATAACAATTCATAAATCCCTTTCATATTAGTTTATATTGCCAGGAGAAAATACTGTTTGATTTTGAAGTTAATTGCTAAAATTTTTATTTTTCTTGTTACTGTAATTAGCTAAATTCGAAATTTCATGCAATACAATTTAATTCGCTTGAATTATTAATTAATTTTAACTTAAAAAAAATTATAAATATGATAATTACTTCCTTCTTTTTTAAAGCAGGATTATTTTTATTTTCACAATTCGATAAATTCTATAATATTTAGTAAGTTTGAATATTTCTTTGTAAAAACGCGTCATTTAAGTATTAACAGCGCAATTTAAATAGTCAAATATTAAAAGTAATATAATGTTTTATTTGCATTAAGCATTCTTTCGAAAATTATTACTTTACTTTAACGAAATTATGATAATTATTATTTTAAATAATGTTTGATATTCAGAAAACATGAAAACCATTTTTACTTAATTAACTTTGATTCTTCTCATTAACCCCTTAGATCATCCATATTACTAATGCATAAAAAGAATGAACTTTTAGCATGTGACGAGAAAAATAATATCTTAACAGATTTTTCATGTTCTGTTGCTAGAAAATAACTTTAAACAAAATAAAAGTACAGTAATTAATCTCCTCAAATCGAAATAGATTGTTTATATTCCCTCGATACTAAATACATTCTTACACCTTAGATTTATGAAGAAGAATTGAAAGTAGAATTCAACATATTTTGCGTTAAAATATATGTGTACATACATATAGTTGTTCACTTTAAAGTATGAATAGTTAGTTAGATATGTATGGAAATATGGGCGAGTGAGTATATAAACTAATGCATATACTATGTGCATGTGCCCATGTATGCATGGCATATATTTGTCTATATGTATTCATTACATGCACACATATACACATGCACTGAGTTGCCTGGACGAATAGAGAATTTTTTCTGTATGTAGATGTAAAAAAAAAAAAATCTCTTAACAAAATCTACATTTGTTCTGTATCTATTGTTTTATTAGAAAAAAAATAGTATAACGCATTAAAAAAAAAAGTTCTTTATGTGTTTAATAAAAATAATCATTTTTCAAATAATTCATTTCTTAGGGTAATTAAAAAATAATAATAATAATACCAGATTTTAATTAAAAAATAAATAAAAAGATAATTAAAAAACACAAAACAAAAACAAAAATATTTTTTTTAAATTCAGGAATTTTTTCATTAAACAAATCATACAAATAATAATAATAATAATAATAATAATAATAATAATAATAAATAAATGAAAAAATAAAGAAATAATAATACCTTAAAGACATTTTGAAGAGTTTATTTTGAATAAATATAAATATGTTATTTAATTTCAAATTTGCTTACAATATATTAAATGTTCTGTATAGGATGTTGTTTTTTGAAATTCAAAGAACCCAAATATTTCATATTTCTTGCTTTTAAGAAACTTATTTAAACGTATTTTGTCATTACAATAGTCCTGAAGAATTCAAATTTCAATTTTCGATTCAGCTACATTTGTCATTACATAGATATATTATTTAAAAGTAATATGAATGGAAAATGAAAATAATAATAATAATAATAAAACTTTCAAGGTTTATAAATAACATTCCACTTATTTTTTATTACAAAATGAAAGAGATTTAATTTTTAAATTAGTTAATGCTGAAGTTTATATGAATATTTTGAAAAAAAAGTTGTTAATTGAAGAATCGTATAAGAGTTAGTTCATGCATTAGTATACATTAGTTCGTACATAAATTGCATTTTTATTATTAAAAAATAATAAAGATTTAATAATAACCCAAATATATATATTCTATCTATTTAAATATGTTTGTAATTAACTCTATTTGAAAACTACCTGACTAAATATGATTTCAGAAATGTAAGTGTTAAAAAAATATTTATTGTGGAAAAAATTTATGACAAAATATTATTTTTATTTTTAATCTAAGACTTAAGTCTGACATCGAAAAATTAATAATTAATTGCAGTTTCTGCAGTTTTATTGAAAATGATTTATTTAAAGATAATCATAAATTTATAAATTTATAAATACATTTTTTCCTTTTTTTTTTTTTTTTTTTTTTTTTTTTTTTTTGAGTATCAAAAATTACTGTTTAATATAAAACCATTTTTTATATTAATTTGATACTATATAATTTTAATATTTATTTAGGTAAAATATTGGCATATTTTAATTCAGGATACTTTATTGATCAAAATCTGGTCAAACCTCGATATCAGAATTTCGAGCTGAATACAATACTTCCGATATCTATGGTTATAGGATATTAGAAATAATTGGGTAATTAAGAAGTAATTAGGTCTTATATTTATTGCAATAGTAAATGTTGAAAAAACTCTTCCTGAAATACAAAAATAAGTGAACGTTAAAAAATTCCTAGAAACAATTATACCCACAAATTATAGGTAATTTTATAAAATTTTAAAAATCTCTGCAATTATTCGATGGAAAATAAGCCTAATAAATCAGCTAGATTTAATCGCTAATAACGAAGATTATAATGAGCTGTTTGGATCATTGTGTGCTTCAGTCGAAGATCAAAGCGATATAAAATGTATGTAAAGAAGAGTATGATAAAATCGTCAAAAATAGGAATGATTTCTTCATGCCTCTTGTTAAACGCTTCACTATTGTCGAAGAATGCGATCCAAAATGAGAATGTATAATCTGAAGTACGTAGAACGCCTGTTGCAGATACAGCTTGCTAGAGAATTTAAAATAATAATAAGAAGAAGAAGAAGAAGAAAATGAAAGCACATATCCAACACAATTATCAACAAATTTAATAATGAATATACCTGGAGAAAACTTAAAAACTCCTTGATAACTTATATTTGATCAATACTTATTTAAAAATATATGTTTTCATAGATTATTTTATTTTGTTATTTTAACATTGCTCTATTTTTAAACACTCAATATTCGCATACAACAATTATATACGATATTCCGGTACGTCCAGCATAACTAATGCAATTTCAGTCTAGACATACACACGTGTATTTTAACATTTTAATCGGACGGATTGATATGTACACATGCACCTCGAGAGTGGAGAAAGCGGTGATTTATGTATGCTTTAAATTTTAAAAACAATATTTTTCTTTTAATATTTTTTAGTTAAATGGAAATATTTTCTTTGGTAATGTACTGAAAGAAATTTGGAGAAGGTACATTTTAAAGCCCAAAGGTCTGAAATGAAGGTCTAAATGAGTCAATGTTATAGCTGATTATATATTATGAATTATATAGCATAATATAAGCTAATTTAAAATCAAATAAAAACCTACAAAATAAATTTTGTTGCTAAATTCCTAAACGAATTTTAATTCAAACTTTTAAAAATACTAAAAAAGTAAATTTTAAAATTTAAAAAATTAAAAAAAATATTTTGAAGTTAAAAGATAACATACTTATTTTATTTAAAATATTTTTCTCTGTTAGTGTGGACCTTTATGAAATTTTTAAATGTCCCCGACATATAATTATCGCGTCATATTTAATGAGCATTATATGGTTATTTAAGAATTCTGCTCACAGAACTTATCCATTAGCTTTCTTTATTACTTTTTAAATAATTGATGTTCAATAAGCTTAGATTTTGGATTTTTGCCATAACGGAAATTTTTCAATTGATATTTCATGTTTTCTTTTACATCGGCTTGTTTAAAGCTATATCAAATTACCTTAATGGGTTTTTCTAAAATTTAAATTGATTACTCTCCTTTCTGTTGAATTAGAATTACCTTAGATAACATATAATTATTATAAAATATAGGTAAAATAAATAACTTTATAGATAACAGTGAATGTGATTTTAAAGAATATATCTAGAACATAAAATGTAATTATATTAAAGGATATATTTATTTAAAAAAAAAAAAAAAAGTTTAAATTTTAAAATACAAGAATTAGAAATTATGATGAATTTTTGAAAGCTAATGGTTTAAGAAAATGACGTAAGAAAAGTTGAGGAATAGAAAAGTATAAAGTTAACATGTAAAAGCCAGAGATTAACTAACAAAGTATTCGTTTATTCAGTGCATCTTATTTTAAACAAAAACGTTACAATAAATCCGATAGTTTTTCAAAATAAAACTAAATAAATTGTAATCCAAACTTTTATCAGTATTTGTAAATGTCAAAAAAAGTGATTATATATATATATATATATATATATATATAACATAATAGATTATTTTTCAACTGAAAATATCAATTAATTTCTTTAATTATCACAAATCTATGCTTCAATCAATCGTTTTAAAGGTGTTAAAGATTTCTTTTCAAAAATACTGATACTGAAAATTTGATTCTAAAGGATGTATTCCCCTCCTTCCCGCGGGAACAGTCATGCTCAGAATTTTTCAAGAAAGTGTTGGGTTACTTCATTATTCTACGATTTACAGAATTCTACTATTCTACGAGTCTAAGATTTATGAAATGGATTCAGTATCTCGCAAAACTGAAAAACTGTTGGTCTTAGATTGTTTCGAACTTACTTTTGTGTCTGTTGAAACATCTAGTTGTACATTTCCGATTTTGGTTTCTATATGACCGCTTATTTTAGAAGCAGACACGTTTTACAAGATTTTCGTAATTTCTATAGATGCATATAAGCGTACTATGTATTTATCTGGTACAACTTTAAAATGGAACAAGAAATTTTGCAATTTTTTTTATATAGGTCTATTATAATATTTAGTTGTGCGTCTTTCTTTTTAGTTTTAACGTAACTTTTCCTTTTGACGATAGCCATGATTTATTGGTCATTACATGGCCAAATAAGTTTTAGTGGCTTGAAGATAACCTAATAAAGAAGTCGTAATAATATTTTTGCAAAAACTGTCGACTTTAGTTCGTGTAGTTTCGGAAGAAATAGTCATGCTTTTATCGACAAATGCACTTTATTTAATGGATATTCAAGAATTACTCCTATGAAACTGTTATTCGTACCGCACAAATCTACAATTAATGAATACTTTACAAAACAGTTCAATAAAACAGTCACTCCTACCACAAAAGCAAAACAAATAACGTTATTTGCATCACAGAGCAGAAATTTTAATAACTCAGGAACAAAGATCAACCACTTACAGCATAGCCGCTCAAACAAAATCTGAACACAAACTGATTTTTTCGAGAATGACGCATTTTTTTTTTTTTTTTTTTTTTTTTTTCAATAGTCTCAATAATGAGTTAGCGAATTTTTGGGGTAGTTCTATGCAAGAAATAAATAGGTCTTTTCGAGAATTTTCAGAACTTGGTTTTTGAGGATGGAGTTTCCAAACATAGGCAACCCTAAACAATCATTTTTCTCCAAATTTGATCGGAATTTTAAAGCATTACAAATATAAGAAACACGAAAAAAAACTTTTTGAAAGAAGGACACTGATAAATCTAAAAAATAATTTCGCTAACTAATATTAAGGACGCTTACGATATACATTCCTAAAGTTCTTCGGCTATAAAAAATGTAATGACATAATTAAGTAATTGAAAAATTTATTTTCCTACAGACTATCATTTTAAATAGCATAAATATAATTTTATATTTAAAAGTAATAATTAGAATGTTTTTGGATTGAAAAAATATTTTACTTATTTATTATGTATTGTTCTTTTTCTATTTACTTATTTTAATAAAACCATTGCTACTAACAGATGTAATTTATGAAATGTATAATTTAATACTTTTCTAAGAGATTGGTTGGGTTTCACGTCGCACTAGTGCAGTGCAATGGACAATTAGCATGGATTTCAGGGATGGTCCTGAGGCATGCCATCACAATTTCAATCTTTAACGAAGTTCATGGCTTCCCTGCTATGGTGACCCTCCTAGATTTATAATTTAGATGGGAACATGGAGGACATTGCTGTTCGGTTAAAGCTGGATATTTTTTTAAATATTCTTCTATTATTATATCAAATAAACGATCTATAAATAAAATTTTATTTTTCTCAATATTTTTCACTTATTTTACGGTTGAAATGACGATTAAAATCTAAACACAATTTAAAAATCAGATACAGTTTTAATATGAGCAAAGTATCTATAGTCCATAGTACTTGAGCAGTTATTTCTCCTTAACATGTTTATAATAACTTTCTAAGTAAAACATAAGCATAAAAACGTTGTGCAGTTTAAAACGACACATAACAGAAACAATTCCAAGTGGAAAAGTATTTTCATTTGAACAATTTAATAATTTTCAATGAAAAAGAATTTCCATTTGATATCACAACTTAAGAAAACTTTAAATTAAAATAATAAATAAATGTTAATTTATTAAATTTCAATTTCAGCAGATTTATAAAAAAGAAAAAAAGAATTCTAACCACTTATATTTATTCATTCATTTATTTATTTATTAATGTATGTACTTAAAAATTTGTTTCCATAATAAAGTTTATTTCAGTAATTTACTTAAAGTATGCGTGCTTAATCCTAAATGTATATTATATATATATACTGTGAAGGTACAAAATTTTACTTGTTAAAACATAATGCAACAAGCTTAGTTTACATTAAAATTAAAGCACTCTTTTGTATATTCTAAAAATATCATTTGTAAAGTATATTTTTAGAACAAAAAGTGATTTACTAATTCGAGTGTTTTGTTATACTCAGAAAACATGAAACGTATTTATGGTTAATGAATCGAATATTCTGATTAACATCTTTATAGAATTCTTATAATAAATTAATCATTAAACTTTTGCACTTTATGTGAGGAAAATATTATGCGAGTATGTATCGTTTGCTTTGATAGCAAATAAATAATATTAGGAAAAATGTATTTTTAATCTTTCATAATTTAATTTTTTTAATTGGGTGTTTATATGTTTTAACATGACATAGTAATTTTAAATACATTTTTACGCTTCAGAATAGAATAAAATTTGGATTTTTTTTTCTTTTAAATCAAAATATAAATTTAAAAAAAAAAAAAAAAAAAAAAAACCTCTTTATAAACATTTTAAACCATGTACACAAATGTACATGGTTTAAAATGTACATTCATCATAAGTTAAAATTTTACACTTTATGGGAAGAACATATTATGCAAAAATGTCTAATGTACTTTGACAACAAATTAAAAATGTTGGGCAAAATATGTGTGTTTTTGATTCTTCATTACTCAAAAATTTTAATAGGCTCTTTATTTATTGCAACACGACATAAAAATTTTAAATACATTTTCATGCATCAGAAAAGTAATAATAATTGGAGTGTTTTTTTCTCAAAAGATAAATAATTAAAAAGACATTGTACAAATATTTTAAATCATATATCTGAACAGTATTTATAAAATTATCTTAGTTAATGATAAATTGCATTTTTCTGTCAATTATTGTATAAATTCATATTCAGTTGTCCGAAAAGTTCGTGCCGATTTTGAAGGAAAATTGAAACGTAACGCATTTATATGCTCGTGGATAAATTATTTTGATACTTTTAACATTTCAGCTAATCCATGTATCGTATAGTGTGGATTATTTTCGATTAAGGTTTTAAGAGTACATGGAACATATCGACAGGTTAAATGAAGCAATTTTTGCAAAAGGTTCAACGATTTGCACTTTACTTAAAAATACATATGGAACTGAGATTTTTTTTCCACAGTTAACTTGTACATTATAGTCCATATTTAAAACAAAAGAAATTAATTAGCTGAATAAATTAGTTTTCTAGAGATAATTAACTTTTCTATATGAAATTTTTTTAACAATATGTCCATTCAGTACACTTTTCTAAAATTATATTTAAGATAGAGGGTTGAAATTTTCAAAAATTGTGTAACTAATTTATTTCTATAAAAATACCCAACAATGTAAATCTGTGTGGAAAATGTTTGGAAATAATGAGAAATATATTCTCAAAACTTTTAGGGTTTTCAAAGTTATTTAGTAAAATAAAAAATATATTATTTCTTTTTAACCAAACTTAAAATTGCTGCTTATTATTTTCAAATAGTACATCTTCTGCTACCATACCAAATTTTAAGGTGATAAACTCAATAGATTTTTAGAAAAGTGTACCGAATGGGCATATTGTTAAAAAATGTTCATATAGACATATAAAAAGTTAATTATCTCTAGAAAACAAATTTATTCAGTTAATTAATTCTTTTGCGCTTTAAATATGGGCTATAATGTACATGTTAACTGTGGGAAAAAAATCTCAGTTCCATCTGTATTTTTAAGTAAAATACAAATTGTTGAATCTTTTGCAAAAATTGCTTCAATTAACATGTCGAGATGTTCCATGTACCCTTAATTTGATTTTAATCTATAGTGGAGGGCCTACTGGGGCGTTCTTGATCTTGAAGGTTGAAATCACCAGTTTTAAACCTAGCAAGCCACTTTCGCACAGTTCTTTCAGATACAGCACCTTCGCCATAATCAGCGCATATTTTGCTTTCCGCCTGTATGGCATTTTTGCCTTTCTGGTAAAAGAAAAGCATTAAATGCCTACGATGCACTTTGTTTGCTTTTCAAAGGCGTATAAAACAGACAACAATTAACGTATCGTAACCATTTTTTTTTTTTCTAAATATGCCTGAAGCACCGACTTTTAGAATAATTACCCATATCATTCGTTTTCAATCATTTTGATATATTCAGATTTGTCTTTATGCCACCTAACGAAAATCAGCACGACATTTCCGGACGATCCAATAAAAAACAGAAATTTACGGTCGTAAAAAATAATTCATAAGCAGAAACTGGTATCTCAAAAGAAAAAAATATCTAGCAAAATAATACACATTTAAGAAAACCAATGCGAATACTTAATATGTATCAAATGAACTATATATATATATATAGATATATATATATATATAATAGTGATATGCGTGATTTCAATTTATTTAATTTAAAAATAATATTGCATAGAAAGAAAATTACCATTGAAAAATTTTACATTCATTAAATACACACACACATATATATATATATAAAGTTTAAATTTTTAGTATGAATGCAGAGTTATTCAGTATATAATAAATCTAATAAATCATTTACTAAAGATTAATCGGAGATATTTTCTCCAATAAAATCATATTAATTATTTTCGTGAGGCTTGTCTTTTATAAAATTAAGATAAAAAACAATACAAATAAAAAAGAAGAAATGGTCAAATGGTCGAAAAAGAATTGAATATTATAAAGAGACTGAATATTAACAGCTAAAAAGTGAAACCGTTATTGAAATAAACATTATTTAAAACTATTTAACACAACTAATTTATTATGGTTAATGAATCATGAATAAAAACATCTGTAAGCGATAATTAGATAGATAAGTATATAGATAAATGCGTAGTAGTTAGACATTTTAAAATGGCACGATTAATGCAGTAAATATGTATTAGTATATTTGAATTTTAGAAAGTTCCAATTTATTTCATGAGAACATAAATTGATAAAACCATAAGAACATAAATTGTTTTTATGTTATACTACGACATATATCCACAATCATAAATGACACAAAACGGGTTTATAAATCTGATGATATTAGTGATAAAGTAAAAAAAAAAAAAAAAAAAAAAAAAAAGCAAATAAATAAAACTTCTAATAATAATAATAATAATAATAATAATAATAATAATACATATATTTAAAAAAAACGCACTTTCTTACAATGTGTTGTAACTAAATATTTTGCAAATTTAATAAGAGATATTTTCAGAAATGCTCCTATATACATTTTGTTTCCATTCGAGTGAAAATCCTTTCTGAATAATAAGGAAAAAATGTAATATAGTACTGAAAGAGCCGAAAAATTTTCTTTAATTTAAAAAAGATACAGAGTTCTTATTCTTATACAAATTCCGACATCCATATGTAAATTAAATAGTCTAAAGACTTATTTTTTATTGATTATATTTTTCAACAAAGTTTTGTAAATGATCAACAATTTTATTCTGTCAAACTTTTGTTAGATGTTAAGTTTTTAACTTCAAAACTTTTCACTGTCAAAGATTTTACGGATTTACTTTAATACTGTCGTTAATCATCTAAAGAAACGTTCATGTCAACGAAAGATTTAACTTATGATGAGAGGAGATTATAAATATAAAAACAAATATATACTATGATATTTCCAGTTTAAAAATACAAAATAAAACTGTATTTTCTTTTACACTTAACTAATGAGCTATTTATTATACACACAGATTTGTTTATTAAATTAACGTTTGTAAAGCAAATGTTATAAAAGAAATAATATTTATCTGCAGTTTATAAAATAAAAGTATGTAAATTTTATGAAAATTGATTTTGAAATTTGACATTCAAATTCATTATTAAGTATTTGGGTCGATTTATTTAAAATGAGCGAAACTGCATTTCTGATTTTGAAGTCTAAGTTTGAAAATTGAAAAGCCTTCAATTTTTTTCCAGGTCATATTAACAGCAATATAGTGGCAGACTAGTAATTTTTAAATTTGTAAATTTGTAAATTACAGAATGCAGTTTTCTAAATTTAAAATTAAATATTTTTTTTTTTTTAAGAGATGAATTTTAAATTTATCAAACTGATAAATTTATTATAATAAATATATATTATTATTATTATTAATTAGCAGATTTTAAAACGTCATCCAATTCATATTTTGCTCTTCGTTTTCTTCCAATGTTCCCTAAATAGACAGTTTGTTTAGGTAATATATTTCAAACAAAAACTACATAAGTTTATGCTCATAGAGAGTACTAAAAACTTTAAATATACTTTAGGTTTGATTTTAAGTACTCAAATGGTCAATATATTTTTTAGCATGTTTTAAATAATCGACCCCTAAGAGTACAGTTCATTAGTTTTTAAAAACACAATTCAATTTTCAATAATAATAAAACTACATACTGAAAATAAATAAAACCACAAACTTTTGTTTACAAATAATTAACAATTTAAAGAAATGTATATTAAAAGATAGATATCTACTTCCTTTAGGCATATTCATACAAATGCAATATCCTAAATATTATCTCCCCCCCCCCCCCCAAAAAAAAAAAAAAAAAAAAATCATTTCTTAAAAAATCTTTAAACGTACTTTTAGTTTCTCACACACACTAACAAAAGAAAAAAAAACTAATTGGATAATATAAATTTATTTCATGATAATATTCCTACTTATTTATTATCTAATCTATCATGTTAATCGTTACAACTTGGTTATCATATAAAATAAATAAATAAATAAATAAAAATAAACTTGTTAATTACACATATGAAAAAATACATTTTTTAACAATATTAAATTCGTGCTTGATTAAGTACTAACGCATGCAATAGTAATTAGTGTAGCTATCATGAACTTAATCAATAATAAAAAATAAAAAATAAACTATTATGTTGTGTTTTCCACAAGACATTTCTATGATGTTTTTCTACATAAATCCACTCAGTAGAAAAATTTTAATAAATTTTTCTTTTTACTAAAATTTTCCATCCTAATGAATGCAAACGATTTTCATCTTAGAGAAAACTATCACTAAAAATAATAAAAAGACATAGTTTTATTCTCTATAAATAAAGTCTTAAAGAATGTGTTTTCATAATGGTTATCTCACATATCAAGTTTCGTACAAGTATATATCATTAAAGTTGAGATATAGCCTTCTCATTTTCGGGGAAAACTGCTGTATACAAGCGCCACCTATTTGCTGCTATGCACCCAAACTGAATTAGTATAATTTCACATTAGCATAATGCCTTCTTACATGTCACGTTTTGTTTAATTATACACACCTGAGATATAGCCTTCCCTGACATTGCTGAAATCAACATGTAGTAGGGCCACCTGTTTAAAGATTGACACCAAAAGTTGTAAGACACTAATCTATGATGAGGTGCAACTGCATATATGTTTCTATGCAATTTTGAGCAGTATTTACTGAGATATAGTCTGCACTTAAACTGAAGATGTCATTGTATAACAGCACCACCTGTTGAGCAAATGTTACCAAAAATTGACAGACACTAACTTATATCAAAGTTCATATGCATGTAAATTTATATGCAATTTAGTGCAGTAGTTCCTGAGGTATAGCCTCCTCTGAAATTGTAAAAATCGCAGTATAGTAGCACCACCTGTTAAGCAATTAACACAAAAAACTGTTAAGCGCTAATTTATGTCAAGATGTATCTGAATGTAAATTCATATGCAATTCCATACAGTAGTTGTTTAAATTATGGAAATCGTAATATAGCAGCGCCACCTTTTGAGCAATTGACACCAAAAGCTGCTAAGTACAGCTTTAGGTCATGGTACACGTACATATAAATTTATATGAATTTCTCTGTAGTGGTTCCTGAGATACAGTCGCCACAAAATGTTTGTCACACACACTCACACACAGACATTTTCTAAAAATGAGTATGGAAGAAAAAAAAAAAGAGGGTCTCTTTATTTGGATTTTTTCTTTCTCGTTAGGTACAATGTTCCGATAATTGAGTTTATAGCTAAAACGATGTTGGAAGATATGTCCACAAGGTATGGGTTTGGAAATATGGGTGGGCTGAAAAGTGGATATTTTAGATAAGCGATTTCGAATAGCGAAAGTAAAAGTTACACAAAGAAAAAATATATACCGCCTTCATCTACAACGAATAAGTGATCATTTTCTAAATCCCTAAACTAGAAATATAGATTTCACAGCTATGCGTATATGGCACGTCAGTAAGCTGAATAGACGAAATGATCGAGAATTTCTAGTCTATTCATTTTTAAATGGGGAAACAATATTCTGTATATTCGGAATATTCTGAATCATTTGTATCGCGAGAAATTCTCGCTTGATTTTCTAGAATTAGGTCATAAACTAAGATTATAATTGTTAAAATTAGCCTCTTGGGATCGCATTTATTTACAGAGATTTTTAAATAAGTTTGAAATCGATAATATAGGTAAACGTTCTAGAATAATAATAGGGGTTTCTAGAACTCGCTTTCAATGGGGACTAGAATTTATAAGGATGACATGGAACTATTTTTACTATACCCATAATCTAGATTCTAGAGGTCAGTTACTGAATTTTTTCACAGTGTATACTGTCTGATTATAATTAAAGTTACGATTTCAAAACGCTATAATTTTAAAACTACCCATCAGAGCAATTTCATATTTTACCCAGCAATCGTGAGGTAATGAAATTTCCTTTGGCAGCAGAAAAAAAAAAAAAAAAAGTTCCAAAATGTGCCGTTAATTATCCATAAAATATTTGTTTAATGAAGCTCCTCTTTTCACTATGACAGTTTCCGCTGTAAACAGATATTCACATCTTTTTGCCAAAAAAAAATTGTAGTAAACCTTTGAAGTCTATTATTTCGTGTTATTCCATTGTGTTGCTAACAACATTCCCGTGTTTAATGGGCCCATTTAGGTGTTTCCCCTGAAATTACCTTGGCAGCGCCATCTATAGGAACATGTTGGAACTACATTTTTCCTCCCCCCAAACAAAATTTCATTGCCTCATGATTGCTCTGGTAAAATATAAAATTGCTCTGATGGGTAGTTTTAAAATTATAGTCTTTTGAAATCGTAACTTTAGTTATAATCATCCTGTACTTTGGGATCCTGAATTTGAAAATAATAATAATTAAAAAAAAAAAAATTATATCTCTACTTCACGCAGAACCTTAAAAATTTGAAAAAAAGGTGAAAAAAATTAAATTCAAAAATTATTCATTGAAAAAAGAATACTAATTTTCGTTTTAATACCATTCACGTGCTTTTCTTTAATACACTTTTCAAGTAGCTTTAAAAATATGTTTATTCTTTTATAGTTCTTACGCCACACATTAGCAATAAATTTTCATGAAATTAACCAGAATTTGAATTTTTTAACTTCAATTGCGAATTGCATTATTTCTCCTTTTATAGTCCAATTTACACTTTTCGGAATACATGTGCAGTATGCAACATTTCGCTTGCTATCCAATTCTGTTATATTCCATTAAAATCCAGAACTCACCATGGGAAGGTTGCTGCAAATTGAGAAACGTCTTGCCCTTCCCTTCTAACGAGCTATAAAGTTATAGTTATTTACAAGAATTTCATATTTATAATATATTTACATTTACAACTACTATATGATTTTAAACAAATTTGTACCTTTAGATTAAGGTTTTAAGTTAGAGTTCTTATAAAGTTTTGGCATTGATGGTCACGAGTATAAAGTTGTTATTATAAATCCATCTCTTGCATCTTCCCCCAATACCTCTTCTGCAGATTCATTGACCAGTTTCACAATCTTTTCAATAGTCTGAGTGTGACATGGGAATTCTAAAAATTCAATTTGGCAATTGTTTTGCTTATAGAAATGATAAAACATCTTTGTTACATTTTTAATCATTAGAGGCGGAGAATATGAACACGTTGACCAGCCGATCGGAAGGAACTATCTTATGGACCCAAAAGTGTGTCCTGACGGTTGTAGTTTTACCTTTAGCATTTTTTGTAGGCCAATTCTCTGAGTTATCCACTGCCAATAACAGGTTCCCAGGCTTAGCAAAGTAAGTATTTCTTCACTAATCAGGCCAACGTCTTTTAAAACACTGGACGCAATAGAAGCTGTTGCTATGTCAGAAATTCTAAATCTGCCACTCATTATAGTGGTAGCAGGAAATTTAATTTTTATTTGAGTTTCTAATGTCCAATCATCAGATGCGTCATCTTCTTTTATTGTTTCTTTAAATGACTTTTGAAGATGTACATTTAAAGCTGAATCGTCGGATGAACTTATTAAACTATATAATAACAGGAGACTTTGCGTTGGAATATTAAAACCCAAATAAACTACTGCGTCAGAAACGCCATAGAAAAATATTGGAAATGCATAGAGCTGTTTCGGTAGTCTTAAGCGTACCGTCTTCAGTGCAAAAAGATTCTAAATCAGGAGACGTGCTCGTATATATAGGAAAGGGGCCGGATTTAGTTCAACCAATAGGATTACGGGAAAGGTGGGGAGAGTGGCCAATAGGAATTTAAGAAAGTTAGCTGTGTAAACAGTAGAAAAATAAAGAAAATGTGGACTGAATATAAAATTTGCAACAGTCAGACAAACAGGGAATAGCGAAATCACAATTTACAAGGTTTTTAAATTTTTTATAAATATGAAAAGCTTCAAAGAAATCGAGTTCATGAATGGATTTAGGTCTGCAATTTATTTTAGCTGATATAAATTTAAATTATGATTTTCCTCCCAGCAATGTTTAGAAATAGCCGATTTATCGGTTCTTGTTTGCGAACGTAATTCATATGTTCTTTTAGACGAAATTTAAGACTGCGTTTAATTTGGCCAATATATGATAAACCACACTGACAGGAAATACTATAAATACCCCAAGAATTATGCATATCAATGGGATCTTTTAACTGAGAAAAGGTTAGTTTATTGGAAGGCGAAAATATTATTTTAAAATCATATTGTTTGAGAATTTTAGCTATGGTTTGACTGAATTTAGGAAAATAGGGTAAGACAATACTGATATTAGAAGAGACTGATTTAGTAGAGGAAATACGAGGGAGTTGTAATTTTTGGTTAGGTGGGTGACATGAACGCGCATGGGGAGGAAGGGAGACATCAAAATTTTTTTCGATAGACGGTGGTTGAAAATCCATTTACAGTGCGAGAGACGAGGGTATCAAGAAATGGAAGGGAGCCATTATTTTATATTTCATATGTAAACTGGATATTACTGTCAATTGAATTTAAAGTTTCTAAGACATGGTCAATATTGTGATGAGATATGTCGATAAGCGTGAAGGTGTCGTTAACGTAACGAGTCCAAAAAGGAAAAGATATTTTCTTAAAAATCTTGCTTTCGAAATAGTGCATGTAAATATCTGCGAGAATTGGGGAGAGAGGGGAACCCATGGCTAAACCTTCGGACTGACGATAGAATTTATTTTGGAAAGAAAAAGTGGTTTGTGATAAACGAATGCGGGTAAGAGAGATCTTCTATTTCAAAAGATGTGAAATGAAACTCTTTTAATCTATTTTCGAGACAGCAGAGGGCGCCACTTACTGGAACATTAGTGAAAAGAGATTTTACATCAAAAGAAACCATAGTGAGATTAGTGTGAGGGCAGTTTTGAATGTTTTTTGCAAATTTTATGGAATTCTTAACAGTATAACTATTAGCAGCAAGAAGGGGAGCAAAAATTGTGGGGAGAAATTTAGCTAAATTATAGGAAGCAGTACCGATATTAGAGACTATGGGACGGAATGGAATATTGGGTTTGTGAACTTTCGGTAAAGCATAAAATCTGGCACAATTATCAATAGAAGGGATAAGATGAGATTTAGTCGAGTCCAATAACAAGGGGCAAGATTTTATAGCAGATTTAATTTTATTTAACTCTTGAGTAGAGGGGTCACGGGGCAGAGGAATATACGGGCCATCATTAATTAATTGAACAATAATCATCATTAATTAATTAAACATTAATTTAAAACAATACATTGAAAGTGTTACCGAATTAATTAATGATGGCCCATATATTCCTCTGCTTCGTGACCCCTCTACTCAAGAGTTAAATAAAATTAAATCTGCGCAGAACGAAAACTCATTTCTTCATGTTCTGATGCTATTAGAATTAATTATTTCCTAACTCACCTAATTCGTGTGGTACAGTCAGTAGCAAAATTATTCGAGCGCTAGTGATAATTTCTATGTAAAAAAAGTACTCTTAATACTGATTTGTTAAATAAATCCTTGTCGAGTCATGTTATTAGTCAGTTTACTCAGTATTGAAAAACAGTATTCGTCAAGGATTTATTTAACAAAACAGTATTAAGCGTACTTTTTTACATAGGAATTATCGCTAGCGCAATAATTTTGCTGCCCACTGTATGCTGGCCGTTCAAGTGGGCCGAAAAATGACTGTTCTAGATAAGCAAATTATAACAGCAAAAAGAAATAAAAAATACTTTGGCGACCTCAAGAGGGGGAAAATAACTAAAAAGAAATTAATATTTTTGTCTTTAGATCACTCGTGACCATTAAAGTTCGAAATAAAAGTCAATAAAAGTCAAAAAAAGTCAAATTTCTTTTTTTTTTTTTTAAATACACTAGGGGGGCGGGGTTTGCCTCCCCCCGGCTCAATTCACTAATTCAGGGATAGGAACTTGACGCAGAACTCATACCACTATTTTTCTACTAAATTTTCTACTTTTTAAACCTAAGATTTTATAAGTAGAAGATTCCTTTTAACAAATACCAGTATGAATTCTGTGCCAAATTTCCATCCTTGCTTATAACATCTGCGAGGCTCTACCCGCCTTTTCCTTGCTTTGCCTTTTACTGATTAGGAATATTAATAGGTCATAACACAAGACAAAAACTGAAAATGTTATAGAAATTCCCATATTAATTGTCAAATTGAAATACATAATATTTAATACCACATTTTTAAAAAATGAAATATTATGTTTAAAATCAGTAATTTTGTTATTATTATTATTATTTAGAATAGAAAGATATTTGCACTATCTAAATTTTGCGTTAGAGCTTTAGTATATGAGCCCACTTGGAGACTTAAAATTCTGTCGTTGAAATCTTTTATTCACACAATTTTACAGTTCGCTGACAGAGCGCTGACGTTTTTGGAGAATTTCATTAATTTCTATTGGTGCCCAAAACTTGACTGGTGTCTGAATCTAATCCCAAGAATATCATAGGCTTAATTTTATACACTGTATTGTCTCACGCAAATAAGACTAATTCTGATATACATTTTTCCTAATATAATTCTATAAAACAGTGTAACTCTTGTGAATATTGTAAAACTGTTTCCTTTTATCATTATATTTAATAATACCGCATGTTACAGTTATCTGTGAATTCACAAAAAAAAAAAATATTCCAGCTGATAAAATTTCAGGAAGATACAATAAATAAATAAATAAATAAAATAAACAAATAAAAATAAAAGATAGGAGACTTAACATTTTTAGCCTAAAGGCAATTTGAAAACGTGATTCTCTAAGAATTTTGAAGTCGTGTTTCTTTTTAAATTGGCTTACAAATCTTTATTTTAGAATAATTCAGGCATCAGACTTCTAACATTTGCTTAACAGCATGTTCTGTTCAAAAATGAAAAGAAAATATTTATTTAATTTTGTTTATAATATTTTATGAACTTATTTGGTTTACGTAAGCATACTAAAAAATATCTCTATTGCAATATTCATACATTTTATATGGGTTTGCAGTATAAATTGAAAGTAAACACGATTAAGTATAAAAGAATTACAAATATGTGTATTATAAATAACTTAAATTCACAAAATTTTATGTACTTATATTGATTTATAATTTCAGTACATACACATTTTAAATTATCCATTGCTCTTTAATACACATTGCAAAGATATTTGGAATACTTTACTAAAATTTAAAAGTTTAAAGGAAAACTATTTAATTAAAAAGCTAAATCTGTTAATATTTATAATGTTTGTTTTAGAAAGCCCTGAAAACAAAATATAAATATACATATATATCTTTATATATATATTTCTTTTGTGCGTGTGTATGTCACTGAACTCCTCCTAAACGGCTGGACTGAGTTTAATGAAATTTTTTGTGTGTCTTCAGGTGGATTCGAGAATGGTTTAGATTTACAAATGAAAGTTGTAACTTAATTAGTTCTTTCTTAATTAATCTTTAACCAACTCTTTCAACAACTTTTCCACCTAGATGGCGTTAGTTGTCGTAAACACGATGTCAGAATTTATTTAATGTTGAAATGAAAAATGAATTTTTAACCGTATCTTACGAAGTGTTTAAAATATTTTTTCAAAGTTAATATTGCCGGCCAGGTGGTTCGGTCGGTAGGGCGCTGCCTTCCGAATCCAATGGTCCCAGGTTCGAATCCTGGTGCGGGCATGGATGTTTGTGATGTCTTATGTCTTCAAAAATATTGTACTTGTGTGTTTCTTGTAATAAAACTTGTAAACCCCTGTGGTGTGGATTTTTCGAGATATAAGCGGCCCTAGAAGCAAGCAATAAAACCTCAGTGCTCATCGAACCGAATCAAAGTTAATATTTTAGAATCGTAAACACGATGTCAGAATTTATTTAATGTTGAAATGAAAAATGAATTTTTAACCGTAAGTGTTTAAAATATTTTTTCAACGTTAATATTGTTAAAATGTTAAAATTAGTTAAAATGGTATATTCTTTTAAAAAATTCGTCAATATCCGACGGAATTATTTTATGTTAAAATGAAAAATGAATTTTTAGGCCATTATTATTTGTGCAGATGGAAAATGTACTAAAAGTTTTCCGAAAAATTTCACGATCACAAATGTTGACGGATATCCAGTATATCGTCGAAGAAATCCCGATAATGACGGACAATCTTATCATCTATGGCGATCATCTATGTCAACAACATAGATATTGACATTGATAACCGTTGGGTGGTCCCATATTCGCCTCTGCTGAGCAAAACATTCAATGCTCATATTAATAGCAAGAAATTCAAACTTCTTCACACACCATAAATTTTAAATCAGCACAACCGGTTTCGAAAGGACGTAGCCTTTCTTCATCAGGTGCAAACACGTGCAACTGCCTTGGAGGCAAAAGCAAGACTGAAAGCAGGACAAAATCCAGAGGGGGAGGAGCAACACAAACAACCAATAGGAAGCAACATGCAGGACAGGACCAAACAGAGAGGAACACACGTACACACACACCACAAAATGAGGAGGGAGGAAAGGAGTAAACAATTATTATTTTTTTTTTTCAATAATATTAAACTAATAAGTAAATTTAATAAAATTTATCCATTAATTACTATTATTTTTATTTAAATTAGAATTATTTTATTATAACTAATATGATGTTATAAACATAATGAAGGAAATTATTTAATTGAATTAAACAAATTTTTCCAGGCTGTAGACAGCAAAGTGGAATCAGATTTTTCATTGACAATTTTATCACGATTAAGGTAAATAGCTAAATTTTCTAAAAAATCCAGTTAATGTCGTTTACGTGAACATTCTCGGTATGTTGTTAATCAAGAAATTTCTAAATCTTCTATTGCGAAGCACAGTTGGGAATTTGATCATAGTTTTAATTTTAAGAGTGCCAAAATTATCTTTCATGCCAAACGCGTTTCCGAACTGGATTTTTTAGAAAATTTAGCTATTTACCTTAATCGTGATAAAATTTTCAATGAAAAATCTGATTCCACTTTGCTGTCTACAGCCTGGAAAAATTTGTTTAATTCAATTAAATAATTTCCTTCATTATGTTTATAACATCATATTAGTTATAATAAAATAATTCTAATTTAAATAAAAATAATAATAGTTAATGGATAAATTTTATTAAATTTACTTATTAGTTTAATATTATTGAAAAAAAAAAATAATAATTGTTTACTCCTTTCCTCCCTCCTCATTTTGTGGTGTGTGTGTACGTGTGTTCCTCTCTGATTGGTCCTGTCCTGCATGTTGCTTCCTATTGGTTGTTTGTGTTGCTCCTCCCCCTCTGGATTTTGTCCCGCTTTCAGTCTTGCTTTTGAGTCCAAGGCAGTTGCACGTGTTTGCACCTGATGAAGAAAGGCTACGTCCTTTCGAAACCGGTTGTGCTGATTTAAAATTTATGGTGTGTGAAGAAGTTTGAATTTCTTGCTATTGTCTGTACGCCAGTTTTTTTAATTTATTTTTGGTGCTCATATTAATGTTCAGTTCTGCAGTTCAGTGAAGAGCATCAAATACATTAGGAAGTATGTGAATAAAGGAAGTGATATGGCTGTATTTCGAGTTGAAAATACCAATGTGAATGCTACTCCGGTGAATAACAACGGTGAAATAACACTTTACCAAATTGGCCGGTGCGTTAGCTCCAATGAAGCTGTTTGGCATATCTTTGGTTTCCCAATTCATGAACGGGATCCAGCAGTTCTTCATTTAGCCGTCCATCTTGAAAATGGCCAGCGCGTATATTTCACGAGCGAGACAGCGATTGATTGTGCTATAAATCCACCAAAAACTACACTCACCGAATTTTTTGAATTGTGTAATCGTGCGGATGCTTTTGGTGCTTTTGCACGGACATTACTCTACTCAGAAGTACCACGCTATTTCACATGGGTTCCAACAAAAAAATGGATGCCCCGCAAGCAAGACACGCCGATTGATGCATGTCCCGGTTTATTCAAATCAAACACCTTGGGACGAGTATTTACAGTCAATCCAAGGCAGACTGAGTGCTTTTATCTTCGACTGTTATTGGTTAATGTCATCGGCCCTTTGTCATTTCAAGATTTACGTAAAGTGAATGGACAACAGTATCCAACGTATAAGGATGCATGCCTTGCACTCGGCTTGCTGGAAGACGACAACCAGTGGGAGTGTATGCTTGCTGAAGTAGGACTGAACTGTACAGCAAAACAAATTCGTCTACTATTCTCTATAGTGTTGACTACATGTTTCCCGGCCCGAGCAGAGACATTATGGGATAATCACAAAGATTCAATGACTGATGATATATTGCATCAACATCGTTCACGTTGCAACGATCTAACGATAGTATTCAGTGACGCTATGTACAATGAAGCATTGATTGCTATTGAAGATATTTGCATTATCATTGTCAACTTACCACTCAGTCATTTCGGTATGCATTCAACAAATCGAAATGCATCTGATTTAATAAGCACTGAATTGAATCGTGAACTACAATACAATACTGTAGAAATGGCAGCGATTGTTGCTCGCAATGTCCCACTAATGAATGAAGAACAAAGAACCATTTACGACCGCATTATGCTCGCAGTTTTGGCAGGACAAGGTGGATTATTATTATTATTTTTTTTTTTTTGGGGGGGGGGTGCACGGAACTGGCAAAACATTTCTTATTTCGCTAATTCTCGCCGAAATACGATCAAATAATGGCATCGCATTGGTTGTTGCATCATCTGGCATTGCGGCAACTTTATTGGATGGAGGCAGAACAGCTCATTCATTATTTAAACTGCCACTAAATATTCAAAATAACCCAGACGCAGTGTGCTACATAAAAAAACAATCGTCCATGGCCACAGTGCTGATATAGTGTAAAATTCTTATCTGGGATGAATGCACTATGGCACACAAACATTCGATTGAGGCGTCGAACAGGACATTGAAAGATATGAAAAACAACGACAAACTATTTCGCGGCACTCTGTTAGTCTTTTCAGGTGATTTCAGACAAGCACTTCCCGTTATTCCACGTTCAACAAACGCTGATGAGATCAACGCGTGCTTAAAATCATCGTCATTGTGGCGTAATGTTGAAAAAGTACAACTGAAAGTAAATTTGTGCGTTCAAAAGCTTCAAGATCCATCCTCTGAAACATTCTCAAAACAATTGTTAGATATCGGCGATGGAAAAGTTACTACAGATGAAACTGGATGCATAAAATTACCGACTGATTTCTGCACAATCATTGATTCTCAAGATGCTCTTATTGACCAGGTATTTCCCGATGTACACAGACGATACACAAATCATGAGTGGCTAGCAGAAAGAGCAATTTTAGCAGCAAAAAATGTGGACGTCAACGAATTGAATCTCAAGATACAACATTTGTTACCAGGAGACTTGGTGTCATACAAATCTAATGATACAGTTTGCGATGCCACCGAAGCTGTAAATTATCCAACAAAGTTTTTAAACTCATTGGATTTACCAGGCATGCCACCGCATATTTTACAACTGAAGGTTGGATCTCCGGTTATTTTGCTTCGTAATTTGAACCCACAACGGTTGTGCAACGGCACGCGATTAGTCATAAAAAATTAATGAAAAATGTTATCGAAGCCATCATTTTAAATGACAATTCCGAGGTGAAAATATATTACTACTGCGAATCCCTATTATACCCACAGATGTGCCAATTCAATTTAAACGCTCTCAATTTCCAATTAGATTGACATTTTCAATGACTATCAATAAGTCTCAGGGTCAAACGATGTCTGTCTCTGGCTTAGATTTGAGCACATCATGTTTTTCACATGGGCAATTATACGTGGCTCTCGAGTGGGCAAACCATCCAGTTTGTTTGTATTGGCGAAAGATGGGATAACAAAAAAAATTGTACACTCTGTTGCATTAAGGGATTGATATTGTTTTTTAGTAATATTGTTATAAGTAGCGATATGTATATAATTTTAAAGAATCAATTTTAATAAATTAAAAAAATAAATGATTGGTGTTTTGTTATTTTTATATTCTTTCACCGTTCACAGCGCTCCATACATCTTCCACTTATATACCACATCCTTACACACTTACAATAAGTTAGTTATTTTTTTCTAGCAAAATATTCTCTAGAAATAATTTATATGACAAAACAACGTTTGTCGGGTCAGCTAGTATATATATATATATATATATATATATATATATGAAGGAGAAAAAATCGTTTTAACCAGTATAAATTCCCGTAACTATTTATATTTTTAAGCGTAAAAACTATTTCACCATAAATCTTTAGATAATCTATCGAAATCACTTACTATTTTAAAATGAACTGCGATATGGCTATCACAAAACTTGGTCTATATTATTCTCTATAAGTGCGCAACTTTCCTGTTTGTATGCATAAAAAAACAATCACCCTAGTTTCCCATAAATTAACCTTATACGCTATTCGGTGCAATTGTCATCAGTACGTGTTGAGATTTATCTATATGGAAAATTCCAGAAAGTAAAAACAATACCACTTGTTGGCAAATATGCACACAGATTGAATCAGCACAATTTTTCTTAATATTTGTCCCGCACAATCTGTTTAATGAATTTATATTTCATAGATGCTGACATATTGTCTTCCTGGAAAAGGGAATGGCATGCAGAATAGCAGGGGCACTGTCTCCGGTCGGTCGACGTGTACCTAAACTGAATGAGCATAATCCTAGATAGCATACCAATTTCGTTCACTTACACATACTTGCCAACATACTAATTAATATTCCGTAGTATTTTTAGCCCCGCCTTCTTTTTCACACTAGTATCTTTTTAGAATATTTTTCTTCTTATTGAATCATAATTATATTTGAAGAATATTGCTCTAAATATTTACTGGTGTGAAAAAAAGGGCGAGGCTAACAACACTACTTATTAGAATGTTGGCAAGTTAGTTTACACACTATTGTAGCTACAGATATAGTGTTCCTTTAAACAGGTTAAATTCCAGTATACTATCGCCGTCTGTTGGTCTATATATCCCAGAGCTAATCAGTACCAATTTAAATCAAGGTCTAAGAAAATACCAAGTTTCTGTTCTGTCCATTTTTTTCTCTTTTGAAATACAACGTCCACAAACTGTTGCTGACATTCAGAAACACAGACAGATAGACGTTTTTTGAAAGAGAAAAATAATAATCAGGTCATTATAAATGAGTTATTCATTTGTAACTGGGAGTCTAAAATCCACTTTTAAGTGTCTTTTCATATGTATTACTTAATTACTACAGGAAAACGGACTTGCATCCTGATTAGGTAGATCGGTTTTAGATCTAAGAAATGAGAGTTAAAAAAAAAATACTTTATTATTATTAGTAGTAGTATGATAAACTTGTTTTACATGTATTTAAGGTCAGAGCCCGATTAAATTCACGTGAGGTCCAGGGCAGACATACCTTCTTGGGCCTCTTTGCACTTAACAAAATTTTCTGGTACAATATTTGAGCGTTAGATTCAGAAATTATTGAATGAAATATAAAATTGTTTTAGTATTCCCTGCAACCCATGACCAAGGGCACATGTCCTGCATGCCCCTGGGATAAAAGAAGGCCCTGTTTAAGACGTACATACTAATTTTGTTTGCAGGGAAACTATTAGGTGTCTAATTCGTAAAATCAATTCTAGGTCTTTTGACAACACTATCCACGAAAATATTATATGATACGTTTAAAGGAAGTCGTGGTTCTTACAGACTATATTTTTTATTTTGTTTTTAATCATGTTATTTGATTATATATTATTTTTTTGTCTTTCTCTTGCGTTACTTCTCGTAACATCCTATCAGAATTTCTTTTCAAAAGGTAATACTTAGTTTTTTTTTTTTTTTTTTTTTTTTTTTTTTTTTCCGTTTTCTTTAAAAAAGAAAAAAAAATTGATATGTGGGGGAAAAAACTTAAAAATATTAGAGGTGATGACTCCTAGGATGAATGATGCAAGAGATGACAAATTCTGAAAATCATGCAGCTAAAATAATAATAGAAGCCATTAAGTAATACAGTTGCATAAGAAATTCTGTATTTTTATTGTGACATTATGAATCATTAGAAACGAAAATCATTTTAACTATAGGTCTCAAAGCTGTGAAATAAATGCCAAATAAATAAAATAACCTAGTATTAGCGAATATTTTGGTAAACTCAATATAGCTCCTCAGGTAGTTTTGGCTCTATTGCGGCAGACACCTTGAAGAAATAATAGTTAATTTCATTTGCCTTGCCTGCTGATATGCCGTATGACAGCTCCTCTTATATCATTCCTCTAACGATGACACCGTATTTTAACTGCTTATCAAACTCTAGGGTCGATTTTAAATGTTCACAGAAAGAGTAATGCAGGATAAATAAGGAAATGCATTTTTTAAGGTTATTCTTCTATTAAAAACGAAAAAAGAAAAAAAATCAATATTTTTTTATGAAATTCTTGCAGAACTATAGGTCAAACATATTTTTTTTGTGATATTGAATATCTATATATCATTTATTTATTTATTTTATCTTATTTATTTATTTATTTATTTATTTATTTATTTATTTTTGAAAATAACTACTTCGAACCACGTTGTAGGCAATGCTTTTACACATACGGACATTTTTTTTTTTTTTTTTCAATAGTTGACTATTACTATCATAATATATTTATTTTTTCATATTGATTAGTAAATAATAATTCTCATTGTGTGCAGTTATACAAAATTTTGTCTCTACTATGTATAGTCTATCAGTCTATACTTTCTCTATTTTGTCTATACTATATTTTTATTTATACTATTATATTAAAAATATAACTAAATATCAATTTCGATCAAACTGTGTTCTTGGATCGTGAGATAAAGTGTACTAAAACTCTACAGACCGTAAATTTTCATACTGGAGGGTTTTTTGCCTAACCAAAGTGGGGTAACCACGTATTTTTAGATTTGAATTTCTTTGTTAAAATCCTTTTTTGTCAGGATGTCACTTTTGATGGGTATCAAGAGGTTTTTTCAAAACCGTGAGCATTTCAAAGTCACAAAAAATTGTTAACACTATATCATCTCTTTTAGAGTTTAGCTATTTCTGTAATTGATTTTGCACATTTTTTAAATGCATCAATTTTCCACAGAACAAACACTGAGAGATTGCAGTGACAACTCATTTCGTTTGGTTTAAACACGACGTCCAAATATGTTTAAACACCCTTTTAGAATCCTGCGTTTAGTAAGATTGAAATATTTATGCAATTTTTTGGAAATAAATATTTTAATGCGAAGATTTTTAAAGAAAGGTCGTTTCGAAAGGGTCTCAAAAATTTTAGGAAAATAAAAATGAATTATTTATTTTTAACAATTTTCTACCTAAACTTTATAATAATTTTTCTATAATTATCTCTATTAAAAAAAATTTATTCTGAATAACAATTCAAAACGTTGAAAATGCTGGTGGTTTTTTCATTTCGATATACGCTGGAGAAAAAAAAATAGAAATTACTATTTTATACACTGTCAAACAATATTTAACAAACAATTAATTACATACATAGTGAACGTTAAAAAATAATTTTAAAGGACGTAATTGAATTTTTTTTTTTTTTTTTTTATTTTTACATTTCTTCATTACTCAAGATAAAGTATTAAAAATTTATTAATAAGTCAAATAAGTAAAATGTGAGTAGAAATAATTTTCGAATGTCTGTAAGAAATTACTTTTTAAGTAAAACAAATTTTAATTTATTAATTATTTATTTGTAATAGGCTAATTTATTCAAAAGAATGGAAGTTATAATTTTAATTAATATAAAATAAAAAATGTATACATACATACGATTTTGGAGGTGCATTGGTCAAATTTTCGAATTTCCTTAACAAAATATTAAAATGAAAATCTTGTAATGTTACGTAAACAATAGCTTAACATGCATTTTGTTCGATAGGATAAAAAATGAACTTATGTTTAAACAAGTTAAAATTGAGTTTTAAATTGAATTCGCAAGTTCAGTTGAAAAGCTCTTTTCAAAAATAAGAGAATCAGTCATAATGTTATTTCGTTTATCGATAAATTCATGTACTGTAAAGAAAGTGCATTTTCAAGAGAGCACTTTATCAGTCGAATGAAATAAAAAGATATGTAATAAAAAAAAAAAAAAAAAAAAAAAAAAAAAAAAATAGATTTTTTAAAGAAGTAAAACATAAATAACTTTCTATAAAATCTTTTGTTTCATTAAAACGTAAAAAGAATTTGTGAAAGAAATATATTTTCAAAAAAGTTTATATTTATTGCGAGACTTAAAACTTTATGCTCACATTAACTCTGTTTATTTATTATTATTATTATTATTATATATATTTAAAAAAAGAAAGAAAAAAAAAGAAAAGAAAATAGTCAGTTTTGTTATTTGACGAAATTTTATACATTATATTAAATTTAATCACTTAAATTTTATCCTATGCAATAAATAGTAATAAATAATAATTAACTATATTTACATCTCTTAAGGGGTTAAATACGAATACTCAAAATTCTTTTGTGGAATAACATAAAAATTTTAATGTACCCTAAATAAGGTGCTTGTATCTTTTCTGGATGTAAATTGTTAAATTCAAAAACACTCAAAAACTCGTAGGCTGTAAACTTTAACAAGCTTTCTCATATCAGTCTTATATACAGGGTAAAACAAAAAAGGCGGAATCAATTAAATACCTCGAGTAACGTGCCAAAAATGACCTAAGATTTTTTTTTTCTTTTTAACAGTAAAAGATGTATAAATATTTACACGTGAATAGTAAACTTCAATTAAAAGTACAAAACAGAATATTGGGCATTGCGTATAGTAAAATCGAATCATCATAGCTTTAAACGTGCTAAATATATTTCATATTGATGCCAATAGATAATAAATTTTAACGCACACATTTCTCCAAAAAATTAAAGTTATTTACACGTGAAAAGAAAAAACAAAATTAAACTTTATAAAGTATTAGATTTGCATATGCATTTGATAAAACTGACGTTAATATAACTTTAAAATAAAATCTAAATGTTCACCTATTTATTTTTCTTCTTTAAAAATAACACAAACACACACACTCACACGTTTACCCCAGAGAACCACAGTTGTCTTCTGGACATTCGGAAATGATCCGGATGTTCCAGAACCCTTCCTGTCCTATGCAGGATGACCGTAGATGTCCTTTTACATGCACCAGAATGACAATCCACTGACAGTCATCGGACAGATGGGAGAAACACACGTTCTTTCACGCGCATGCGCATTAAAGCATATTTACCTTGACACTCTGCAAACTTTTGCTCCTATTGTCCTCTACTCGGCTCGCCGGCCACGCACGTGTGTTTTCTTTTATTTATGGAAAATTATTTTTAGGTTTTTCTTATTTTCCGATGGAGGTAAGCATTAGTTGCGACCAAATGCAGGTACTCCGAAGCATCTCGTTGACTTAACATTACACGTGTGTGTTTGCAATTTTTAGCTTTTCTCTTTGATGCTGATAGGAAGAAAATTACGAAGTAAAAACCTTCTGTTTTACAATTAAATATTTAATTATCTTTACATTGCTATTTTATGTCATTTATTGAAATATTTAAAGTATTCTTTATTTATATAACTAGAAGGCTCTGCCCCTTGCTCGCTCCGCTCACCAACCTCCGTTTCACTTCACTTATTATCCACTGCAAGGTTTTCACTGAATAGGAATATTAATATTGTTTATCACAAGACAAAAGCAGAAAAATGTTATAGAATTCCCATATTTAATGTCAAATTGAAATACATAGTATTTAGTACCACATTTTTTTGCTTTTTAAATAAAATATTATGCTTAAAATGATGCATTTCATTTTTCTTTTTTTTTCTTTTTAAGAATAGAAAGAAATTTATAATATCTAGACCATTTTGTGTTACAACTTTAGTATATGACCCCCTTGGCATTTTTTAAATTTTGTCAATATTTGGCGATGAATGTTTTGATATAATTGCTTGTTAAAAAAAAAAAAGGGGGGGGGGGAGGAAAAGAAAAAAGAAAAAAAAATCTAGTACTTATTATCTAAAGCCTATACTTTTTCCTAATACCTATACTTTTTTCTAATGCCTGTCCTTTTAAGGTGATGAATTTTTGTCTTGACATAATTAAAAAAATGAAATGTGTTGCAAAAATGTCTTATTTTGTAATGTTAAAAAAATATCAGTGCAAAATTACAAGATTTATAAATGAGTTTGATTTTGACTCCATTTGGAACAACTTGCGGATTGGTCCACAACTTAGGCGATTTTATTTTGGTAATTACGGCGAAATGTGGTTTTCGGCAGTGGTTGCCATGGATTCCAAACGCAAACGAAGCGAAAACGCGTTGTTCAAAATGCGTCTGTTTTGTAATGTACATAAATAAATTAAGCTTATTTTTAATATCAATAAAAGAAATATTTAAAATTAGCTTTCCTTACTTTGCATGAAAAAGTAACAAGGACCATCAGTATGCATATATATATATATATACTAGCAGGCTTTGCCCGCTTCGCTGGTCACTAAATTTAAAGGAAACTCTTTTCTATATAGCTTTATAAAAATAAAATAAAATACTAAAATTGCTCAAAAGCTCGCTTCGGATCCCTGCTGCCTTCGGTAGCGATTTGGTCATCCGCTAAAACTCGGGCGCTTGTCCCTATTACCTGAGACAATGGTTTACCAATAGGCTTGCATTAAGTCCTTATTAGATAACAGTTTCGAAATAGATAGTATCGAAAAAAAAATGAAGTATCCCCTTTATATTTGAATCCCAGTTACATATGAACAACACTATACGTGGTGCACATAATATTTGCTTTTACGTTATTTCCTATGTTTATTTTGTTTATCCCCGATCAACCATAAAAATGATAACAATTTCACGCTAAATATTATAATATGCTATGACCGGCTACGTCTGTTGCATGAGACAATTAATTTTTTGTGGTTATTAGTATTCATGGTTTGTAAGCATGATCATAGTACCGCCTTAATATAGCTCTCTTTGGCGACTTTTGAATTTTTGTCACCATTTTAGATTTTATCCCTTGTAAAAATAAGACTTAATACCTTGTAACAATATGCTATGAGCGCTATTTCTGACATATTTTAGACAACTAAACTTTTAATGGTTATATATATTTCCCATTAAGCATATTTTTATTTTCATTTATTTATTTAAATATTGATGAAATTTGAACTTCAATTTGGTCTAGTGTTGTACAGGCTGTATACTACACGTTTGTGTTTGAGAAAGAAAATTTATAAAATACATACATTAGTTAATTTAAAAAAATCTAATTGTCCGATCGATAAGCTGTTTAATCCGTTGGATTCACAAAAATTGCATCTTTCATTTGGTATCTTATTTGTAACGATACGACTGATATTTCTAATTTTTTTAATTTACTTTCCTCATTTTAAATACATGTAATTTTTATTGTTCACGTTTTTTTTTTTTTTTTTTTTTTTTTTTTTTTCTGTCGAAAAAATAATGATAATTTTTTTGGCAACAATTAAATTAAGGAATAAATTAAATATTTTAAATAAATGTAATTTTTATTGTTCACGTTTTTTTTTCGTTTTTTCTGTCCAAAAAAGAATAATTTTTTTGGCAACAATTAAATTAAGGATTAAAATTAAATGGCCAATTTATCAGTTATTAGAAGGTTTTTATTTTAACATTTTAATTAATTAAAAGAAAACTAAAACAAAATTCGAAAATCCGGCTTCGAGGTGCATCAGGGGAGGTCATTACGAATCAACATGCAAATTTTTGTAGCTCAGCCATCAGCCGTTAGGAACACACCTAAACTTTATTGAATAGCAATAAAGTTCAAATTGACTCTAGAAAACGTTTGTATGGGAAATAGAAAAGGGCTGTTTTTAGGGTTTTCCCGGAAATTATTCGATTTTTTCTCGCCTTTTAAACCTTCCCTAGACCTCCACGAACATTTCAAGACTAAGATAAGATAAATCCGTTCAGCCGTTCTCGAGTTTTAGTGAGACTAACAAACAGCAATTTATTTATTTATATATATATATATATATATATACCTGTTAATTATCCTGAAAATCTGTCTCTTAGTAGTACTGATTTGGAATCTAATGTCATTTGTTTCTTAGATTTAAAAATTATTCTTAATTGTAATGGCAAATTAGAATTTGACTTATATGATAAAAGGAAAGATTTCCCCTTTAAGGTAAATTTTTTTACTAATTTTCAAACATGTTTACATAAATCTGTATTTGTCAATATTCTTCTTAATTTTAATCTACGTATCAAAAATTTAGTGTCTGATAAACATCAAAAAGGACAATTTCGATTCTTTAAAAATTTAGCATTAATTAATGGCTATCCCAAACACTTGATTCAAAAATTCTTTTAATCATTTATTTATTTATTTTATTATTGTAAATATTATTATTTATTTATAATTTTTATTTTTATTACTATTATTATTATTTTTTTTTATTCCCTCACAATTATTATTATTATTATTATTTTCCTCACAATCTTTATTCCAATTTAAATTTAGGTATATACTTTAGGTATTATTTTGTGGTTAGTATTATCTACAATAACTTTCAAACTTTGTAGCAATCTAGATAGAAACACTTTTCATTCATATATTGGTTGTTTGAATCCTTAGAAATAGAACGTTCCGGTCTCCTTTTACCTTGTTACATGCTTCCTGGCTGTTTTGTAAGACTTATTTTTAATTTATTTCTCTTTTTCTTACATTATCTACTTCTGTTCTATTCATTTCATTTCATTTCATTTTATTTTTCTATTATTTTCATCTAATTACTCATGGCAACTCTATTCACATATAAATACTCTAGATGGCAGCACTATTCATGCTAAAATAATTATGAATAATAATCTGCTTTTTTTAGGATCTGAATCCGTATGAATCTTTAATTTACCTGCATAACACTGCGCATCCTTTATTACTCAATGGTCACTGCAATTTTGAACTGATTAACTGTGTGTTTAACTGAGTTCTGATTGTTAAATTTTTACATGTGCATCGTATCTTAGTTTTTCTGGATTGAATTTTTCTGGTTTTTTCACATGTGTATCTAGTATTTGAGTCAGTATCAAATATATTTTATTAAGTAATTTTGTATGTTTATTTCAATCTACAATAAATATGTCTTAGGATTATTTCAGGTAATATTGTTATTTTGATCTTCTTTTTTATGGATTTTCTATGGATGTTTCGGGCCTGTGAACAAAGAAATTCTTAGCTTTTGCTTTCTTTGTGACAGAAAAACATCCATTTCTTAGCATATTTGCATTCTACCAGGCCCTTGAAAACGTTGGAATGCAAATTATGCTTTTTTCTCATCTCCAAAATTCATTTCGATTTATCCTTAATTCTATTCTGATTTGATATGAGTGGTCTGCGATTATGATCTGAATAATTGTTTTAATGCTGAGGTTGAATCATCTTTGAATTTCATAAAATTTTGCACTGATATTATTATATTTTATTATTGTTTTACTATATATATATATATATATATATATATATATTCTTCCTGTACATTTAAACCATTTAAACGTTTTGCATTTGCCGAGAAAATACGATTGTATAAACCAGAATTACTAATCCACATTTCACAATCATTATTCGCAAGAAAGAACATAAAAAAAAAAAAAAAAAAGATAAACAATTAAGAAATTTTTAGTAATAGAAATATTTTTCTTAGCAACATTGACATTGATTTTTATTATTTTTTACACGATGGATCACATTTTGATTTTCCCCTGGAAAATGATGTCTTGACAGAAAAAAAAATGGTCATAAGAGAAACTTTTTTACGGTGGCAAATAGAGTACCTTTATAATCCCGACGTTTTTAGTGAATAACTTCGTTAATTAAAATGATAGAAATTTCTAAGCAGCTGAAATGCCTATCTTGAAGTATACGGAATACACTGGTATATCTCATGACACGTAGAATCCATCCCTCCGCGAAAAGTTGCTATCGCAGACAAAAAAAAAAAAAAAAATGATGCCAACGACAGCAATTTTTTTTTAATATATAGAGATATATAAATATAATATATATATTTTAAACAACGAAGGTTAAAATGTGCTCTATAAGAGCTTTATGTGATGATTTTTTTTTTCTTGCTATAATTAGGTATATAAAATATAGCATAGAACTGGTTTAATTCCGTAATGTTAAAAATTTATAATTGCGAAATTAAAAGATGTTGTCATTTATAAATTATTTGAATTAGATCTAAAATATATTTTATGTCAAAATATATCCTATATATTTTAAAATATGTTTAAAAGGCCTACATTTCGTTAAATATAATAGCAAAAATAGAATAGAATATTGAATATTTAAATTCCGATCAAGTTATCTTCATAAATATTGGAATGCAGGTTGCCATGGTCATAAAAATAAAGAGAAAAATAAAATAGGTTGGCATATGTTGCATATAATCCAGAGCGACATCGTTATTGCTCAAAACAACGCCCCCCACCCCCTTCAAAAAAAAAATAAATAAATAAATAAATAAATAAATAAAAATTGCCAAATGGGGTTGTGGACCAATCTGAAAGTTCTACCATATATATATATATATATATATATATATATGTATAAATTTAATATATATTTTACACAACTTGCAGTTGGCAAATGTAGAACAACTTGTAGGTTTGTCCACAATTCTATTTGGCTGTTTTTTTTAGTTGTTTATGGCGAAATGCGTTTTCCGAAATGGTTGCCGTGGGTTTCAAATGTAAACAAATTTTGCAAAGAATTCAGAACGACATCTTTATTGTTCAAAACAGCGCCAAAATAAAATCGCCAATTAGTGTTGTGGACATATCTGCAAGTTGTACCTATGAAATATATCATAGAGATGTTTAATTCTGTAATGTTAAAAATTTACCATTGCGAATAAAAAAAAAGATAAATACACTTTAAATACAAAAAGAAATAGCGCTCAAATTCCAAAGGATGATAATTTTTAAAAAGAATAAATGATCCGAAATGCTATTTTGGAAGTAAAATTTCTAAACTTAAATTCGGTTATTTTTTAAAAAACTTGGTATAATATAAATGTAGACATGAAAAAAGTCACCAAATTAAATGCTTACCTATAGTGTATAATGAGAAATCGCGATAATTATTCGCGAGAAAGGACATATAAAAGATTTGATAAAAAACATAAGAAATTTCCAAGAATAGAAATATTTTCCTTATAGCAGCATTGACATTTACTTTATTATTTTTTACACCATGGATCACATTTTAATTTTCCCGTGGAAAATGATGTCATGACAGAAAAACGTCATAAGAGAAAATTTCTGTACGATGGCAAATAAAGTACCTTTATAAACCCGACGTTTTTAATTAATAACTTCGTTAACTAAAATGATAGAAATTTCTAGGCAGCTGAAATGCCTTACTTGAAGTCGTCGGAATACATTGATACCTCTCATGAGGTAGAGTACTTTGCCCTCCGTGAAAAGATGCTGTCGCAGAAAAAAAAAAAAAAAAAAAAAGACGCCAGCGACAGAAACTTTTTTTTAAATATATTTATATAATACCCAGCAGGCTTTTTCCACTTCGCTGGTCAATATATTGAAATGAATCATTAATAATAAAAATATCATTAATAATAATAAAAAAAATCGGGGAAAAAACATTGAAATTAGTCAAAATATAAGTTTAAGTTCCCGCAATTTTTTTTCCGCACGTCATAGTCGATTCTGGAGTCCCAATGCAGTCTCTTACCTGCTTTTTACTCTCTGATTTTCTTGTTTATGTTTTTTATGGACTGCTTGGCTCAAGATGGCTGTCACAAAAAAAAAAAAAAAAAAAAAAGTTCCTTGGCGAAAAATTTCTTATCTGATTCAGCATCAAAAGTAAAAAAAAAAAAAAGACCAGGATTATCAATAAATAAAACTCGTTAATATAGATCTGAACTAGCTTTAATTTTATTATTATTTAATTTTGATAATGACGTCATTTTGGCATGTGCCTCAGCAAATTTAATATTCAATATTTATTTTTATTTTTTTTAATTAATATTATTATTCGCGTGAATATATATTTTATTATATGTCAAAAAATAAATTTACTCGTAAACTTCATTGGCAACAATTTAAAATTAAAATAAATTATTTAAAAATCTTTATTATACAAGAAATATCTATATTATATAAAATATATATATATAATATAGATAACGTTTTGCTTCCTCCCCTCCCATTGGAGACTAAATTTCTAAAATTCCAAAAATTTATTTTTAGGTATGTGTTAGAAATGTTTTAAAGCAAAAAAAATTACGGATATCTGTTTTTCTGTTTGAGATATGAAGGATTTTGTGAAATCACATTTCCCTCCCCTCCCCCCCCCCGACCTTTCGTGGGCGAAATTTGTAAAATCGCTTCTTAGTGGATGTTGACGTAACAGAAGGAACATTGTCACAAAATTTCGTACTTCTAGGTCCAGAGATTTGCGCTGGGCGATGATGAATCACTCACTCACTCACTCATTCAGGACAAACGATTTTATATATATAGATAATGAAACAATAACTTTTTGTTGGAGAATATTTTTATAAGAAATATTCGTCACGTGTTTGTATTTAATTTCATAATACAATGAAATTAGTTTGCTTATATCAATAAATAAATGTAAGTATTAATAAAATCATCCGGCAGTTATCCCGAAGTCTGCTTTAAGACGATTCTAGGAAGCTTTAAATCATCCTACCGTTATCGAGAAGATAACTTTAAGACGGCCATATATGTCCTAAAACTATTTTATAATAGTCTAGAGGACAATCATAACACAACTACACGACTGGTAAAGGATGTAAAAATTTCCTATAATAGTCCTTGATTAATCCAAAAAGCGTCTGAAAAAGAAGTCCGTTGTATTGATGTAGGAGTGATATTTGGATGCCCTTTGGAGGACCTGTGACTGTCTGACAAATCTTTTTGGCTGTCCACAGGAAGTCAGAACATCCTGTAAAAGACATCCTCTTGATATCTATAGACGTTTCAGTGTTATCTGGATATTGTATATTGTAAAAATGTTGTGGAATGCAAGGAAACAGACGATGAAATGCCTCATTTCAAGAACATAAAAGAATAAATAAATAAATAAATAAATAAAATATAACCAGTAATAATTTTAATAAAGGTACGAAAAAATCCCTGGAATATTATCTCACTGGAAAATACTTACAGGAATATTATCACCAAAAACCTGTAAAGTAAATAAGGATACAATGTGCATCCATAATACACTTAAAAAAAAAAAGAAAAGAGATAAGATTTAATAGTAGAGTGAGGAATTATATATTTATTAACAAGAATGTCTATCCGTATGAGATTCATATGTATACATTTGAATAGGAAAATTGAAATAAAACTATTAAAAATTAAACTTTGGTACGTGTCTTCTAGAACAGATGTCGTTATACATTTAAAATTATCAAATTTTTCATGTTGATGCCAATAAAAAACAGCTGACAAAGTGTTATATGTAAAACGCATTTTCCGTTGAAATTATATACATAATTTTCTTTCAACAATTGTTTTAATTTAACGTTGAATTTGTCATATAGTTACTTTGGTTGATTTGCGTCTTAATTTTAACAGAAAAATAAAAATCATAGTTTCTTTCATAGAATTATAAGAAATATATAAATAAAAAAAAAAGTAAATAAATATATCAAAAATTCTTAACCGGTAAAATAAAACTTTCATTTAAATATTTAAAAAATAATATGTCATATGTAAGGCAAAAAACAACGTTTCAAGCGAAAAATAAAAATAATATTAGAACAGACAGCTGTTTTGTTAGCGTTTAGTGCATAATGAAATGAGAGAGAAGTGCTCCTATATATAGAGAAGGGATCGGATTCTGCCCAGAAATATCAACTAATAGGATTACGCGGAAAGCGGGTGATTAGCCAATAGGAAATTACGAAACACTAGTTGTGAAAAATATGAAGAAATTAAAGAAATGTGGACTGGATGTAAAATTTTAACAATCAGACAAATGGGGTACAGCTAAATCACAATTAACAATATTTTAAAGATTTTTACAAATATGAAAAGCTTCCAAGAAATTGAGTTCATGAGTGGATTTAGGACTGCAAATTATTTTAGCTGAATCAAATTTAAAGTTATGGTTTTTCTCCCAGCAATGCTTAGAAATGGCAGATTTATTGGTTTCTTGTTTACGGACGTAATTAATATGTTCTTTAAGGCGAAATTTAAGGCTGGATTTGGTTAGTCCAATGTATGATAAACCACACTGGCAGGAAATGCTAGAGATGCCCCAAGAATCATACATATATGTATATATGATTTTTTAATTGATAGAAGGTGAGTTTATTGGAAAGTGAAAAAATTATTTTAAAATCATATTGTTTAAGAATTTTAGCAATGGTATGACTGGATTTAGGAAAATAGGGTAAAACAATACTGATATTAGGAGATGTTGATTTAGTAGTCGAAGTACGAGGAAGTTGTAATTTTTGGATATCTTTATCTATAATAGAAGGATTATAACATCTGTCAATTGCTATGGCTTTCATGTATTTGATTTCAGAAGTTAATAAAACAGGATCGGAACAAATATTGAGGGCACGGTTAACAAAAGTATGGAAATCAACCATTTTTTGGGTAGGTGGGTGACATGAACACGCGTGGAGAGGTAGAGAGCCTGCAGATTTTTTTACGATAGACGCTGGTGGAAAAGCCATCTACAGTACGTCAGACAAAGGTATCAAGGAATGGAAGTGAGCCATTATTTTCTATATCATAAGTGAACTGGATTTTGCTGTCTATAGAATTTAAAGTTTGTAAGACTTGGTCAATATTGTAAGATGTATCAATAAGCGTGAAGGTGCCATCAACGTAACGGGTCCAAAAGAAAAAGATATTTTGTAGAAAGAGTGTATTTTCAAAATAATGCATAGAAATATCAGCGAGAATTGGGATGAGAGGAGAACCCATGATTAAATCTTCAGATTGACGATAAAATTTTCTTTAGAATGAAAAAGTTGTTTGTGATTGACAAATGTGGATGAGCAAAATTAATTCTTGTCTTTCAAAAGACGTGAAATGAAACTCCTTTAATCTCTTTTCAAGACAGGAGAGGGCGCCACTTATTGGAACATGAGTGAAAAGGAATTTTACATCAAAAGGAACCATAGTAATAAAGTGTGAGGGCAGTTTTGAATCTTTTTTGCGAAGTTAATGGAGTTCTTTACAGTATAAATATTTTTGCAGAAAGAAGGGGAACAAAAATTGTAGTGAGAAATTTAGATAAATGATAGGAACCAGTACCGATATTAGAGACTATGGGACGAAATGGGATATTGGGTTTGTGGACTTTTGGTAGAGCATGAAATCTTTCACAGTTAGCTATGAAAGGGATACTTTGAGATTTAGTTGAGTTTAACAGCAAGAGGCAAAATTTAATAGCAGATTTAATTTTAGTTAATTCTTGAGAAAAGGGGTCACGGGACAGAGGAATATATGGGCCATCATTAATTAATTTGTTAAAACAATCGATATATGGTTTTTTTTAATCTAAAATAAAATTCTGACCACCTTCATTTGCTTTTGTGGTGATGATATTTTCATTCGATTTTAATTCATTCAAAGCGTTTTTTTTTTTTTTTTTTTTTTTTTCTGCATGGGTGATTTTAGATTTAAAATTTGTAGAACTGAAGTTGGAATAATCCCATGCCAAGCACCATTAATATTCTAATATATCAAATGAATTTCGAATACACTTCAAGTTGTTTCGCAAGATTTATAATTCTTTTATATATATTTTTATGAAATGGCATTTTAACTGATTTTCAGAAAGTTTAAATGAAATGTAAAGTCTTAAGTTATTTGAAAATAATAATAATAATAACACTTTTGCTTTCTAGTATTAATGGAAATAAAAACCTGATTTTAGTTCTATAAATTCCTAAAGATATTTTAATTATTTCTTTAAATATAGACAATTAAAAGAAAATAAATAGTTTCAAATTGTTAGTTGTATAACTAAGAAACGAATTAGGTATATTTCATAATTTGCCTAAGTCTAAGAAATTTTTTTTATCAATTTCTTATAACATAAATTTATATCTGTGAAGTGTTTATGGAGGATACAAAAGAAAAATCGATTATTTTTCTATATTAATTATTTTAATTATTAAATTTTAAATAGTTTCTAAATTGCCCATTTTATTGTTTATTATTATTATTATTATTATAGTTAACTGGTTCTAAAAATCCATACTAAAATATCATCGATTGAATATTATTTCTAAACAGAAAAAGAATTGAAAATTGCAATAGAGGAATAAATAAATGAAAAATTACAATTTTTACAAAGAATTTTTTCTTTCTTTACTGTGGATTAAAATTTCTTTTCTTAATGAAATAGGTTTAGTTTTAGCAATAAAGCTAAAAAAATTTCAATTTAAATTTTCTAACACCTCTTATTTTATTTTGCTAAAAGTAAACAAATTTTTTTTCTAAGGCATATTTCGTTACTTTATGGACATGTTATCAAAGAAAAAAGTAGTAAAACTTTCTTGAAAAGAACTAGATAAGTGACTTATAAACACATATTTTTTAATAATATGCTTTCAAATGTATAAAAGTAAATATATTTTAACAAAACTTTATTTAACTTTTATACAAATTTACTTTATTCTTTACTGCATATAGTAATATGCATTCACTTAGAAAATATTATGGTGTTTATAGAGACGCAACAATGTTTTTTTGTAATTTTTTCTCTTCTACTTATAAATAATGAAATTTTTATTATTTAGCTTCAGGTGACTAAAAATAATTTTCGCAATATCCCCTCAGCCAAAGTTTCTCTAAAAAATATATAAAAGAAAATTAGGGTATGAATAATTTAGATTAGAAAAAATCTCTTCAATTCTTTTAGAACTTTACTGTATCTTAATTAATATTTTTTGCAGATCTCTTTTACCGTTGAATAAAAGACATTCTACAATACGTTTAGATAAATTCTAAAAATATCTAAAAACACTTTTAAAGATAATTTTAAACTTTTTTAACTTAACAGATAATGTCTGAATTTTAAATAAAAATTTATCACAATTACACTAAAAGTAAGCACATTTTTACTAACGCGATTTTTTAAAACTAAATTTAAATATAAAACGGATTTATACTGAGCTTTTAGATCATTTAAAGTGGCGCTAAGAAAACTAAATGCGTATATATATATATATATATATATATATATATATATATATATATATATATATATATACGCATGCCTTTAACTTTTTTTAATATATATATATATATATATATATATATTAAAAAAATTAAAGGCATTAAACTTTCACTCGTTTCTGTTATGTATGATTTCAAATTTTAACTATTATTATTTTTTTTTTTTCGTTTCTTCTTCTTCTTTTTCTCTTTTTTTAAAGAGTAAGATTGTGATGGCTTTTTCTCCATTCATTTGGAACATCGTATAATGTTATACATTTATTGAATAGTTCAGAAAAAACTTCATTGGCTTCATTCTCTGCATCTTTTAAAATATCCACAGTCATTTTGTCTCCTCTCAAGTCTTTCCGTTTTTCATTACTTTTATTACCATAGTGACTTCATCTTTCAACATTGCTGGAATGGCTTCGTTTGTATTTGAAGAGGTAGATGAACCACCGAGTTGTTCTGATGAGCTGTACAATTTAGAATAAAAACTTACTGCCTCTTTAAAATTTTCTCTTGATTCCGAGTGGAATTGTCATGTTTGCCGTTAAATCTAGAATTCTTTTCATACTAAGAATCAGATTTCTCTTTGCAGTCATCAACCTTTATTTTCTTCAATGACTATATGGATCATACGATAATTAAATTTCCTCAAATCTTACAATTAAATTTCCTAATTTTCCTACAATCTTTTTTCCTCAGAGTTTTACATAGTTTTGAAAATGCAGTTTGCGCAGCAATATTTTCCTTGTTATATTTCATTTTACTTTTCTTTTTCATAAACTCTTGTATTTCTTCAGAAATTTTCTTAATAGGTTTATTTTCTTCTTAACTAGCAACATTTTTTTGCTGATTCTAGAAAAAAATTGACAAAATTTACCGTGAATTAATTACGTCGATTTGTTTTTCTTATTTTAAAGTTCAAGCTGGAACTCTTATTTTTTAGCTTTTAGAAGCTATGTTTTTTTTTTTTTTTTTTTTTTTTTCCCGAATTTAATTTTCACTAGTTTCTGTCTTTCCAATGAAACGTGGAACTTTTATTTGTAATGTATCAGTCTGTGAACACTGCCAGAGTTAAATCTATTTATCATGGCACAGGCAGTTGAAGTTTATTTCTTTTCAGTTGGAATGTAGTCAAGTTCACTTATTCTTCCACTGGGAATCATCCATGTCTATTTATTCTTCGGTTTCATAAAAAAAAAAAAAAAAAAAAAAAAAAAAAAGAGTTTATGACATAAAATTTTTCACATTCTGCAAATGCAATCAGTCTATATCCACTTTCGTCTCTAGTTCCCTTTCCAAATGCATCAACTACACGTTCATTTCACTCTTCAGTATTAACCGTTCATGGACATGTATCAGTGCATCCATGCATATTCGTGCATCGAAATCTCCCAATTTGGTATTAAGATTGTGCCTTCTGGTTCTGCTGAGGACCTTCACAATATCCTCTTAGAATTTCTCGATAACTTGGTTTTCACATGTACTGGTTGGTGCATAAACTTCAATTATGTCAGTGTTATAACGAGTAGAGAGCTTGGTGGTGAATGTTACAACTCTATCAGAGAAGCTTGTGGGTTTTATTATTATTTTTTTTATGTTCTTGTTAGCCAAAAATTCTACTCCATTACATATATCATTATCAGTTTCTGGATAATAAAGCATATTTTCCCTCTAGTCTTCACCTTTTCTTCTATTATCTTTACTGAACACAACAATATTCCATGTAATATGTCATAGTTCTTGTTTAAGCTCAAGAACTCTATCTTCAGAACCGAAGAATCTGCAATTTAAAGTTCATATATTCATTCCTTGGCTATTGACCAGGTGATTCTTCGCACCTTCTTGCATTCCGGCTTGTTGCTCAGAGAAGGGACATTTCGGCCGCCGGGGACTGAGGACTATTGTACATATGAAACAGGCATTTTAAATTATAAAGTGAGGAGTTAGCCAAGTCACACCACGCACGCCAGTGCATCTTGGTGCGAGCCCACCCGTACTGGTTCGTAATGCTAGGTATCGCTAACAGTTGCACCACGTGAAGATTCAGATTGGACATTAGGCCTATTGCTTGGTCTGTTCCTCCAATCCATCAATAATGCATTTGGAGGTTCTCCCTTCAGTTAATAACACAGACCATTATGCAATCACTGAATTTTTGCAACTATCCAATTATATATAGCTATTTATAAATCCATATTTTTCCAGTATGTAGCAGAATAATTGAGTTAGATCTAAGATAATCGATATATCGTTAATAAAGATTTTTTCGCCAAAGACGCCATAAAAGGAGCAATAAATTCAACAAATTCGTCGCCAAAGCCATTACATGATTTGGTAAAGTTATTCGTTTTTTTTTTCTCTCTCTCTCTCTTTTTAATAAAAAAATGGGATGTTTTAAAGCTAGAGCAAGCTAGAAATATAGAAAATTAACATTTTATAACCTGACTAAGTCTCTTTGAATGAAATTTACATAAAAATAACTACCATTATTTACAATTTGGTAACAATATGGTTTATTGAAATGCCTCTCATATAACGAAATGCTTTTGAATACTTTTGGGTGTCACTATACGCAAATCAGCGGTCATTTTTACTCCATTTTCCATAAGGAAAGTCCGATTGTGAACTTGAATAACAAATTTGAATTTCATGATGATTTATGTAAAGTTAAATTATAAAAATATGGTTTACAAAACCTCTTACGTATCGCAAAGCTTGGAAAAACTTTAAGGTGTAGCTGTACAAAAACCAGTAGTCATATGTACTCCATTTTCAATAGGGTGCATGAAACGTGAATAACATTCGTCATTTTCAAAAAATTCTATTAAATTTACGAGAGTCAGATCACAGATAGGCAAGCATACGGATAGACAGACAAACCGAATTCATAAACACTTTTCAACTTAGTTGGCAAATGTTAAAAAGCATTTCATAACGAAAATTCAAAGAAGAAATATATATTTTTAATTTTTAGTCTTTTGTCCTGCATTCTTTTATGTATTAATTCTTTACATTTCCGAATGCATTAATAATTTTTATTTGCACACATACACACACACGTTTTAAAAATGTTATTTAAAATCATACACACAAACACACACATGACGTTTTCTTAATTAAAAAAAAAATATTTTATTTTATCAATGTTTGAATATTTAATTATATTTCACAAAACTATACAATCGATTTCCCCTTAAAAGTTTCTGAGAGATAGTTCAATTTGCAGTCACTTAATGTAATTAACTGATCAAAATTTACTGGAAATTAGAGACATAATAAGCTATTGAAAGTTAGAAATGATTTTTCAAACTTAAATTATGGATACTGAACATTTTAATAATATAAAATGAATATGAATTAAATTATTGATTTATTACGAATTTGCATTCCTTCGAAATTTTCAATTAAATTAAAAATATTGATATGATATTGAATTCGTATAATGACAGTATTCGAAAATATAAAAATAGTTTCATAAGATAAATTTAGAATTATTTCAAAAATTATTATTATTATGGTTCTAAAGCATTTCAATTATTGTGATTATATATATCTTTGTAAATTTGTAGCTTCACTTCAACTTTTACAAAATGTTGAATGCTGTTTTACATGTTACTTGTGCTTTCTAATTGTTATAAATATGCGGTAATTTTCCTTAAGTTTTTATTCCTTCTTTCTTTTTTTTTTTCCTTTTCTTGCACTCCCTGAAAAGTTTTACGTGTTTCGCTTTGCTCAAACTACTCTGAATAACATTGATAAACTCATATTTAAATGAGTATGTTGTAGCCATCACAAAATTTTTGAAATGAAAACTTCTTTAGGTGCGTTGAGCAGTTTTGGGTAAACAAAAATCACGAACTCGCGTCATCGTCAGCGAAGGTTTTCCATTTGAAGTGAAAACTTCTTTAGGCGCGTTGAGCACTTTTGGGTAAACAAAAATCATGAAACTCACGTCATCGTCAGCAAAGGCTTTCCATGAGAATCGGAAGTGGAATTCGAGATTTCAGCTGATTTACACGTTTTGAGGTGTCCTGAATGGGTTTTCTTTTGTATCTCAGCTACTATTTAAAATAATTTGATAAGTAATACATCATTTAAAAGATTTGTTGAGTTGGAATCGAACAGTAGATTACAGAAATTTCTACCGCCAGATGGCGCTGTAATATTTTAAAATTTCAATATTTCAAATTCTAATTATGATTAAATTATTTTTAATACATCATTCGAAAGATATTTTAAAGTTCTTTTATATTATCGAAAGTGGAATTCGAGATTTCACCTGATTTACACGTTTTAGTGTGTCCTGAATCGTTTTTTTTTTTTTTTTAATCTTAGCTACTAATTAAAATAATTTCATAAGTAATCAATATTTTTACCTAATATGAGGCTTAGTTCATTCAATTTGGGTAGCTACAAATATTGTGCCGAATCATATAATACAGATCATAAATACTTTTTTACAAACCAAAAATAATACAATTCACAAGTTACTTAGTTTTCACTTCTATCGGCAGTCCCCAAACACTGCTTTGATTTTTTTTTCTATGTCATTGAATATATCAGTGTCATTTACTGTTTAACATGCACTAAAGTGTAATCATACCTTCACACAATAAAGAATTTATGTATGAAGTTTAAGGTAAATTTAATTAGTATCTGATGAGATATAAGCATCTGAAAAAAACACAGAAGAATAGTAAGAAGAGCGATATATAACCAAATTAACCCAGCATTCGTTTTTATAATGGTTATCTCACATACCATGTCTAATGCATTTATATGCATTAAAAGTTCATATTTAGTTTTTTTATTCAAGGGGTAAAATCAAACACAGTACCACCACCTGCCGACAACATGCTCCAAAGTATAATCAGAAGAGTGCTTTATATTGACATTCTTATATAACAAGTGTTAGGAAATAATATGCAACAAAATCCTTCCGTTCAGGGGAAAAATTGCACCACCTATGTGCCAAATTGAATAATTATAAAGTTTCATAACGGCTCTCTGACACATCGAATTTTATTTAATTATACACAACAAAATCTGAGATATAATTTTCTTAAGATCGGAGAAATTGAAAAAAATATCAGCAGGTTTTTCCCGTAGGGCACACTGTAAATAAATGCTGGTCATATATAACCATTGGTATTTAACCATTAATACAGACTTTATCTGTTTACAAAAACAAGTGTCTTTTTACAGATTGAGATGTAATTTTATAGTAAATTTTTAGTAGTTTTAGAAAACAGATATTTTCTGCACTATTTCCGGCAGGACATTTTCCAGCAGGTGTAACAAAGAGTTACTGCTTTTTAACAGATTTTGTTTACATTGTAGCCAACGCCAAATTTGAGTAAATAAAACGCTATTTTCCCGAGCAAAATCGCATTAAATAAAATTATCACAATTTTTTATATATGCATCTTACATATAATATTTCGTTTAAGTAACATCCTTGTAGTATAGATTTGTATGGCCGTTGGTTATTAAAGTTCAATTAAAACAGCTTTAGAATTCTTGCGAAGTGTACCCTCAATAACACAGTGATCATTAATGTAGGCATTTTTGTAGATAAACAAGAAAAATTTCATTAAAAATTTTATTTGATATATTACTCTCATATAGGTGACCATTTTATAAAGTTATTATTATTGGATAATTAGATTTGAAGTGATTTTAATAACATTGATGTGAGAGCCCAAAACGCCGACTTGACCGGTTAAATCATGGTATCGAAGTGAAGTTCCGATTCAACTTCACAATCCCTTAGATATAATCCCTTAAGAACGGTTGTTCAAAAATCGATAAATATTTGTCGTAATATTAGTATTCTTTAACCACGTTTCTTGCGACCATGGAAGCCTCTGCGCATTTCCTGACTGAACGAGTCCACTGTTAAAATAGGGGATATAATTTTTTCGTTGAGAGAAAATAAGCGATAAGGGAACATCGCGAACCGAATGATTGGATGTTTACTAAATTCCAACCTGTCGGTCAACTTTTCACCCCTCAAAGATTTTGGACTCGTCCTCACTGCTAGGTGTTGGAAATTAAGTAGTTTTTTGGAAAATAAAAGGCAAAGGTAAGTCAGAACGTTTTTTTAAATAAGAATTTCACTTATAAAGTTTGGCGTGTTTTTATACTGTATAATAGTTTTGATAGCTCTATAGTAATTGGATATAGTATCTTATTTCGTATTATAAAAATGAAGTTTTATACATAACATATTTTTATATCTGTATTAAATATATATATATATATGTATATATATATATATTTATATATGAAATGATATCTAAAAAGGAGTTCATATGGCGAAATTAGAAAAAAAAAAAAAAATAAATAAATAAAAATCCGCGCAGCAACCTTTGAAGAAACGCACTTGCGATACTTGAAATTAAGCTACTTATACAATCTGCCTATGAATTTCCATGAACTAACCAACTAAAGCATATTGCAGGATATCTGATAGAGTGTTTATAAAGCATCTTTGAAGAAAATCGTTCGAGTTATTTTTGAGGTATGAACTTATTGTCCTAATTCTGCTTTTCCACACTGTAAAATATAGGTTCTTAAAAATAAGTATATATTGTCTCAAAACAGCCCCGAAACAATATATACTTTAATTTGAAAACCCATGTACTCATTTTTGAAAGCATTGACATGTCAAACATGGGGATATTGGGGTTTTTATAGGTCAACCCCTTTTTTGAGCATGTCAATATACTCAAAAATGAGTACAGGGGTTTTTGAATTTAAGTATATATTGTTCAGGGGCTATTTCGAGACAATATATACTTATTTTTAAGAACCTATTTTTTACAGTGCAATCTTCACTAAAAGTTGGAAGAATCATCTGTACACCCGACCTGTCTTTATTCTGACGTTTCGTTGTTCTATGTTTATTAATTTCGGAGATATGATGGTCAGAATATTCTCCACACACATACACACACACTGACCAATTGCCGAAAATCACGTTTTGGACTAAAGAAATCTTACAACATGTAAATCAGGAGAAAATTCAATATCAAATTTTTTGATGGAATACAATACTTCCATTACCTACGTGTCGGATAATGGAAGTAAAAAACTTTTGCGATGTCAATCGGTATCGTACAAACACTGTTTATTTGGTCAATATGGTAGTAATAGCAAAGAATAACTCGAGTTTAGTGCCGAGTGTGCTCGTTTCTCCAGAGGAAATGAATTAAAATTAACTCTTATTGAGTTAATTTCATTATTAATAAGTGAGATGTATACATATTTGAATACTCTGCAATTTTCCTTCATTCATATATATTTTTTTTAATTACACTATTCGTTTAAAGAACATAGCTATAATAACAAACATAACTGAAGTGCGGTGCCTGTTTCTCCTAGAGAAATAAAAAAAATAAACTCTTATTGAGTTAATATCATTTTTTTTTCTTAAAAGAGATGTATGAATGTTTGAATATAATGCAGTTTTCGTTCTTTCTTTCTTTCTCTAGTACACTATTCATTTCGACAACATGGCCGTTATATTAAAAGTAACTCGAATTAGGACAGAATGAATTAAATTGAACTTTTATTGAATAAAGTTTTTTTTTTCTTTTTTAAAGGGATATATGCGTATTTGAATAACATGCAGTTTTCTATCTTTGTTTCTTTCGTTTTAATTATTACTTTTTTTTTAATGCATAGTTCATTTCGACAACGCCATAATATAAAAAATAACTCAAGTTTGGAGCCGAGTGCAATATTTTCTCCAAGCAAAATGAACAAAAATAAACAGTTATTGAGTAAAAAGAAAAAAAAAAAAAAGTTTTATAATGCATATTTGAGTATCATGCAGTTTTCCCCCTGTATTCTTTTTCTTAAATCTGTTCAATTTGACAATTTGGCTGGAATAGTAAAAATAACTCAAGTTTTGTAGCGAGTGGGTGAGTTTCTCCAAGGGAAATGCATAAAAAGAAAAAAATATTGGGTTTATTTCTCTGTTTTAAACAGGGATATATGCAAATTTGAAAATCATGCTATTTTCCTCATTTCTTTTTTCCTTTTTTAATACACTGTTTATTTTGACAACATTGTCGTAATAAAAATTGTCAAATTTAGTGCCGTTTCTTCCGGGGAAATAAATAAAAATGAACACTTATTGAGCTAATATCATTATTATAGTTATTATTATTATTATTGTTATTACTAAGAGGGATGTATGCATATTTGAATATCATGCAGTTATCATTCATTCATTCATTCTTTTTTTTTTTTTTTTTTTTTTTTAGCAAACTGTTCATTTCGACAACATGCCCGTAATAGCAAAAATAACTCAAGTTTGGTGCCGAGTGGTGCCATTTCTCCTAGGTAAATAATTAAAATGATATCTATTTAAGTAAATATAATTTTTTTTTCATTTATTTCTCTCTCTCTTTTTAGTACACAGTTCATTTCGACAATATGGCCGTTATATATATATATATATATATATAAAAGCTGAAGTTTAGTGGCGAGTGGTGATGTTTGTCCTAGGGAAAGTTATTAAAATGAACTCTTATTGAGTTACAGAAGGGGATCAGACTACCGAAATTTTTTTTTTACATTTTTTATATTTAAAAAAAAATATTTGATGAAATGGCTTTGAACTTCAGATATGCAAAGAATATTTATATACTCACATTACCCAATTTAGATTGAGTTACAAGTGCAATTAGGAGACCAATCGCAAACTGAATAAAAGCATAAGTACTTTGGATTACCATGCATCATAAAAAATTTACAAATTACTTTTAATTTAGCACGTGATTTCACTTACAATGTAACATATTTGTACGCTTTATTGCAGTAATCGCACGATCATTGAGATAGATATAATCTTTTTCAAGATTATTAAACATTTTGGCAATTTTTTTGTTTATAACAAGAGTACATTTTAACAAAATTTTATAAAGTTTTAATTTTTGTAAATATGTTTTTACTGCGCACGTGTGAAAGACAGGAATATATATATATATATATATATATTATTATTATTACTTTGGTTGAAAAATAAACATATTGGACCACGTTTGTCAAAAACTCATTTGGATAGTATAAAAATTGAACAAATTAACGGCAAAAGAATGAAAATAATTTCTGATATTTTCCAGAGTTGAAATTTCATAAAGGTTTTTTTCACATTCCATGTAATTCATTAAAACATTCAATTATTTCACACATGTTGTAAAAATACTTTTTTTGTAAAAAACCACTTATAACTCACAAACCTTACTAAACAAATGAAATTATGTTAGAGTTACAAGTTCATCAGTGTTTTTTACAAAAAAAAAAAAAAAAAAAAAAAAAAAAAAAAAAAAGAAAACATTTTAAACCGTAGTTGAAATAAGTTGATCTACAAATTAAATATGTGGCGTGTGAAACATTCCTTATGAAAATTCCCCTCTGGTAAATACGTAAAACCTAGCGTACACTGTTAAAAATGGTTTCTTTAAAATGGGCTAAATTGTCTCAAAATAGCTCCGAAACAATATAAACTTAAATTTGAAAAACTATGTATTCATTTTTGAGTATACTGACATGCTCAAAATTGGGGTTGACCAATAAGAATCCCAATATCCCCATGTTTGACAGGTCAACATACTCAAAAATGAGAACATGGGCTTTCAAATTTAAGTACATATTGTGTAGGAGCTACTTTGAGACAATTTTGGTCATTATCACGAAACCATTTTTAACAATGTATTCTTTTGCTGATAATTTACTTCATTTTTCTCTATTCAAATGAAATTTCGATATAAATGTGTAAAATATGTCTAGTTTTCAACCTATTAATAATAATAATAAAAAAATTACCTTTTGCACATGCGCAATAAAAATTTACTTACTACAAATACTTATATTTCAACGAAAATCAAACATGCACACTTCATGTTTCTGAATTATACTTCTCTAATATCTTGCGAATTTTCTGCGAGTAATCTAAAATTGTGTAGAAATCCATTCTTGTTATAAGTAAAAAGACCAGCTAAAAAATCTATAATTTTTGGGAATAAAAAATTGGAGGGGACATAAATAAAATCATACGATTCCCATAAAAAAAAGCACACATATATAGTACACAGTATGTGAAATCTTGTGCAAAAGTTACAAGTCATTAGTAGCTTTTTATGATATAGGGTAATCCAAAATATTTGTGTCTTTCTTCACTTCGTAGTTGCTTCCCAAATAGCACTAGTTTCTAAATCAATAGTGGAAAATTTGAGTTTATAAATGTTCTTTACATGTCTGATGTTCAAGAACGTTTTGTTCAGTACATTTTTTAGGAAAAATAAAATCTAATAATTTGATCACCCACTGTAATTTTATTTTATTTACTTATTTTTTTTAAAGGATTGTATGTATGTTTGAATAACATGTTTTTCTATTTTTTTTTTTTTCCTTTTATACTGTTCATTTTGACAACATGGTCGTAATTTCATAAATAACTCAAAATTTGTACCGAGTAGGGTAATTTCTTCTGGAATTTCTTTTTTTTCTTTTTCTTTTTCTTTTTCTTTTTTTTTTTTTTATGTATATACACAAGAATGCATATCTGAATATTATGCAGTTTTATTTCTTTTTATATTTTTTAATAATAGTAATAATAATAATAAAGAACAAAAAACTAAAATTTTTGCCGTAAGACAATTTATAGAAAAAACAAATTTACTTTACCAGCAACAAAATGTGATACAATAATTGTTTTAGGGCAAACTACAATGAATGGTGTATTTAAAAAAAAATTACTTTTACCTCATTCATGCATTTGAATTTGTCGGATGTACAGAGGAAAGATTTTTTTTTATATATATTTTTTTTTTTATTCCAAATATTACTTAATTGTCTATTTTAATTTCTTGTCAATTACCATAATGATCAAATATTCTTTGTTTACAGTTTGGATAAAAATAATTATTTTATAAACAATAATGCGCTGAACTACGAAAGAATAATTGTCTTTCCTATGACTAATTTTAAGTAAACAATTAATAGCAATTAAATCGGAAAAATAACATTGTTATTTTCTCTTTGTTGCTTGAAGTACAAAAACAAATTCATTTCAGAAACTGATTTTGATAAAGTTATTTAAACATTTCATTCCCTTTAATTTCATAAATGTAGTTTTGCATCTCATATAATTAAAAATTAAGTATATAACGTTTCTATAGCAGTAATGAAATATGAAAAGGAGAAAACAATAAATCTAGAAATTGCACGTTAATTTAACATGGCTTTGTTTATGAATTTAGTTTAATGTAAAAGAACAATTAATTTCAATAATCATAAGGAGATTTTCGAAGCATTTTTCTTTTAATTTTCTTTTAGCATATTAAGCTTTTGATGCATAGAATTTATAAAGAATTTCAAATTCATAACATTTCGAATGACATTAATAAAAAGCTTATACATGTAGAGCTTATCAAAAATATACTTTTAGAAGGCTTTTTTATTAATCCGGGGTGTCTGTCATTCTGTCTATCATCGAGCCACTTTTCTGCTATATTTTGGCTCAAGGGTCATCCCTATGAGTATGAGTGACCAAGGATGACCATGCGTGATCCGTCAGTGGCCAGTGAGTGACCTATGAGTGACCCATGAGTGACCAGTGATCGATAGTGTGACCTGTGAATAACCAGTCATGGACACCTGGGTGATCATAAGGAACTCAGAATATCAGAAAATTTTACAGTATTTGAAGGATTTAAAAACCTTCGCGTCCTGTTTCATTTCGGTTTTAAATTTTAATTAGAAAATTAGTTTAAATTTTATTTAGAATGCTTTTTTATTCACCCGGGTTGTCTGTCATTCAGTCATTCTGTCTGTCATCGAGCCACTGCTATATTTTGACTCAAGGGTCATTCCTATGAATTTGAGTGACCATGGGTGACCTGTTCGTGACCAGTGAGTGACCTGTGAGTAACCAGTGAGTTACCCCTGGCTGATTAGTGAGTGACCCATAAGTAACTCAGAATATCATAAAATTTTACGTTATTTGAAGGGTTTCAGAACCTTTGCGTGCTGTTTCATTGCGGTTTTAAATTCCATTTTGGGTTTTTCAATTTTAATTTAAAAAATAATATATATATATATATATAAAAGGTTTTCAAAAAGAATGCTTGTTTGTTTACCGGCGTCCAAAAAGGAGTAAAAAAGGGAAAATTTTTTGTACTCAAACCAATTGAAAGATCAAAAGCACTCGTTGATGACAAAGTGTGTTACTATAAAGTATAATGTAGTCACCAATGAATGCTTTTGATCTTTTAATTGGTTTGAGTACAGAAAATTTTGCCTTATTTACTACATTTTAGAACGCCGATAAATAAAAAAGAATTCTTTATCAATTTATTATTATTATTATTATTATTATTATTATTATTATTGCTTTTGTTGTGGAAATTTTTAAATAGGGGAATGTCTCCGGTTCTGAGCACAGCTTTGATTTTGGCTTATAACCTTTGATTGAGTAGATATTATGCAAACATATGAATATCCATGGAAATCTTATATAACGTTTGATGAAGTAATTGTACTGATTCTGTCAACCAGAAAAAAATAAAATAAAATATTACCAATTTTGTGAAGTGGTCTTTTTTGGCCAAAATAAATTTTGCTTCCGGTTGTGGACACACTTGAAAAATCCGCTAAAAATGGGAAAATAATTTAAAAAAACCCACAATAAATACAGAAAACGACAAAATTTATTCATTTTATAAGGATTCAGCGGCCGAAAGATAAACAGAAAATAGCATTTTTCCAATTTTATTCGTCATCTTCTGTGTGACCCATTTATTTATCGTATCTGTTGTGGATTTTAGAGCTGTTAAAATCCTTATCATTTTGAAATGAGTTACTTTGTTTCAAAAAGGAAAACATGCTTGTCTCATTTATAAAATATAGTATGTTTTCAAATTAATATCTGTTCACTGCAAAGTCTATTATAAATATTAAAAGACGTTCTTTAATATAATTTCTGTAAATTTAAACAGAAAGTGTTCAAACACAATTCCCCCCCCCCCCTCAAATTTCCTGAACAATATATGGTGGCGGTTTCATACTGTTTGCAGAAGAATTCATGAATGAAAATCTATGTTCAGGACATTGGGATTCACGGTGGTCTATACCAATTTTTGAACATGTTAATATACTCAATAATAAGCACGTGAGTTTTTTAAATTTGAGTATATTTGCTTCGGAGCTATTTTGAGTAGTTACATACTCGAATTTGACGCAGTTTTGCTCATTTTTTAGTATTTTGTCTCCTTTATTTTCTTTTTTCTAAGTTTATTTATACGATTGGTTATTAGCACTGATTATCAAATCAGTTTTATCGTTTTGTTTCCCATAAACAGATTAAGAAAAAAAATTTCTTTATTGAAAAATGCATTACAAATTTATTATTAAAACATGCATTATAGGAACTTTAACGCCAATCCAATAAAATGCAAAACGCATAAAATTTCATAAAATTTGTTTAAATTGAAAATAATTTAGCACAAACTTTCTTTGGTATGGAACATTTTAGGACGCTAGCAATACACATTGCAAGCCAATATATATTATCCTAATATAGGGGACATGCTTAATAATTTCGACTCGATAGAGTTGTTGCTTATTGTCTCAATTTACAGTGTTTGTCTGCAAAGTTTTCTTCATCAGCAAAATTTCTTTCTTCTTTTTCTTTCAATAGTAATTTTTCTATCAAAATTAAAAGTTAACTTTACTTAGTTTTAGAATAACAGATGAAAATACAAAGATCTTTCTTTTTATTTATAAAAAAGATAAAAAAAATAAGATAAAAAATTTCATATTTATTCATTGAAAAACTTTTGAAAGTTGCAAAAGTTATTTGTCTGTCAGTTCTTGTGTGAAAATTTAAAACTTTTCAACCATATTTGTTACATTATAAAATATTCAGTTCCTAGAATAAAGTTTGTTTCTTCTTTGATGTTCTTTTACTTTCACTTAAAAATATGTGACAGAGAAGTCGTGAAAGTGTGATTCCTGTATTTATAACTTTTGTGAGAAAAAACAATTGCAAAATGTTTTAAAAAGTTTTGTTTTTAAATGAATAATTCTTTTGAAAAAGTATATGTTTTATATTGTAAACAGTCTGTTGCGTCTTCTGTTATGACGTAAGTGCTCGCTTTTTGTTATATTCACCGTCGGAAATGAAAGAAAAAGATAACTTATCTGCGTTTTAAAATGTTGTTTTCGAAAAAACGTTTTAGAGATATAGCGTTTAACAAGTACAATAAATTAAAAAATATATAAAAATATTATCTGTTCATAAAAAATTACAAACTTTTCAGTATATTTTTCCAATTTTTGTATAATAATCATTATTATTATATAAATATTTATCCTTAATGTAAATGGTTTTATTTATTCATTTATTAATTTACATTTTGATTTTATATGTAAGCTAGTAAGTGTTTTTTTTTTTTTTTTTCTAGTTTCTCTTTACCCTTCATTTAAGCTCTGTATTAGATTTACCTTGTTTTCCTGTTTCATTGTATTCATTGTATTCATCTTCTTTTCATGTTTCATTATTGGTTACATCTGATTTAGATAAATTTAGTACTGCTATCTGTCAAATTTTTAGATTTAGGTTTACAGATATACAAAAATTCACCTATTATCTGCAAACATTGTTCAGTCACCGCCCCTGAAAATGTACTGTTTTAATATATGCTTCCGTTTCTGGATCTTGTTAATGTCCCGTGACAAATCAACGAAGCTTAAAACCTGACCCCTCTCAGATTTCTATGAAATTGGGCTCATTTATTTGTTCTATAGAGAAATAAATATATACCAATTATTAAGTACTTATCTCTTGTAGTTTCTGATATACAGGGCTGCAAAAATGCGTAAAAAGTTCAATTTTTCAAAATTCTTGCATTACAAATGTACCCATACTTTGTTATCCAATTGATTTAGTGGCATGAATATGGTAGCAGTACAAAGCTTTTAATGCAAATGATATATCACACGCACAAATTTTCAAATTTTTCATTTCAAAGTCAATCATTTTTACATTTCACCTTCAATATTTAAAAAAAAATGTATTTTTTATTTTCTTTTAAAAATTATATGTTGTTTCTACATTTATTGTCTATAATATCTATGGTTTTTAGTTTAGGTTTGCCATAGGATGTTGAGTTATAAATTAAAATGTAACCCCATATCAGTATTTTCACGCTGAAATTGTATAACATTTTAGAATTTCAATTGAGTACGCTAAATTGGCATATGTAGAAATTCTATAAAAAGAAAAATAGTTAATTACAATATTTTTGTAATTAATAATTATACAATATTAAAAAAATATATATATAAAGAATAAATGTTGAAAGCTGCAATTTTGTTAATCTGGTGGTTGAGCATTACTTTTAAATATACTAAGTGCAATAATTCAAGTCTTAAACTGTATATATTAACTACCATTGGTGTGGGCGTGGGGGTGAGGTTCCCCCTCTAACCTCTCGTTTTTAATAGATTGAAAATGTAAATAACTTACAATTATATTAAAATCTGAATTTAAAATGGCTAAATAGTAATAATAATGCATCCTTTTTCACATTTTCCCTATTTTGACAGTGTCGTTTCATAATTTATAAAATATAAAAAGGCATGCATATATTAATAAAATATGTTTAATTGTCATTATAGTCTTATCAGTATTCTTGGCGGATTTTGTATTTTTTCTGATATTAAGGAATTGTGTAAGATTCAAAGGTATATTAAATATATATACAGTGAAACTTGAATAATTCGAACTTGTTTAATACGTAATTCTGGATAATTCGAATTTTTTAGTCGGTCAATTGAATTTTGTATTAAAATAATGTTAAAAAATCATGGATAATTCGAATTCTATTTTGGATAATTCGAATTTTTCATACGATTACCTTTAAAAATACTACGTTAAAATTTGTTCCCGAGATTTCTCTCAGTTAAAGTGTATTATTTTTTTTTAATGGATAAGGAAATACAAGAGCATTTCCTACATACACTGTAAAAAATATGTCCTATTTACTGCCAGAAATTCTCTGTAATTTAATAAAATACGCATAATTAGGAAAAAGTTACATTTTCAGAGCGTATTTTCTCAAATTACATAGAATTTCTCGCAGCAAATAGGACATATTTTTTGCAGTTTAGTGCATCAGAAGATATGGTCCATATACATGAACTTCGAGTTTTTTTTTTTTTTTTTTTTTTTTTTTTTTTTTTATTGAAAGTCGTGTATAACGTAGGAGATTCTGTTTTTGTATCAATTGATGGGTTGAAGTCATATGCTATGACACAAAGATTGTACTTAAAAAAGCAATCAAAAATATCTGACTATTTTAAAAAAGTGTTGAATAATTAAGCTCGTAAAAAAAATATTGATTTAATGGGAGGGGGTTAATGATGCAGTATTCTTAGATATAAAGTTTATGTGTTATATCTTTGAACATAGAGTTTTATATTTTTAATTTAACTCTTCTTTTTGACAAAATGGTATATGTAATTCGAGTTTTTGGATATTTCGAATTTTTCTCTGGTCCCTTCAACTTCGAATTATCCAAGTTCTACTGTATATATATATATATATATATATATATATATATATATATATGAATAAACTTCTATACAAGTATATTTACAAAGACTTGTGGGCATTTTGTAGTGGTGAGCAACCTTTACCGATAATTTAAAATATGCATGGGCATAGAGCATTTCTTCAAGAGGTAGTGTGTATGTTCTCCCAGTGGCAGTTCTTAAAAAGAAGACTGCTGTTTAGCAATAAATGAGTGCCGTATAACAAGCACTAGAACATAAGTTTTTCAATGAAGTTATGAATAAAATCCTCGCTGTGAGTTAACAAAGTTTCAAGAACTACACAATCAAAATTCAACAGTAATTTACAATATATATGTGTCATAACATTTTCATTTAAAAATCATAATGTATTCTTTAGGCCTGTTAAATGTTGAGCATATGTTACTCTTCTAGTTAAGAAGTTGATTTTGGGGTATTACAAACCTGAAATTTTTTATATAAATTTAGTTGAATATTTCCTTCTTTAGTCAATTCCTACAAATCGAATCAAATCAGCATTAATTTAGCTTTTTCTTGTATATTACAAACACAGACAGAACATGTTCCATTTGTTCGATAGCCAAACTGTAGCTTTTTCATTTTAGTTCTGCTAAAGTAGATAATTCAGTTTTAAGGTCTAGATATTTATTCTTGAATTGCTTAAAAGCTTCATTTAAATTACACAGTACTAACCTTTCTTTGTATGTGTCTTCACTGTATTGACATTCATTGACACATAATAATAATAATAAATACCAAAAATTATTCTAATTGTTACAAGGCCTTTATTTTCTTTTTCTTTTCTGGGGAACCAGACAGCACTCAGGCCCCCCAATTATCAGTAATACCTGATAGATAGTGTACAAATATTGAGTGCATGCAACTGAAAATTGCACTCAAGGTTCACTTACATTGTTTACTTTATTATAGTTGCAGAAATGTTTGAAAACTTATATTATGCTTGTATAAAAACACTGATAGAGGTTACATTTTAATTTATAACTCAGCATGCCATGTCAATCCGAAGATTAAAATCACAGACATAATAGACAATAAATTTAGGAACACCATATAATTTTAAAAATAAAATAAAAAAAGAAATTTTTTTAAATATTTAAGGTCAGAGGTCAAAATGTCTGACCTGGAAATGAAAAATTTAAAAAATATGTGCATGTGATATATCATTTGAAAGCGTGTATTAAACATTTTCTAATGGTATTAAATTTGTGCTTCTAAGTCAATACGATGACAAAATATGGGTTCATATATGGTAACAAAATATGGGAATTTTCATAATTTGCACTTTTTACCCATTTTTGCAGCCCTGTATATCAAAAACTAAAAGAGATACGGACTTATTAATTGGTATATATTCATTTCTCTATAGAATAAATAAAAGAACCAATTTTCATAAAAATCTAAGGGAGTCGGGATAATAATGTTGCTCTTTTTCGTTGATTTGACATGGAATGGCCCTAATCATTTTTCTTGAGCAAGTCTTCTGTTTCTTCATATGATTCCGTTTTCTTCTAGTGAAATGTTTAAAATATTTTTTCATATATGTATAAATATGTATTCATAAAGCAGGGCTTTCAAGCTATAACATGCTGCAACCAGAATAATATATTTGATATTATTAATACTAAATAAATTTAACTGCGCAAGCGCAAAAACCAACAAAATTTCATTTTGTGATGTTTTAGCCAATAGTTATTTTTTTTAAACACAAGAAAATACAGAATAAGAAAAATCAGAAGGATATTGTCAATAGAAAAGTTGAATTTCAAGTACTTTCAAAAAGAAGTAAAACGATATTATATCTAAATATGTAAAATCCCTTACAGTTAAATAACACAATGTTTTAAAAGAATATTTTTCATGTTATTTCAGTGCGCGCATACTAGCTCTGGGATTTATTAATATGATTATAAAAGTAATTCTGCACATATAAGCGTACATTGTTAACGAAAACCTCTTAAATTAAGTTAAAAAGGTGTATTAAACAGATGGTCATTTTTTAAGCGAAAAAAAAAGAAAAAAGTCTTACATTTTAAGACAACTTTCTGCATCTGAAATTAAGACATTGCAAACGTCTTAAAACACCGCCATCTTTTTTAGGCTTAAAAATTCTGCCATTTTTAAGGCTTTTTAATAAATAAATAAATAAAGGTAGCGTGTGCTTCTGCTTTTCGAATGTATTTTAGAATTTTATAAAGCATTAATAAAATATAATAATTGAAAAAAAAAAAAAAAACAGCCAGCCGCTGGATTTGAACCCACTATCTTCGATACCATAGAGAAACGCTCCTACCAATCAAACCACGACCTCACACAGAATATCTTGGTAATATACACAGTAATATTCGCAAGAAAAATTGTGTCATAATATAATTAGTATAGATATATATTTTTTTAAACTATTGATAATAAGAATTTTATGTCTTGAGGTTTAAAATTTTGCAAAATATAAACAAATATATCAAAACCTCAGACAGTGATGTTTTGTAAACGGTTTCTTTTTATATACTGTTATTTGAAAGAAAACAAAAATACATATGAATGTGAAAACCAGAAAAGTTTTGTTTTACATCCAGGTACAAGCAAAAATATTAAAGAAAAGAGTTTTAAATCGAAAGATATATATATAGTATATATATATATATATAAAGCATGTATTTACAAATAGTGTAAGATTAGTTAGCAATTCGCTTTCTTAGCTACAAGTTTTACTTAAGTTATAAGTTATTCTTTGTTTATCATTCAATTAAATAAACGAGTTTTAAATGAAAGGTAACATTTTTATTTGCATATTTATGTTTAACCAAATTATTTTGTTCCTAAACATGTTTTTTATTAAGTATTTCAAACATAATTCCATGCAAATAAGATAACGTAATTTACCATTTATGCGTATTTGTTATGTTAAATCTAAATTTTTTCTAATAAGCTTATTTAAATTTCACAAATAAACATTTTAAAATTACGCAATTTTTGTAATTAATTTCATTATTTTAAGCTTTATCTGAACAAAAATTTAGATAACATATTTAATTAAACAATAGTAATTAAAATAAGTATTTTCATCTGTTATTTATTGAAATTTGATATATTTAAATTATTTCACTTAATGGAATTGAAATAGACTCAAACTAAGAGTAAAATAAGAGTGACTAGTCTTTCTCACTTGATATGATTTTCAGAAAAATCTCATAAATAAAAACACTTACTGAAAAAAAATTATTTATTTATTTTGTGTTTCAAAAAAATAAATTTAAAATTTTTGATATTTGCATTATAATTTCAATTAAAAAAAATATATATATATATATTTTTTTTTTCCGCTGCTAAGTTAAAAAATTCTTAAAAGAAATTATCATTGTATTAAAACTGTATTTAGATATGAGAAAAACGAGACGACGAAGATGATTTTTATCTCCATTGACAGATGGCACCACTACTAATAATCAACGATGAAATGCAAAATGATTCATTTTAAGACATTTTAAAATGTCTTATTTTAAGACATGTTCCCTTTTTAAGAAAATTGATATCAGTTCATTTGCCCCACCAGTTTGTTAAGACACAAAAGTGTCTTAATCTAAGATGTCTATTATGTCAGAGCTTCATATTCAGACATTTACGTGTCCGAAATGTATTTTCAGATATATATCTATATATTTTGTCTTACTTTAAGACACATTTATTTGCAGTGTACCTAGCGTATAAAATGATCTAACAGGAAGTCAAAAAAAAAAAAAAAAAAAAATATTCTCAAAATTATTATTATCATTTTTATTTTAATTATAGAATTGACATGTTCAAATTTTAGTATATATATATATATATATATATATATATATATACACTAAAGTATATAACTATAAAACTATTGTACATATATTGGGTTGTTCGGAAAGTAATTTCGTTTTTTCCTTGGAAAATGAAAGACAGTTTTCTTATGTTGTATAAATATTTAATTGAATTATATATTCTTCACTCTGATCGGTTTCTTAGGGATCTCACGAGTTGTTATTTTGCAGTTTTCATAAATCAATACTTTATTTTGTCTTCGTTAGCATAAACTGGTTTTCCAGAACGTCATGCATTTTCATCGTCAAAATTGCCGGAACAAAATTTGGTAAACCAGTTTTGGCACTGGCATTTTTTAAACAAACTTTCTGTGTACAAACCGTATCCCCCCCCCCCTGTTTGAACAGTATTTTCACCTTTTTGATAGCAAAAACAAAATATGCCGAAAATGTCGCTTCCTGTTTTCTTTATTTGATAGGACACCCATCAAAACCTATTGAGCAGAATAAAACAAACTTTTTCACAAGCAAACCTTGCTATGTCAGCTATCACATTATATAATGGTAATGCAGCTTAATTGTGAAGATGGTGTGAAAAAAATACAATTAATTCCTTTGTTGAGAAAAACGAAATTACTTTCCGAACAACCCAATATATATACTATATATGTGTAAAACTATAGTATAAATATATATACTACAATATATAAATTAATATGTTACTTTATACGCATAAAATGCTTCTACATAAAGAATTTTTCTTTTTCTTTTCTTTTTCGTTTTTTTTTTTTTTTTTTTTTTTTTTTTTTTTCTTTAAATACCTTTATTATTACTAAATTATACTGAAATCATACTTATAGCATAATATATAAGGTAATACTAATATTAAACATTTTATAATTACATAATCAAACATTTTATAATTAACGTACACCAGGTACAAATGGAAAGGTATCAAACGTTTAATTTGATGCCTAAAATTAAAAAAAATATATATAAATTATTTATAAAAAAATATAGCAAAGTATGTACAGATATGAATTTTCTCTCTTTTTTAAAAGGTAGAGCACCCCTTCATCAAATGCTTAGATTATACGTACCACGTAATCGAATTAATGCGAATTTTATTTCTATCGTTTTCACTTTTTTTTTTACTTATATTGAAAGCATACATTTTTCCTTTATTACCAAATCAGTTGCTCACCTTAGTATTTATTTCAGGTTCATTAAAAAGCCGAATTGGAAACTTCAATGCACTGCATACATTTTATTTATCTTTACTTATGAATCGATTTAAAATAATGAAAAATCATAATTAAAAATATTGTTATAATTATGTATTTGATTTCACTCGTCATTAAAGCAGAATTAATTCAACTTTTTAAAAGTTCACCAATATTTATTTATGTTTATTTATTTATTTATTTTGTAAATCTTAACGATACTCCGATTTCTTTTTACAAAGAACATCATTTAAATATTTACTGTGAAACTTAAATATTTAAAAATTAAAATAAAAGTAATATTTCATTCGCAACCTATGCATCATATTGAAAGTTGTTATTTTACTTTAAAGAATATATGCAATTTAAATATTGTTTAATATTTGAAAAACATGAAAAGCATTTTTACTTGATTCTGCTTATTAACCTTTTAAATTATCCATATTACTAATGCATTAAAAGATGAAACTTTTCGCTTCCGACGAGAAAAATAATATCTTAATAGATTTTTCATGTCCCATCGCTCGGAAATAACATAAAATAAAATAAAATTACAATAATTAATCGACTCAAATTAAAAAAGGTTATTTGTATTCCCCTGGTGCAAAAGACATTCATTCTCATTAGGTTTTTCATGAACTTAAAACTAGAATTTATTAATTTTTATACAAATACATCCAATATTTATATGGATAAATATTTATATTTAGTTATTGATGCATGTATGTGAACACGAAACTGAGTGGCTGATTCCATATTGGTATATGGCTGAGTTCTTATGAGAATGATTGCATGTGATATGACATGCGAGAGGCAGTTATATGTTTTTGTGGCTGTAGATATTGTATATATATACAGGGTATTTCATATGTATGGACACATCAAAATATCTCGAAATGACAGCAGTCTGGCTGAACATATTAATTTCAAAAGATTGTTCGATTCGAATGATCTATCGGATGAGTTATCATAAATGGACCCCAACGGGACAAAACATTATTATTTTTTTTAATGGAATCCATACTTTTTCTTCAAAGAATCGTCTGAAACGGAAAAAATCAGTTTTAAAACATATATATATATATATATATATATATATATATATATATATATACACTGATGGAAAAAAAATCCCAACACCAAGAAAAAATTATTGTACAGTAATGAAATTTCAGCAATACATTTGTCTAGGTAACATATTTAATTGATTAAAGTTTCAAGACCACAGGTAGAGCCATTGGCGAGAAGAGCCATTTCAAATGTGAAATGTTGGTACATTAGTAACCGGTGTAACCGCCAGAATTTTGAATGCAAGCATGCAAGCATGCAAACGTGCATGCATTGTGTCGTACACGTGTCGGATATCAGTTTGTGGGATGGAGTTCCATGCCTGTTGCACTTGGGCGGTCAATGCAGGGACGGTTAATGCTGGTTGTGGATGAAGCTGGAGTTGTCGTCCAATGATGTCCCATACGTGCTCGATTGGAGAAAGATCTGGTGATCTAGCAGGCCAAGGCAACATGTCGGCACTCTGTAGAGCATATTGGGTTACAACAGCGGTATGAGGGCGAGCGTTATCCTGTTGGAAACCCCCCCTTGAATGCTGTTCATGAATGGCAGCACAACAGGTTGTATCACTAGACTGACGTACAAATTTGCAGTCAGGGTGCGTGGGATAACCAAGAGTGCTCCTGCTGTCATACGAAATTGCTCCCCAAACCATAACTCCAGGAGTAGGCCCTGTGTGTCTAGGCCGCAGACAGGTCGCTAGCAGTTGTTCACCTGGCCTCCTTCTAACCAACACACGGCTATAACTGCGACCAAGGCAGAACCGGCTTTCATCAGAAAACACAACAGATCTCCACTCCGTCCTCCAATGAGCTCTAGCTTGACACCACTCACGTCGCAAACGGCAGTGGTTTGGAGTCAGTGGAATGCACGCTACAGGGCGTCTGGCTCTGAGCTGTCCTTGAAGTAACCGATTTGTAACAGTTCGTTGTGTCACTGTGGTACCTTCCCTTGACCACTGCTGCCAACACTCATGCACAGTGGATACATTCCTGCCAAGTCTTTCTGCAATATCGCGGAAAGAAAACCCACCTTCTCGCAGCCCTACTACACGACCTCGTTCAAACTCAGTAAGCTGTTGATAATGACTTCTTCGTCTTCTTAGAGGCATCCTTGACTAACATTAACCCACTACGTCAAATCTCAACTGTAAAGAACGATCACGAGCCTTACAGCGCTTATTTAAAGCAAACCTCATTTGCATGTTCATAGTGTCGCTACTAGCGCCACACTTATGCGCGTAGCTCGAAATTTGAATCGACGTCATCTTTCAGATGTATAAACACGCCTACCAAATTTCGCTTATCTAGCACAGCTCCTTCCTGGTGTTGGGATTTTTTTTTTTCCATCAGTGTATATATATATTTTAGTGGAACAGGGCGTATTATTTCTTTCATACAGCGATTTTCCGTGGCCGCATTTTCTAACTTTCCACTTTGATTGAACAGGCTGCAAATATTTTTGTTTTTATTTAAAATATATAAATGTGAATATTTGTTATGGTATCTCTCATTGTAAAAGAAAAAAAAAAAAAGAATGGTGCACTTATTAATAAGGATAAAATCTAGCTAACGATGTATTTGTTAGTTCAATCGGATAACTGATAGAAAAATCAGTAAGTAAAATTCCTAACCCCATTATAACTTTAAAATTATTTAAAAGAGAAAAAAAACTGGTTTTCTAAAATAAATGAATAAATGAATGAATATCTTTCTTTTCCCGAAAAAAAAAATAAAAATATATAATAAATAAATAATAAATAAAATAATTAAAATAAAATTGAAAAAAATCGGGCTAAAGAAATACAACGGGTTTAGTACAGAACTCCTTTGCAAAATTCGAAATTTGGCACCGAGTTAGCTCGGATGCTCCACGCCGAGCTCCTTACTTGCGCAATAACGATAACTATTTTAATTTATTGATGAAATGACCACAAAAGTTTAAAAGCCGCCAATGGGCTGTTAATCTAAAGCTATGCCAAAGAAGTAATAAATATATTTTCATAAATATATTTTTTAATAATATGATCAATTTGTAAGATGTTTTACATATTCGAAAATTGGTTCTTAACTAGCTGGATTAACAATTATCACAATGAACAGGTTGTTGTATTAGTTACCGTTTTATACTATGACCACCTGTCACGTCCGTCATGTAAATTCTTAGCCAAGATAATATTGTGAGATACTTTTCTTACCTAAAGTAGTTGAACATATAATTAGTGTAATTGGAAAATGCAAATAAAAACATAAAATAAACATAAAATAAAAATTAAAGTTATAGCATGGTTTATTAGTATGACAGGACTGTTTCTTTCATAGAGCGATTTTGATTTGCCGCCATTTAATGTTTTACACCTTGAATTTGCCACGATGCCGTGTCAATATCTAACTTTACATATATTATGTTAAATCAATAAAAAGTTTTACATTTTTCAAAACCTACTAATATGTGAGAAATTCATTCCTGATTGTGTGTAAAAACCGATTTCCGATTTCTGTATCCTAGACCATCACCATTAATAAATAACTTCTGATCTTCTGAATATTTGTGGGCGATATCATCAGGATATAAAGCGACGAAGACTTCTTAATATTTGGTGGCTATATATTCTGAATATGTATTGGCGATGGCTTTGGAATGTTGGCTATTTCTTCCGGATACGTGTTGATGATAGCTTCTAAATATTTTTTAGCTATATCTTCTGGATATAAACAAAGCAAAATATTCGAAATTTTAAATTTGCCACCGAAATAACACGGTCGTTTCTTGCTAAAACGTTTACTTATGCAATTGTGATTTCCATTTTAATTCATCACCAAAATCACAACAAAAAATGTAAAAAACCTCCAAGAAGCTTCTATGTGAAACTTATATCAAAGTAATTTTAAGAAATAAATATACAGAGCGTTTATAAAGTCCAAGACCCATTTTGATGTTTAATAACTCATAAAATAATAAAGATAGATTAAAATTAATAACATAAATGGTTAGATAGACTCAAAAAGTTTCATGACCCTTGTCAATGAACTTGTGCCCCACTTGTGCCCCCTTCGTCGCATGGAGAATATCAAGTGGATAGTCAATTTCACGCCAGGTAGCGGCAAGCATGTCGCCATCCACAGACGCTATTGCGGTTGTAATTCTGACTTTTAGGTAATTATTCGACAGCTGCTCGAATAAAAAATCACATACAAAAGTACTACATAGAAGAAACACATCAAAAGTAAACATAACATTGCAATAGTTGCCAAAAACAAAAGAGAGAAAAATGCAATTAATAAGCAGACGATATTTAGAAAAGTACAGATATTTAGACTGGAAAATGAAATTATCTGAAATTAACCACACGCGCAGACGATATTTACAAAAGTAAAGCTATTCAAACCTGAAAAGAAAATATATGAGTTATTCCATCAATAAATGCCATAAGTTTGTTTATATCTTCATTATTTTATGAGTTATTAAACATCAAAATGGGTCCGGGACTTTATAAACACCCTGTAGTTATCGATGCTAGGGAATGAAATACAGTTACTGCATGCTTTTATATGGAAGAATAGATTAAAATAAGGCCTATCATACTAAATTAAATTCTGTTTACACACTGAAAAAAAAATCTGTTAAAAGTACAGGAAAAATCTAGCAGCTGAGGTGTCAGTTTTTCTCCGTCAATATATACAGTTTAAAACCGTAAAATTGTATCACTGACATATATTTTACACAGGAATCCTGTAAATCAAACAGGTTTTTTTTGTTATAAGTATAGTTTTGTCCTGTATATTTGACGGAGAAATACTGGCACCCCAGCTGCCAGATTTTTCCTGTACTTTTAACAGTTTTTTTTTTTTTTTTTTTTTTTTTTTTGTAACAGGTAAGGGGCACGGAATCTCGACTCTTATGTTGCAATAAAAAATGTAGAATTCACAAAATGTTTCAAAAAAAAAAAAAAAAAAAAATCGCTGACGACAATATTTATAAAAGAGTCACGGATTCAAATGATCTATCAGATAATATATCATAGGTGGGACCACGGGACTCCATGGGGCCGGCGAGACAAGCTCAATTTTTTGCAAATGGAAACCATACTTTTTTTTTCACATTCTCCTGTTAAGCGAAAAAATCTTTTTTAAATCACCTATTTTTTTTTTTTTTTTTTTTTTTTTAACGTTCTTACGTTTTTATACAAATCTGGAAATCCAAAAATAATAATAATAATAATAATAATAATAATAATAAAAGCAATTTCACTAAATAAAATAATTACTAAATTATTATTTTTTTTTCGCTTAGTAGGATTCTGTAAAGAAATTATACGGTTTAATTAAAAAAAAAAAAAAAAAATAGTTTGAGTCAATTTGAACGCCTGAGCTCCGAGGAACTTACCTGTGTTACATAATTTGATAGATCATTTGAATGCGCAACACTTTTGTTATCATTGTGTTCAGCAAAATTGCATTTTTATTGAGATATTTTATGATTTCCAGACCTTTTATTACAACATAAAATTTGGGGTCAGTGCGCCCCCTTCTCTGCAGAATTGAAAGAAGCAATACATGATTTAAAACAGATTTTTTACGCTCAACACGGTTATATTAAGAAAAAGTATCGTTTCTATTTTTAAAAAATTGAGTTTGTGTCCCGTGGGGCTTCTGGGAGTTCACCTATGATACCGCATATTATATATTATTTCAACACATGAAACTTCAGAAACCAATGTTGCTTTCCTTTCGAGATATTTTGGCGTAAGACTCTGTTTAGACATGCGCACATACACACACATACATATACTACTCCGATTCAAAAAATTAGAATAATGAAAAGAAATATGGTCAAGGGAAATGAAAATCGAATTTATCAAATAAATAATCAACAATATCAAATATAAAGTACTATAATATGAATCTGCATATTTTGCAGATTATAAAAATGTAAACACATTACAATGAAATAGAAAATATATTTAAATCAGCTAACAACAAAAAATTCAAAATATTAGAATACTTTCTAACATGGTTCAAAAAATTAGAATAATGAAAATATATTGAACATAATTTAAACTCTAAGTATTTTTACTTGCTAATCAGTACTTTGTTGCATCACCCTTAGCTTTAATGACAGCTCTTAAACGTTTTGGCATGTTTTTAACTAAAGGTTCACAATCTTTTTTATCCAAATTCGCCCATATGCTCTTTATACTAGAAATAAGTTCTTTTTTGTCGCTAGGCGCAACTTCTTGAAGTCGTTTCTTCATAATTCCCCACAAATTCTCGATAGGATTTAGATCGGGTGAGTTTGCAGGCCAAGGGAGTACAGGTATGTCCTTCTCTTTGAGCCATTTAGTTGTTGATTTGGAAGTGTGGGGATAAGCTGAATCTTGCTGAAACAAGAAATCGTCATCACATAAATCCTCAGCTGAAGGAATCATGAAATGTTCAAGAATTTCTTGATAGACTTCTGAATTGACTGTTGTGGAAACAATACACAACCTGCCTGGGCCTTCAGCAGTCATGCAGCCCCATACCATAACAGAGGTCGCAAATTTAAACGAACGTTTTAAACATTCTTTCTTATAAGCTTCATGTTTGAGTCTCCAGACACGTATACCTTGATTTCCGTGAGACACACAAAACACACTTTCATCGCTGAAAAGTATCTTTTTCCAATCGTCGTGATCCCAAAATAGCCTTTGTTTACACCATTTAACTCTAGCAGCCCTTTGCTTAGATGATAAGAATGGCTTTATCTTAGGCACACGTGATCTAAAACCTAATTTGCGAAGTCGTCGTAGTGTTGTAGATTTGGAGACATTTATACCCATTTCTTTCCATTTTCTATGCACATATCTCACACTCCGAAAACGATGTTTCTTCACAATCTTTTTCAATTGCCTTTCATCTCTTCTTGAAGTTACTGGCTTTCGACCACTTTTAAAGTGTTTATTTTGAAAACACTTATTATTAGAATATTCTCTCAAAACTCTACTCACACTTGCTTGAGAGCATTTCACTTCTTTTGCTATAAAAAGTTGTGTTTTTCCTATTTCGTGCAAGTACACAATACGATATTTCACAGCCTCAGATAAATCGCTCTTTCGTCCCATATTAAGCAAATACTACGCTACAATCAAATGCCAAACGACTTTTCATTTTCAACGGAGCACATTTTATAGTCCCACAGATGTTAATCCCGCAGCCGTTCTCTCAACTTATAAGAAAAATTTGAATATTCTAATTTTTTGAACCATGCTATCAAGGTATTCTATTTCTTTGAATTATTCTAATATTTTTTAAATAGTTAATTATTAATATATCAGATAAAAATAAATATTTATGTTATATTTATAAATGCTCTGAAGATAATTAGATACTTTTAATATATTTTTTCCTGGACGCAGTATGCAAATTGACGCGTTAGCAACATCAAACTCATTCTTTTTTACATTATTCTAATTTTTTGAATCGGAGTAGTATATATATATATATATATATATACTGGGTGATTCAAAATAGATGATACAGCGATTATCTCGTAAACTAAGAGAGATTGAAACATACATCCAATTATAAAAATTGGTGAAAATTCCAAGTAGCAGCCACTTAGACTGCCACTTGAAAATTTGTCCTAACAATAACTTGTGAAATACTGCACTGATTCGAACCGAAGTTTGACAGTGAACTTATCATATAAATATTTTGAATGAGTTTACTGGGTAACTTTTTCCGACTTTTTATTTCCAAATTGCGGCCACTTGAAATCAGGCTGCCACTCGAAAATGTGCTATCACGATAACTTTTAAAATGCTAAACTGATTCAAACGAAAGTTGGATAGAGAACTTACGGTTCAAATATCATATATAATAATAATATGGCTGAGCAAGTTACCATGTAAACTTATCCATTTTATTATTAAGTGGCAGCCACTTGAAAATTTTTCATTATGATAACTTTTGTACTACTGTATCAATTCCTATAAAATTTGGGTAGTGGATTTATCATTCAAATATCTCAGTTAGGTTCGCTGGCCATCTTAATCGGCTTTTTTGTTCCCAAGTGGTGGCCACTTGAAATCACGGTGCCACTTGAAAATTTCTTATCACGATAATTTTTGAAACAATGAATTAGTTTGAACCAAAGTTGGGAAATGAACTTATCATACAAATATTTTGGATGGTTTCGCTGGGCAAGTTGCTCCTCTATTTTGTTTCCAAGTACTAGCCATTTAGACTGCCACTTGAAAATTTGTCATAACAATAACTTTTTAAATACTGCACTGATTCAAACCAAAGTTGGACAAGGAACTTATGCTCCAAATATCTTGCATGGATTTTCTGGGCTACTTGCTCCGTCATATTGTTTCCAAGTGACAACCACTTGAAAATATGTTATCAGGATAACTTTTGAAATACTTAATTCGAACCAAAGTTGAAAAATGGCTTTATCATTCAAATATCTATGTTTTTTATAGGCAAGTTTCTCCACAATATTTTTCCAGTTTGCGGCCACATGAACGCTCCCACTTGAGAATTTGTGTTTTTGAAATACTAAATTTATTCGAACGAAAGTTAGACAGTGGACTTATCTTACAAATATCTTGGATTTGCTCATTGAGCAACTTGCTCCCTCATTTTGATCCAAGTGGTAGCCACTTAGTTTGTCAACGCGATAACTTTTGAAATTCTGAATTAATTCGAACTAAATTTGTACAGTAGACTTATCTCACAAATGCGTTTGATAAATTTGTTTGCCAATTTGATCCGCCATCTTGTTTCCAAGTGCCGGCCACTTGAAAATTTCAAACACAAAATGATGTCTATTTGATCAGAAAAAAGAAATGAACCTACCCTACCAAATGAGTAGGAAGTACTTGTTCCATTTCACTTCAAAGCTGTAATATTGCCTTTAAAAACTAAAACATAGAAGTATATTTCATTCTTGAAAAATGAAAGAATAATCTGTCTTTTTAAAATAGTTTTTAACTGCGAATAAAATATCACTCAGTTGTTTTCTTACTAAATGGAAAATTGCATTTTTATACGACTTGATTAAATATTAGCTATTTGTTTAAACTAAAAAATGCTGAAATATGAAAACAATCAACTTATTTAAATCATATTTTATGCCCTTTAGAATCTTTGTTCATGTTATTTTTCATAATTTTTACGATTTCAAGATTATGTGATGTTTCGATTAATCGAATGACGCATTTTTTTTATTCCCATATTAAGCAACAGATGGCGGTATTAGATATATCACACTAAAAATCCTGAATGAAGAGAAACTGGACATTGAACAAAAATGGTAGATATTCGTTCGAGGAAAACTCGATCGCCGTAGAACATAATATATTTTTATTATGTAGGGTATCTATATCACATTCACTTACACCATTCAATATCTGTACGATTTTTTGCTACGTTGTACGAGATAAAGATGAAAATACCAAGCTTGGTCATTCTAACCCTACTTTATCATTAGAATGAAGGCCTTGAAATAAATACAGTTTGCCTTGATAAGTATTTGGAGATTTCAACTCTCCATGGCCAATTAAAACATGCCAATGATAGGTTTACAAAATGCTGACGATCTTTATTTCATCAATTATTTAACGATGTCATCCCGCTGATGTAAGATGTATACTAATAAACTTTTGAACAGAACTCATGTATTTTTCAATCACATCTTTTGAAAACATGGAAGCCTCTGCGCAAGTGGCGATTAAACGATAGGGGTGATAGCCATCTGATTGAGAGAAGCTAAGAGATATGAAAGCGCCGAATGACTGGCGTTTTCCATATCCCAAACTACTAGTTAATCTGGCACCCCTCTAAGCTTCTGGACTCGTCCTCACTGCCAGTCTTAGGAAACGTGATTACGCTATAATTGCTTTTAGTTCGATATTTTATTATATATACTTCTTTCTATGAACTCTAAGATTTACATATTTTCATAATATCGGTGTTTTAAGTTCTTACCAACTGAAAATTCATCATTAATGGACATTTGGTGAATGAGTGATATTAGTATATATCGAGTGACATAATACACTGTCCGGCAGAAAAATTGCCCCGAACATCACTTTTGCGAATTCGTTTGTAAATTGACCTCCTGAATCAGAATATGACTACCATTTTGCCCTATTACCTACCTTTTTTGGGGACATCACTCCTCTCCCCCCCCCATATTTTCCACTTTTTGGTAATTTTATGGATATAAATTTGATTTATAGTGGATAAAAGAAATATTTCAACTGTTAAATATCTTCTGAGAGCCTAAAGAGGTGAAAAATTCTATAACATGAACATTTGCAGCAAGGGGAAGATTTAGGGTGGGGCGAGATTTGCCACTGAAATTATTTATTACATTTCTTATATTTTTTAATCTATTATTAATATTATATATTAAACATTATATATATATTTTTTAAGTGTTAAATTAATTATCTTTCATTCACCAAATCAAATTCATGGCCATAAAATTACCAAAGAGTGATAAAAATTGTGGGAGGAAGTGACGTCCCGAGAAAATAGTGGGTGATGAGGCAAAATGGGGGTCATATTCGGATTCAGGAGGTCATTTTACATAAGAATAAACAGGAATGGTACCTCGATTTTTTTTTACTTTCCGAACACTATAGTGAGGAAAGTATTGTAATCATGTCAAAAATCCGAATTCGAGATTTCGATGTTTCTATACGTTTCGAGGTCCAACGAGTCCGTTTTCACTATTTTTACGATGATGTATGTATGTGTGTGTATGTATGTGTGTATGTATGTATGTATGTATGTGTGTATGTCTGTGAGTGAACACGCTAGCGTCTAAACGCTTTGTTCGAATAAGCTGAAAGTTGGTACGTATATTGTAAGTCACCATAGTACGAACCCTATAGATTTTGGTGAATGTAGCACTTATAGTTTTTTTACAGGGACACAAAGAAAAATTATTTATCATTATGGCCAAGGGACCAAAATCTTAAAAGTGCGATAGCATCTAAACGCCTTATTCAATTGAGCAAAAACTTTATACACATATTATAGGTCACAGATACTCAATCTGTATAGATTTTGGAGAATCTAGCACTTATAGTTTTTTTACAGGGACACAAAGAAAAATTCTTTGCCAAATTTTTAAAAGTGTGATAGCGTCTAAACGCCTTATTAATCTCAGCAAAGAATTTGTACACATGTTATAGGTCACATTTGAACCAACTGTATAGATTTTGGTGAATCTAGCACTTACAGTTTTTTTACAGCGACACAAAGAAAAATTATTTATCTTTATGGCCTATGAGACCAGCGATAGCATCTAAACGCCTTATTCAATTGAGCTGAAAATTTGTATGAATATTATAAATCACTGTTGCACTAACTATAAGCATTTTGGTGAATCTAGCATTTATAGATTTTTACAGGGACACAACGAAAAATTCTTTATCCTTATGATCTAAGGGCTCAAAGTTCAGTAGCGTTAAATAAAACCTCGTGTGATATATGGAGAAAAATATTCAAACACTCTGTTATGGTTTTCTCTTTTTTGTTTCTTTAGCAACACCTCTTTCTTTATTTTATCTACAAAACTGTTAGTTACTCAATGTTCGGAAAGTCGAGTGGAGTCACTCCAGATTTTTTTTTTTTTTTTTTTTTTTTTTTTTTTTTTTTTTGCAGCGTAGTGATATTAGTTTCCAAAATCATAAATTAAACAACACAATTTTCTTAATTAGTTAAAAAAATTCATTAAATTCGTTTGAGTTGATTAAGGAGATTTAAAAATGCTATTTCTATCTAATAATTTTGTAAACAACAGATTATAGAATATCAGTCGATTGATAGTTTAACTATAGCTTTTCCCTCAAAATACTCCAAATTGATAATATATTTAGAATATATAAGTCAAATATTGATTATACAAAAATTTAAATTTGTAGAAAATACGAAAATACCTTTAAATATGCTGTAGACTTAATTATATTTTTTGAAATTGTCAATACCTATTTTTGTCAGTTTTAAAAAATTGACCCATTAAAATGTAGTTTATTGCCGAAACATTAGTAAAGACTTCCACTGAAAACTACAAAATACTTTGGATTCTGTCTGTACCATGACAGCAATAGCAGCTCCAAGGTTCACTCGACTAACTTGCAAATTTGTACACATATTTATCATTCGTACGAAATTAGCTGTATATTTTTGTGTGGATATTCTATTAGAGGTTCGTGTACAGGGTCACACCAGAGTTTTCTTATAATTGTAGCCTATGGACAGAATTTGTCTGTACCACGATAGAAGCCGCAAAACATACCTGATTGACTTGAAAATTGGCATACATGTTTATGCGCATGTAAATCTTTCCCAAATTTTTAAAAGTGGTTGCTAATTTGGAAAATTTTTAAAGAATATGGGGGATTCGCTGGAGATTCTAGTATTAAAGATTATAAAAAGGATAAAATTTCTGAAAATAGTGATGGCAAAATAAAATGTTTAGACAGTATTAAACGGTTTAATTGTATTAACTGTGAAACTGAAAAAGTCTATTTTAAGTTTTCAGAAATTAAGGGTAGTATTTATTAAAACCTATTTCATTTTCACTGAAACATTTCTATTTGAACGGAATATCTACAGATAAAATTGGTTTAGATGATTTAAGAAATGTATTAAAAATTGGAGATTGTATTAATTTAATGGTTTTTAAAATTATTAATGATTTAAAAATCAATCAGTATAAAATAATTTTGGCATGGAACGTTTTTAAACCTAAATATTCCAATGAAATAAGTCCAAAGTTTATTCACCAAAATAACTTGACTACTTATTATTTAGAATGAAATAAATAATGTTAAATTTTCCAACAAAGATATTGATAGAAAGATACTAACTTCATTTCGGAACGAAATTCCTTATATTGATGACACTGATATAGTTAAACGAGAAACTTTTTCCAATAAATGAACATTAACTATATATATATAAAGAATCAGTATTTCTCTAAGCTAAATTGACATTTTTCGAAAGTTACTCAGACAGTGTAAAATACCCTCATATCAGTAAAAAAAATTAAGATTTTTATTTCACCTAGTACCAAAATAAAGAAATCATGGAAAAAGCCTTCTCCTTCAACTACAACGGTGACTTCTCCAACTACCGACCGAGGCAGTGGCACAGCACTATATTTCAAGCCCGACGAAGAACAGTTGTGGTCACCCTTCCTAATACCTCCAGAGCTAAAGTAACCTTCATATGCACCTTTTGGACAGTGGAAAGCCATCTTCTAAAAGTCTTGTACAAAAAGTTTGGATAATAAGTGTCAACGTTTACAACTACGAGTACCTTAGATTAGCAAACGTTTATTCTCATCTGATAGCCAAGTCAAATCATATTAATGGAAGAATTTTGTTTTTAAAAAAATTCCGTTAATTGTAAAGTGTATTATTTTATGTGGAGTTTCAGCGAAATCTCAAATCTGACATATCTTAAAAAGACATTTGGACTCTATATGATTTTTATTTAAAAACAAGTATGTTGTGGCCACCACAAAACTTACTTCTGTATTTTCCTGTACAAATTCACTAAGGGCAAATAATTTATTAAAACTATTATTTATTCAAATTATCTAACATAATGAATGCAAATGATTTTCATCTTAGAGAAAACTAACACTAAATATTCAAAGAAAGGCAATTTTATTGTCTATAAATGACATCTTTAAAAATGCGTTTTTATAATGGTTATCTCATATATCAAGTTTTGTACATTTATATGTTATAGAAGTTGAGATATAGCCTTCCCGTTACCAAGGAAATTTGCAGTATAGCAGGGCCACCTACGACCGATGTGCATCTAAATTGAATCAGCATAATATCTCATAATGGCCTTCTCATATATCAAGATTTGTTTGATGCTACGCAATAGAACACGAGATGTAGCCTTCTATTAAATTGCGGAAATCGCTGTGTACATGAAAAATGGTGGAAATGCGCCACCTCTTAAATGGTTGGCACAAAATGTTGACAGGCACTAAATTATGTCAAAGTGCATCTACATATAAATTTGAATACAATTTTGTGCAGTACTTCCTGAGATATAGCCTTCCCTTAAATTCCGGAAATTACTCTATAGCAATTCCACCTGATGGCCTATAAGCATTCAAATTGAATCAGCATACTGTCTCATAATTGCCTTCTTACATATCAAGTTTTGTTTGATTATACGCAATAGAACCTGAGATATACCCTCCCCAGAAATTACAGAAATAGCTGGATAGGTGCGCTACCTGCTGAGCAGTTGACACCAAAAGAGTATAGACACTAAAATAAATCAAGGTGCATCTACATATAAATTTATATACAATTCTGAGCAGTAGTTCCGGAGATACAGTCGCCACAAAATTTTTATCTCTCTCTCTCTCACACACAAAGACAGACATTTTATAAAAATGGTCAAATCGTGTTCTAGACCCCTCAAAACTTGTAAATCCGTCGAAAACCGGAAGTCGAAAATTTTTACGAATCCAATACTTTCTTTGATTGACTATAGAAGAAAGTAATATATATGTATATATATATATACATATATATACGTATGTATTGTAACCACAGTTTGTTTCAGCAATCATCCGCACAGTGTGGTGACTATACATTTTTATCCTTTTCTTACTATTTTAAACTGAATTTAAAAAATGTATTACCCTTTGTATACCCGGCTAGCTACCATGAATTTATGTAAATGTACAATTTATTTTGTAATTGTAAAAAAAAAAAAAAAAAAAAAGTAAAAGAGAAAAGATGGTGTGATTTGCTAGTGAGAGAAATTGTACTTTTTTGAGCTAGCACAAAGGCGTGTTCCTTTTTAAACACAGCGACGTGACTAACATATGAGGATTTTTTCCGCTTATGCTCTGACTCATGAGGGGGAAATTGATTTTGCATATACGCAAAAATTGTCTGTAAATTTTATTTAAATGGAGGCAAATGTGTCTCAATTTTTCTTCTAAGCAACTGCTCTCATTTTGTATAGCAATTATACTTTAAGAAATGCTTTTTATTCTTTCAGAAATACGATCAACTTTAGAGATGAAAATACATGTATCATAGAAAATATATGTAAACTTTTATTGTTATTATAATTTTAATGTTCTGTTCTTTCCCTGTACTGTCAGGTTGACTTCTCCCCCCCCCCTCCTCCTGTGAAAGTTTTCACAAACTTAATCATTTGAATCATGTTAAAGCTAGTAATAATTTTCTTTGGAAAAACGTCCTAACATAAAAAAAAAAGAAAAAAAAAGTTTTTATTTATTTATTTTATTTTATTTATTTATTTTACTTATTTTTATTTATTTATTTATTTATTTGTTTGCCAGGTTCGAAGTTCTTTAGCTTAACTAAAGTTTGAAATTGAGTTGTTTTTTGCAAATTATTTATTAAAGTTTAAAGTTTAAAGCAATTAGCTAAAATCTACTTCAGAGTATCAGATTAAAATGCTCTAATCATTTTAAACGTGTTTTTGTAATGGAGAAGTGCTTTACTTGAGTTAAACTGAGAGCGAATATTAAGATACAAATTGATTTTTTAAGAGGACAATTTATCTTTTGGAGTTGTTAATAAAGAATTTTAAATTTAAAGAGAATTAAAGTTTTGAGAATTTTGGGTTAATATTTGTTTTTGAACAAAATAGATGTTGAAATTCCTGTCGATTGGTTTTACATAAAGTTTACTGGTTATTAAATGGATTAAATAGTAGGTAATATATATATATATATATATATATATATATTTAGATGAGACTAGTGTAAAAGAAAAATTTTCATCTGGTTTAAATGAATAACCTCAAGAAAACTTGTTGTTTCTTTACAGGAAGTTGTAAGGAGAGGGAGAGGAGTCAACCATTTTCGAGTTTAAATGCTCGAAATCGCGCTGCACTGGTCTATAGAGTATTAGGTTGGAACATAAGGTTGTCAGTCGAATCTAATTTTAGATAGTGTTGGTCTCGGAGGAAGTGTAAGATTGTTCATAGAAGTGTTGGTTTAGTATAAGTGAAGTTTGCCATTCGATTTAATTTAGAATGACATGTGGTCGCAATAGAAATTTCAGAAGTATGTTAGAGAAATTTTCAAAGGTTTTACTGTACAGTAGGATGTCGGTGCAGTCGATAGCAAAAGTATCCGAGCACTAGCAAAAATGCCTATGTAAAAAAAGTACACTTCATACTGTTTTGTTAAATAAATCCTTTTCAAATCTTGTTCTTAGAATGGCTAAGGACAGGATTGTGTTTTTTATATAGGAATTTTTGCTGCCGACTGTACACTAAGCGACAAAAAAAAAAAAAAAAAGCCTCACTTGGATATTTTCCTTTTGCCTTCTACAACCGCAAATTTTATAGTTTAAAAAGCAAATTTTGTACTCCACATACACTTTAGCTTTGAGTCCAGTGTTAAAAACAAAATGCAACTGCCAGGAAAATTGTAATTTTAGAATTTATTTAAAAAATGGTAAGAATAAGGCAGTTAACGATGACACAAAAAGTATTAATTTTTGAATGAAAATCAAAAAAATATTTATTGCGTGAGATGGCAAAATAATTAAATGTTAACGAAATATTGGTAAAAAGGTTTTCAGCAAGATATAAATTTTTTAGCCGTTTAAACTGTAAATTTGGTTTTAGGTGGCCACGCTGCTCATTCAAGCGAGATGACCGTAAGTTAAAAAGTCATTGCCTATAAAATCGGTTTGTATTGCATTTAGAACATAAAAGTGTTTAGCAGCATAATTTCTTTAGCTGCAGTACAGCAACTATTAAACGAAGCAGGTTTAAATGACAGAAATTTTGAAAAAATTCCATTCTCAGTGAAGAGAATTAGGAAAGCAAGACCTCAGATGGCTAAAAAAATTAAAAAATGATTAGTTAATTATTGGGCTGAACTGGTTCTCTTTGATGAGTCAAATTTTAAATATTTCGAGCTGCAGAAAACAAGCAGATCTGACAACGAAAATATGACCGACTTAATGAAAATCGCATTTTTAAAACAGTCACACATTCTCCGTATATTATGGTACGGAGGTGCATAACTTTTCAAACAGTCGGGCAAATTTTTATGCTCAAGGAATCAATTAACGCGAAATAAACCACAATCTTCATAAAAGGGGTGCCTGACCGACTATTTTTGAGGTATCTTGGACATTTCCGCAAACAGCATTTCAAGATGATAATGCACCTTAATACATGGCGTCTGTGGTAAGTTTATTCACTTCAAATTGTCAAAATTTTCTATCCATTCCCATAAGAACCTACAATTCTGTAAGTAATCATATCTTTTTTCACTTTAAGTTAAATCCCACAAAGGATATAGTTGAATTTCCTCTTTACCAGACATGAATATAGTCCTAATCGCGATCCGCTCGAAAATATTTCGTCTATAAAAAGCAGGGGAAGAGGGGAGAGGATTCAAAATTTGCAGCCTATAACTCTGCCAGAACTAGAAAAAATTATTTGTGATATTTGGCACATTGAAATTTCTGAGATTTATATTAAAACACTGTATAAAACTATGCCATTGCGCATTAATGCAGTAATTCCATATAAAGCTGGAATTAACCCAATGCAGAATACATATTTTTAATAAAAAATTTCTTAGATCTAACAAGTAAATAGTTTTATTTCATATAATAAAATATAACTTGTTTATTTCGTATAATAAATCATAATAGAATATAAAGTGTATTGCTATTACATTATGTTCAAAAAGAAAATTTTATTCAAATTTTAAAAAAGTAATTTGTAGACTGCAATAAAGCGAATTATTAAATCAAATATGTACGTAGGTATCATTTTATATCTTTGGTATTATGCAAACAAGACAGTTTTATTTGTTTCAAACATTAATTTTAAAGTTATTACAAATAAAAAAGGTATAAGTCATTTTTTCTGCAGTGCGGCTTTTTTTTTTTTTTTTTTTTTTTTTTTTTTGTCGCTTAGTGTATATTTAAGACAGACATTTTAAGGAAAATGAAGTGAATCGTTTGGAAATTATGAAATTGTGCCTTTTGGATCTTGCTTCTTGGATCACGCTTATGAATCAGGTGTTTTGATTAAAGTCCTTGGAGATTAAACAACTCTTAAAATAGAAATAATAGTAGCTACGTTACATACCTGAAGTTAGAAACTTTTAGATTTACTGTAATTTTGGTGAGTCGTGAAATTTATAGATTCTTTAAGATTAAGATCTGTTTGAGTTTAATTAAGTGGAAGTTAATTTATTAGTGTGAAAGTCCACTTTTCCCCATTATTTTAAAGCTCAAATAAAAAAGTTAAAAATGAACTAAATTTGTCTTCATTTGATTTACAAGCATTTTTACTAGTTATGATCGGAGAACAACAGAATGCTTTAAACCATCCATTACAAAGTCATTTATTCCTTTTCTTTTAATTATGCTCATCAATTCTGGTGGCAGTTGATATTAAATATGAGTAATTTCCTTGCCCTTCAGATGGTTAACTGAGTTATCACAATGTCTAAAAAGAATGTTGATATTTTTTTCTGTTGACCAAAACTTAAATAATCACTGAAGTCGAGCCTAAAAGTAACGCAGGCTTAGTTTTATGCATTTTACGGTATCAGCCAATTATGAATCATGCTTATTCAACAATTTCTTTATTTAAAAATTCTCATTTTTGTAACTTTTACATGAAAAATAGATTTTTATTGTACAAGTTAACTTAGAGTGGCAATTTGAGGATTATTCCTGAGAAATGACTTTAGTACTTTTCTCGTAATTTGAAAATTAAATGTATTTTTTCCTTTAATATATGTTAAAAATTTGTACCTCTATGCCAAAGGCGTTTCTACAAATAATAATATCAGAAATAAAATTTTACACAAAAGAAATAATTCAATTTCTTACACAGATTTTTAAAACAATAATCTACTTAAGCTGAAACACTTTAATGTGCAAACTATAAAATTTCTGAAAAAAAAAAAAAAAAAAAAAATGGATTAGCAGAAATTTTACATTTGTGACTAAAGTAAATATAAAAAAAAAAAAATCTGGAGTGACTCCACTCGACTTTCCGAACATTGAGTAATTAACAGTTTTGTAGATAAAGTAAAGAAAGAGTAGTTGTTAAACAAACAAAAGAGAGAAAACCATAATAGAGTGTTTGAGTATTTTTCTCCATCTATTACACGTTGTTTTATTTAACGCTACTGAACTTTGAGCCCATAGATCATAATGACAAAGAAATTTTCGTTGTGTCCCTGTAAAAACCTATAAATGTTAGATTCACCAAAATGCTTATAGTTAGTGCAACAGTGATTTATAATACTCATATAAATTTTCAGCTGAATTCAATAAGGCGTTTAGATGCTATCGTACTTTTAAAAATTTAGTCCCATAGGCCATAATGATAAAGAATTTTTCTTTGTGTCCCTGTAAAAAAACTGTAAGTGCTAGATTCACCAAAATCCATACAGTTAGTTCAACTGTGATCTATAACATGTGTACAATTTTTTTGCTCGGATTAATAAGGCGTTTAGACACTATCACATTTTTAAAAATTTGGCCCCATAGGCATAATGATAAAGAATTTTTCTTTGTGTCCCTGTAAAAAAACTATAAGTGCTAGATTCTCCAAAATCTATACAGATTGAGTATTTGTGATCTATAATATGTGTATAAAAGTTTTGCTCAATTGAATAAGGCGTTTAGATGCTATCGCACTTTTAAGATTTTGCTCCCATAGGCCATAATGATAAAGAATTTTTCTTTGTGTCCCTGTAAAAAAACTATAAGTGCTAGATTCACCAAAATCTATAGGGTTCGTACTATGGTGACTTACAATATGCGTACCAACTTTCAGGTTAATCGAACGAAGCGTTTAGACGCTAGCGTGTTCACCCACAGACATACACACATACACACATACACACATACACACATACACACACACATACATACATCATCGTAAAAATAGTGAAAACGGACTCAGGGGACCTCAAAACGTATAGAAACATCAAAATCTCGAATTCGGATTTTTGACATGATTACAATACTTTCCTCACTATAGTGTTCGGAAAGTAAAAATAATATTAATAAAAAAAAAAAAAAATATATGATTTTTTATTTTTTTTGGAAATATTATGTATGTAGATTTTTTTTATTATAACATTATAAATCATTATTTAAAAAACTAATTATCGGAGAAAGTTTTTTCACATGGTATTATTTTTCTCCATTTTTTTTTTCATGCCATAAATATGTCACAGTATCATTAAATTGAGCCATGCATGATATATCATACTAATTTCTTAATGTTCTCCAAGATTTATTTTTGTTAAGTTACAATGCAGATAATGATAATTTAAAGAAATAAATATTAAATTAAATATCGAATAAAAATATTAACCGAAATAAAATCCAGCATAAATATTTTACAGTTCATTTCTTGCTAGAATCTGATACATGCATGTGTCAAATATATTATTTGGATGTAGTTTTAAATTTTCTTTCCCAGTAACTTGATCTTATAAAAGCCCATTTAAATACATATTTGAAATAGAAAACAGTAAAACATCCTAAATCCTTTGAATATTCTAACCTTGTTTCTATTTGATATTGCATCTAATAATACAGACTTTAAAATATGCCTGTGCGTTAAAGAAAAAAAGAAAAATTCTATCAGTTGAAAGAATTTTCACGCAGATATAAATAAAAATAGTAAAATAGGAAGCCAAACATATTTAGCTTAAAGATATTTTGAAAACTTGATTCTCCAAAAATTTTGAAGTCATGTTTCTTTATAAATTTGCTTACAAACTTTATTTTAGAATAATTCAGGCATTCTTTCTTCTTACATTTATTGAACAACATGTTCTATTAAAAATGGAAAGAATTTATTTGTTTTTGTTTATATTATTTTATGCATTTATTTGGTTTACATAAGCATACTAAAACCCTTTCTTTTGAAATATTCATGCAGTTGTATTGATTTTCACAATAAATCGAAAATAAACATAAATTATATTTCTATAATTCACACCACGTTATTGAAAACACATTATTACTTTCTCTTACCCATATATATGGTAGAGAATATATTATTTTTGAGTCAAATTTTGGAAATCGGGTTTTTGTTATGTTTACACTTGTTTTAGGTCCCTTAAATCCGAAAATCATGTTTTGATACACCGTAAAAAAATTTGTGTAATGATACACAGCATAAATTGAGGGAACTTATTTTCCTCAACCATGTTGAGAAATGTTATCAGTTATAGCTGTGTAACAAAGGCAATTGAGGCAGCTTACTTGCCACAACTATGTAGAGAAATGTTACCAGATGTAATTACGTAACATTCTACTATATTCCTCAGTTACACAGCTAGAGCTGATAACATTTCTCAACATGGTTGAGGAAAATAAGTTCCCTCAATAATGTTGTGTATTATTACACAAAATTTTTACATTGTACTGTGAATGTGTCTGTCTGTTATTTCAATATTTCAAGAATAAATACTAGCAGGAAGGATAAACTCGGTATTCTAAATATATATCATATAGTGATACTGCACTAAACTTTTCATTGAGATCAAGAAAACGGTTCGAGTACAGGCAGAGCCTGATTAAGGGGGAAGCACACATTATTTATACTTACACCGTTATTTTTTAACAAATACTTTCCTCCTATAATAAACACAAAATTCTCATTAAAAATTATTTTAAAAGAATTATGGTGTCTAATAACGGTGAGCAAATTGGATTGTTTTACATCGTTCATTTTTTATAAAAAATATTTCCTCGTCAAAGCGTGGAATTTCTATGACATGAAGTAAAAAATAATTGTTATAATATTCCGGTGAGAGCGGAGATAATGGGTGCTTCCTCCTTAACCAGGCTCTGAGTACAGGGACAATCAAGAAAATTCAAATGCATTACGTGTATGGGAGAAATTTCTGGTAGGTACCGTGTAACATCTATAAAATGCTCTAAACAAATGAATTGAACGTATTTTTAGGCATAAAGGTATGTCTTGCGCAGATTGTGGTATGGAAATCATTCATCATTCGTGTACAGGGCTACCCAAAGTATTTGGATACAATGGGGATTTACTTAGAAATTGGTGTGCGTTTATTTATTTTTGTGTTAAGAAGTGTTTTTCATATAAAACTAAATTTAAGTATACTATGTGATGTGAATATATTTTATAGACAATATACACGACATTCATTCGTTTACAGGGCTACCCAAAGTATTGGACATTTCGAGACTATTGTTGAATTACTTGTATTTCATTTGGTGTAAGGTGTTTTACATATATAAACATTTACATTAGGTGTTTTAATATTGTAACAACACAATGTGATGTGTATATAGTTTAAAGACAATATACAGGGCTACTCAAAATTACGCTAAACTTTCTTTTTCTGTTGAATGTAATTGATGGAAGAGCTTTCCTACATTTTATTATGTCGCTGGACACTGATAAGAAAGTAAATTTATTTTTCATATCCATACTATATACAAAGTATTTCTGGAAGATCTATTTTCAGCTTTGTTTTTGTACAGCATCACATTTTGAGGTTCCGCGAATACAAAAATCTAATTTTTAGTAATTTATCTATGTGTATATTTGTTATCAGCATAACTTAAAAACAAATATCTGCAAGAAATTCGAATTTAGTACTTTGAATTTCGCATTAGGTTACCACTTGAAAAATTTAATCAAGATCGTTAAGTTTAAAGATAAATTAATAACAGCATATTTATTATTATTATTATTATAAATGTATGCACTATAATTGAATGAGTGCAATGGAGGTGGGAGGCCCTCTCGCACAAAATTATATGTCAAATAAAACTGCTCCTGAAACTATTTAATGTAAATTGAAGTTTATTATTTTACCTTATTGTTCTTACGACTTAATCCTAAGTCTGTCTTTACAGTATAGAAATACAGGAAAGGAAAAGTCTTGTGAGTGATACAACAGATTATTGTTTTAATATTCAAATTTGTGTCACTAATATTTAGATTACCTATTTTATGTACAAATTTTAATAAAATTGTAATTTTTACCAAAACTAAATGCAAAACTGGTGTACAAACGAGAAATAGACAATAAGACTTCTTCACACACCATAAATTTTAAACCAGCACAATTAAAATTTATGGTGTGTGAAGAAGTCTTATTGTCTATTTCTTGTAATTTTTAATTCTATTTTGTTTTTTAAATTTATAATTTTACGCAATTATGCAAGTAGCACTTGCGCGCAAAATATTTAAAATTTTATTACACTTATAAATTTTAATTTGATTAAAACATGCTCATAATCAAATAAATACAAAATTAAAGTAATTTTTTTCAAAATTTAAACGAAATTCACAATAAAAAAAATAAGTAAAACAAAATTTCGAAATTTTTAACAAAAATGCTTGACAAATTCATAAAAAATAATTCATTTATATTTTACTATAATTTGAAGCACAAATTATAGATATGTTCAGTAATAAAACTAACAAAATTGGAAACTGAATATATTTTGAGTGGTTTTTAAAATTTTCCGTTCATAAGAGCTAAAATTAATTACCTGAGAAAAAAAAAAAAAGCTCTAAACCACTAAACGCAATACCTAACGCATATAGAGGCAGACACACACACAGACTATTCACTAAAAACATGATTTTTGGATTCATTTGACCTCAAAACGTGTTTTTTCCTAATTAATAAAAGCAGCAAGTTTCGTAGTGACCGGCTAGGGGGTGTGCTTTATATGGAGAATTAAAATTTGATATAATACGACATCTACTTTATCGAAATAAAATTGCGGTCCAGAAGAACATGTTTTTTAAAATGCTCGTCCCGATATGGTTAGGGAGGCCACTTGTTTAATATTATGTAGAATTATTATTACTATTATTGTTTTGCCACGGGAGATTTTTATTAGGAATTTTTAACAATGTTTCTACGTATTTTCAATGATTAAATAGGGTAAATTATTTCACTCCAAATAAATTTGTTAGAAAACTGCAATACATGCTGGCAGCTATTTGCGTAAGTTTTTATTCCTAAAATTAAAGTAATAATAATAATAATATTAATAATTTTATTATTATTATTATTATTATTATTATTATTATTTTATTTTGATGTTCTCTGTGTGTAATTAATTCTGTAATTTAATTTGTCTTATTAAATGTAGCAAATGAAACATTTTTTTCACTTACCGTTATATAGCATCACTTTTAAAATACACCCACTTTTTGGGGTAAACATTTTATGCACATATAAATAAGGAAATAGACTCTTTTTAAATTAAAACGTTATTTTGCTCAAGTGCATTTTGATTTTATCAAAAGACAATATGAAGAAATTCTACATGCTGTCTAGTAATAACTAAAAGGTTAAATTTGATTAACATTAAAAATAAAATAAAGATTATCTTTAAAATGTTTTCCGTGAGAATTTTACATTTCTGCGTCATTTATTATGGAACGTTATGAAATTATTAATAAGTTAAATAGGTAAAAAATAAAATGTAAAAGTCTAACAAATATATAAATGTTAAATTTTATAATGAAAAGTCGAAAACTATAACTTTTTACGTATTTAAAGAAAAAAAAGAAAATAAAAAAAATAAAAAAAATATACGTCTCTTATTTTCATAAACTGTTTTTGTTTGAAAAATGAAAATTTTTAATTAGGATTAAAAAAAAAAAATAATAATAATATATGCAGTCACGAACATGCATTGGTTAAATTTTCTTACTAACCGAAAAAAATCTTAAAATTAAAATTTTATATATAGAAAAATATTTTAAAATCATTATTGTTCGATAGTCATAAAAAAAAAAGAACTTCTGTTTAAATAAGTTCACTGTGAGATTTAAATTGAATTCTCAAGTTCAGTTAAAATTTTCTCTTTAAAAATAAACGAATCAATCATAATGCTATTTCGTTTATCGATAAATTCGTGTACTTTATATAATGTACTATTTGAAGAAAGCACTTTAGCAATTGTAAAAAATATAAAGATATGAAAAAATTGATTTCATCTAGCAGGAAAAGATAAATAACTTTTATTTCTTAAAAGCAATAAAATCTTTATTTTATAAAGCTTTTATTTAAATAAAGCTTTTTTATTTCAATAAAAGCTTTTATTTTTCATCTATATATAAAGAGAAATGGATAGAAAGATAGATAGACAGATATAGATTTTTTTTTACCCCTTGAACTACAATTTATTTTCAGTCAGCACTGCTCATGCAGATAATTTAATTTTCTTAGTTTTTAAAAGGAGGGATTGATATAGAAACTTACAATTTTGTTGATCAAATAATTTGTTATTATTAAAAATAATATTTGTTTCACACATTTATATGAATGTTTATTGTTATATATACGTATAAGAACATAATTAGTGTCGGGAAATTCATGACGAGCTGGACTCGTCATCAAAAATTTTGTTGACACTGTGTCTCACGAACCAGTGATTTAAATGTAACCAAACATGGTACATAGTTGGACTCTGATCTAATCTGATATTGATTACATTTCGGGATCAATCGCTCTACACGTGGCACTGTTATCCCGTTTTTTCTAAATTTTTAAAATGGCAGTATAGGATAGAATATCGTATAAATCTACGTAATGAAATTTGTTTTACACGTGTGTGGTTGTGAAATTAGTATGATTTATTCATAATACTAGTAGTGAACTAGGAAAAAATGTTTGTTCTTACAAGATCATCGCTACCATCTTTGCTGGGAAGTGCCTCCCTGGTATGTGTGTGTGTGTGTGGGGGGGGGGGGGGGGGGGGGGTTAAAATTTTCAATAAAGGTATCTTTCGACAGATCATCAATGCATTCAAAACGAATGGTTGAATCATAGATAAGTGATAATTTAGAACAAAGTTATTGATTTTCTTTTTTTCTTTTTTTTTCTTTTTACAAAAAATTAATTTAGAAAAAAAATCACATTCTTTCTGTTGTTCGCACAAAATTGATTTTCTTTTGGCATTTAGTGTTAAAATTTTATGGTGTGAAAGTCGTCTGCATTCATCATGGAAAATGATTTTAGTAAATAATTTAATAAATAATTTCCACTGCATAAATTTGTGTGAGATTATACAGAAGAACGTCTTGTGGTAGCAACAACATACTAGTTTCTTTGCAGCAAAATCTGCTTTTTACCGTTTTTCTAAAACTTTGCATTATTTAAAGTAAGGATTTTACGTAATCGAGTTTAAACCACTTAAGTTTTATCCATTTTAAAATCCATTATGTGCTACAATACATGCACGTAAAAAACATCTACCTCTCGTCACTCGGAAAATTAATTAAACTTTGTCTGGCGCTAAACTTTAAGCTCTGCAGATTTTAATGAAATATATTTCATTGTTTTGATTGTTTTCAATGTGCTCAGAAGAACTGAATATTAAAATTATATAAACTAAGCTAATATATTATATAGACTTTACTTGAAATTTTGTCATTGTTTTATTTTTATATGCTCTGGTACGGTGTGCCACTCCCACAACCTTCTCCTACACTGAATTTCAATTCTATAGAGATAGATTACAGATTAAATCGTAAAATCAATAAGGTAATATAACAACCTTTAATCTAAATTAAAAATAAACAAAAACAGGTGGTATCAATTTTACTTGACATATAATGCTGTGTGTTACGAAACCGAACTTTCTCAATTCACAAATATTATGAAATGACAAACTTTTTCGAACTCTGTGATTTTTACTACTATTTATTTATTTATTCACTTTTTAATTGGCAACAGCCACGTTATGCAGATTTAGAGTTGATTTGGTATCGAGATTATAGAATGCTAAAATGGCGTATGATGTAATTATAATATTTTTTATTATAATTGCACTCGGTTGCACTTCAGGTAGACGCAGCTGGCAATACGTGTCGTCATAGTAACCTATAGTGTCTGCATGTGTATGAAAATTCATTGTATTCAGCTGTAGCCATCTCAATACATAGCGCCACCTGTTACTCCGACCCGATGATTGACTAATAACTTACTAATAACTGTAATCATGTGTTGTTAGACGCGACATTCTGACTGTGGGCCACAATAAAGGTCCCCCTTGGCTTGTTCTACCGCGTAAAGGTCCATAGTTTGTACATTGTTATCTACACTTAAATGTGTAAGTATGTAAATAATCAATTAAATATTCATCTCTTTTCATTAAGTCATGAAGTGATTTTAAATCTCCATAATTTGGCAGGAAACTTACCATAAAAAGCAAATCAGCTCCCCTAAAAGGTGCATACAGGTAATAAGTTTCTTAACTATCCTTTTCTTTAATGCTGCATTTTATCTGGCGCCCGAACGGACGACCAGTGGTTTTGCTTATTTATTTTATATTGAATAATGATATTTAGACTAAAAGCTATAATTAATTAAAATAAGTTGAATCTAAAGTGTATTACGGAAGATAAATAGAATTTCAATATAAAGAAAGAATAAATAATGATCATTTTTATATGAACAGATAATTAATTTTAGGTGATTTGTTTCTGTTCATAATTTGATTTCCTGCAAAGAAACAATTTTAATTATAAAATTTAATGCAATAAAGGGTACCGAGTATATTTTTAAAGAAATTAACATAAGTTATAGAACTTGTTACTCTTTTTACATATCATTGATGCAATAATTAAAGCTTAACGTTCTACGGTTAGAACATAGACGACAAAGTAATTTAAGAAAACTGAAACTAAACTACTTGAAAATAATTGTTCTGAAGATGACCTTGAAGAATTTCTTGCCGAATTAGATCCTAAAGAGAAATAATTAAAAAAATTAGATTGTCAGATATTTTTTAATATTACTAATGATAATGAAATTGAATCTGAGGTACTAAAATGCGACGAGTACATTACGTTCATTGTCATGAATAAGTCCAAAGTTAATAAAGCACTTTCTAAGTTGCAAAAACTACCTGTTCCTATTTTAATGTAAAACAATAAGAAGAGAGTGCGATAGTTCGCCAGTTCGAATCCCCTTACGTAAATCTCCGTCGCCTTACTATAGAAAAATTCAATGGCGATCAGTCGGATTGGAAGAGATTTTATGATCAATTTCATTCAGTTATAGGGGAGACGGGGGCAAAGTGGACCAGTTTTACACATTGAATTTTTTTTCACCAAAAATAAAAAAGCAAGGTACTTGAAAAAATTAGCAAACTTTCTTTAAACCTTTCTTGGCATGTCCTAATTTTTTAATAACAATACTTACAACACATTACGAATAAAAAAATAAATTGTGTGAACTCACAAAGTGAACCACTCATGGATGGAACACGGGCGCAGAATTCGTACCACTATCAATGTAAGAAAATTTTCTACCTCTTAAATCGACGATATTATAGGTAGAGAAATTTCTTAAACACATTCCGGTATTAATTCTGCGCCCGTGTTCCATCCCTGACCACTATGCCCCATCACCGGGGCACAGTGGTCCACAACCCGGGGTACAGTATACCAACCTATGTTGTTCATGTTTAATTAATATAAATTACTCATTTTTTTCCTAAAATTAGTTTCTTATGCTATTCTAGTCTAAATAACATAATTCGAACATTTTCATGAAATAAAATTACCAAAATTTAAAGGAAATCAAAATAAATAAGAAACCAAATTAGAGTAAGATGTCTATATCAGATTTCCTTTGTGTTTTACGTGCCATCACTAAAAATAATAAGATATATTTTTAATTTGTTTATTAATGTTATATAGTCATAAAAATTATGAAATATATAATTAAACATTGTGTTACTATTCAAACATTTTTATTAATTATTTTTAGATATTAATACTTTACATTATATTTTTCAGATAACTTTAACTAAAATTATTCTACTTTTATCTTTTACATGCTATTTCTAAAAACAACAACAATAAATTTATATAACCTACTATTTATTATATCACATAATCATTTTATTTATGTTTTTAAATATTAAACAATTCAAATAGTTATTAAATTTAGATATTCATAATTATTATACTACTATTCAACTATTTTTGCCTTTTCAGAAATTTATTTTATTATAACATTAAAATTATTATTTTTTTATTAATTATTTTGAGTCACATTATATTTGTATATGTAAATTTAACTGAAATAAATAAGGTATCAAATATAATTTGGAGTTTTACGCACATTGTAAGGTGGTCCACAGAGCCCCATGTCCAAACAAAACAAATAATAATATTAAAATAATATATAGACTATAAATATACTAATAATTTTTATAAATTTAAAAACAACAATATCTTACCTATTCTTAACAACTACCCAATACTTGTAGTCAATAGTTCAGTCCTGATAAAAAAAAAAAACTTCAAACTTGAAAAATTACTTTGAGCAGCTTAAAACATAAAAGTAGTATAAAATGGCTACCTTAGCTTTTACCATGTGGTTTTTTGGATGTATACAATTTGTACCGTGCTTTCACCAGTGAGTCTCAATATAAACTATATTAAGAGATTTAAATAGGGGTGGTCCACTGTGCCCCTAGGTTCACTGTGCCCCAGTCTCCCCTAAATAAAAATTCCACAATTTCTAATGTCGATAGATTTAATTGCCTTCGCAGTTATTTGACTGGTGTGGCGTCCGACGCGATAAAAGGTTTTAGCTAAATGAATAATAACTTTCGGGCTGCAATATACTATTTTTTTTTTTTTTTAATGGCAGTTATTAATTTCCATTTAAATAAGCTTCTGAATTTAACTCACGTTAAAAAATCAAATGATATAATTGCTCTTAGGAAATTGTTAGATAATAAAAAAAACTAAAAATTTGCCTAAAATTAGAAATTTAGATGCGTTAGAAATAAAATCTGATAATTATGTTTTATTACTCTGTTCAATATTGATTAAATTATTACCTCAGGATTTTGTTTTGGAAGTTACAAAACAATGCGAGAAAGAAAATTCAGTTCTCAATCAAATTCTTCTTTCCAAAGTGCGAAAAACGACATTCTTATTAATAAGAATGTTTCTAAATATCCAACTGCTTCTAATTTGTTTAATGATACAGGTAAAAATTCTAATTCACGTCTCACTTGTAATGGTGAAAACCACGTTTTAACGGAATGTAAGGTATTTTAAGCTATCCATTACAGATAAAGAAAATTTTTTTAATGAAATATGGATTTTGTTTCATATGCTTGAAATGGTGGCATACCGCGAAATTTTGTAGAAGTCAGGTAAAATGCGAAGTGTATAATAGAATACATTTAAAAATTATGTGTTCGGAATCTAAAAGAGATAGCCAAGTTGAAAATAAGAAACCCGTTTCTAAAGAAAGCGAGGTTACTAATGATAAAGTGCTGGGAAATACAACACATGTAAAAGATGTCTTGTTGCAAACTGTGACTGTTAAATTAAGGAATGGTAAAAAAGATATAGTTACGCAACTAAAGAAATTATTTCTAAAATGAGTTACGATGTATTAGGACAAGAGAAAATGACACAAAGGCTTTTCAGAGGCGTCGAAGAAACTGGAACACGTAACCATTTTTGAATACATATAAGTTCTCTCTTTGGGGAATATTTATGTAGTTTTGAGGTCTATGACCAGGAATTAATCTGTTCAAATATTCCTAAAATAGAAACGGCTCGTGAGTAAAGGAAGCTGAACGGTATGGGATAAAATGTTCAGATCTTGAACGTTTTAATGAAATTCTTAACAGAATAACAATATTGATATACATATTGGTGCAGATATCTATAGAAAACTTTTGACGGGTAATTATAAAATGGTATCTAGTGGATTAATTAATGTAGAAACTCTACTGGGATGGGCTTTAATGGGTAAAGTTCTTAAAACTAATTATAATATCGATAGCTCTATGCTTGTAGTCTCTTTATTTGCTAGAATCAAAAATGAAAAAATCGGTGACTTATGGGAGTTAGATCTTTTGGGCATAAGGGATCCCGTAGAAAATAAAAAAAGAGATGATTTGAATAAAGAAATTCTGTATGTATTTAATTCAACAGTTAAACGGGATTCGAACGGGTGTTTCTCTTCCATGGTTTAAAGATCATCTTTCAATACCCTCAAATCGCAAATTAGCAGAAAAAAGATTATTATCAAAGTTGAAATCATTGAAAAAGTCTAGAAATTTAGAACTTACCAAAATGTATTTAAAGACTGGCTACATGAAGTTGTAATGAAGAAAATATCTGATTGAAACGATAGAGGCCATTTCTACCTCAGAGAGCTGTAATAAGGCCTATGCGTCCTGTCTTTGACGCTTCAGCTAAGGAGAAATTTTCCCATTCGTTAAATGACTGTCTCGCAAAAGGTTCAATTTCAATCGAATTAATATATGCAATTTTACATAGATTTAGAAAAAAAAAGAAAAGTATTAATAATTGCCGACATTAAAAAGCATTTTGCCATAATGGTTTGAACAAGATAGATCAGAACTTAGTCAAATTTTTGTGGTCCAAAGATGGTTACTCTAATAAGTTACAAGTATATTAACACTGTCGCGTTTTCTTTGGGCTAAATCCTTCTGTATTTTTATTAGCTGCAACTTTAAATCATTTATTTGACAGAATCGAAGAATCTTACAAAGAGGTATCTAACAATTTGAAAATGTCATTTTATGTCGATAACTGCGTTTCCAGTGTAAACAATACAGTTGAAATGCCAGAATTCATAAAAATATAAAGACAAATTTTGGCATCAGATCAGTTTGATCTTCGAGGTTAGCAGTATACACAAAATGAGGAAACTTACTAGACGAATATTTCCTTAATGACGTGACGATAGAATCTGAAGGAAATTCTGATATAGCAATTTTGGGGTTGATCTGGAATAATAAAGATGACACGATAAGATTGATGAATTATCTAATAATAAGGAAGAATACAAATCAATTACAATGAGATCAGTTCTTTCTGTGATTAGTAAAACATTTGATCCCAACGGTTATACGAGTCCAGCCACTTTGATGCCAAAGCTGATCCTGCAAAAATATTGGAAAGGAAAATTTCATTGGGATTCTTCGTTGACAGAAGAAATGACAAAATCCTTTAGAAAATGGGAGGAACAAGTAGAATTATTAAGAAATATAAAGATCCTTAGCAGAATTTCAGAGTTCGACTTAAATGACAGTGAAAAACAGTTTCCTGTATTTTGTGACAGTAGAAAAGTTGCCTAGGCTACATGCACTTTCTAAAGTGTACAGAATGGAGAAAATGCATCTTTTCCGCTTCTTTAAGCGAAAACAAGAGTGTCTCCCCTAAAAGAAGTTATGATACCGCGTTTAGAATTACTTTCTTGTTTAATTAACGCAAGATTAGCCGGTACAATCATCGAATAAATGAAAACTGTTAATCTCAAAACCTTCTATTTGTCAGATGATAAGAATGCTTTATATTGGCTAAGGAATGACGGTGGTTGGCTACTTTTGTACAGAATAGAGTAGCAGAAATCAGAAGACTGACGAAAGTCGATGATTGGCTATAAGTTCCTGGTCATCTTAATCCAGCCTACTTAACCTCGAGAGGTTACTAACCAGATGCCAGAAGTTCTACTAGTGGAATGATCCCGACTTCTGTCCTAAAACTGATATTCTTCCTGATGATGAAGTTATATACTCAGAAAAAAGAAAATAGTTGCGACAGCTCTTGATGCTCCCTCTCAAGAATTTGATCTTTACGAAAATTGTTCCTCATACCAAAAATTGCTAGAAGGTACAGCTTGAATCTTAGACTTTGTGAAAATGCAAATAAGTCGAAAGAAAACGGCTTATTATTTAACTTTACATTCGAAGAACTTAATAAAGCGGAATTCGCAGTGCTAAAATATTCAAAAAAGAAATGTTTTTAGTAATCCAATCTAAGAACAAATTTAACTTTCTGACATTTATTGACGAGAAAGAATTAATTAGAGTCCGTACCAGAATTTCAATGAGAAAAGACTCACGTAAGTTTAGATGTCCAAATGTCTTACTAGCGGATCATAATATAACATCCAGAATTTTTGAAGAAAAGCAAAAAGAAAGAGATCATGGAGGAGTTCAGATTCTCATGTCAAGTTAAGGGAAGAATTTTGAATAATTAGATGCAAAAGAACAATTAGGAAAATTCTACAAAGATGCATTCAATGCAAAAGATTTTCCTCAAAAGCAGTAGAAGTTCTTAGAGCTCCACTTCCAGAAGACAGAGTAAAAGATGCTAATGTATTCGAAATTGTTGGTATGGACCTATCTGATCCTTTATTTTTAAAAGATGGACATAAATTCTGGATAGTTTTGTATACTTGTGTCCTTAACTGATGTGTATATTTAGAATTAGTAACATCCCTATCGACTGAAAACTTTCTTCAAACGTTAAGACGGTTTATAGCGAGAAGATGCCGACCACACACTGTATACAGTGACTATGGGACAAATCTAGTAGCAGATAACAAAGAATTAAGTTCTACAGATTGGAAACAAATGTAAGATTACGCAACTGTAAGAAAAATTAACTGGAAGTTCAAACCCCAATCAACTCCGTGGTGGAGAGGCTTTTGGGAGCGTTTGAAAAGAATTGTAAAAGCTATTTTGAAGAGAATTCTTGGAAAGGCACAGATGGACTGCGAAGAGCTATTATATACTTTGACTTGTGATACAGAAAATATAATAAATACACGACCTCTCACATACATGTCGGAAGATTAAATGAATAAACACCTCTCACTCCCGAAATGTTCTGAAAGAACATACGTGAAATAGGAGTCCCAGATTTAGACTTGATTGATAAAACGAAGTTGAAGAGTATATAGGTCTATCGGCAAAAGTTAAGTTCTTCGACAAAAATTCCGTAATGAATATTTAGGAACAATTCGAGTATTTGCTTCGGTAAAAAAATCTACCCCATTTGAAAAAGGTGATTTAGTGCTAATTCAAGATGATAATCTAAACTATCGTCAGTGGCCCATGGCCACTGAAGATGACCACTGTTGGAATTGTATAAAAGCTGAGATGGACAGTTTCATGTAGCAAGACTGAAAACTGAAAATGGTGAATTGTTACGTCCGTGTCAACGTTTGTGCCTGTTGATGAATGTAACGAGTTTGTACCTGACACTGTAACCACGAGATGTCAGCACCACACCATTTGGTGAACTTTTTTTTCATTCGAATACTGCAACCTGCTGGATATCCTGGACTGCGCAACTTATGTTATTCATTCGAACTAAGAACTATTCGAAAACGATTCTGCGTCTTGGCAGACTTCTAAGAAATCTAAATTAATTCTAAATCATTATGTTAGCAGAGAGAAGCTCTTCGTATAATAATTAAATCATTCAAGAAAATTTTGTAATTAAATAAGTAGGGAATTATTTATAGAAATCTAAGTACAAATTATGTTTTTAATGTAGCTTGTAGTTCTTCCCCGTGTAGTTTGGGATTGGGGTAAGTAAATTCTTTAATTTCATTTTAATTGAATCTAAATGCGGAATTTCTGTCATATAATTTTGATTTATAGTATAGTATGAATTCAGTTTTAATAATTTAAATCATTTAATTTGAATCGAAGTAGTAATTAAAATATATACTATCTAAAAATTGAATCGCTGAAAGTAGAACAAATCTTTAGTTGCTTATTCTTTTTTTGGCTTCATAGCCAGTGCCACTTGGATATTTATGATGAAAGCTGTCCTAAACTTCAATAACAAACCCGATATTGTCACTTAGTGTAACCAGTGCAGCGCCTTGGTGTTGACAATGAAGATTCAGGTTGAGCATATGGTATGTCCTTTTCTGCTCAAGGTGGGGAGGATGTTACGAAACAGACCTTTCTCAATTCATAAACTTTATAAACTGACAAACTTTATCAAACTCTGTGAATTTTATAATTGTTTATTTCTATTTTATTGGCAACAGCCACGTTTATCTTTTCTTTTTATGTAGATTCAGAGTTGATTTGATATCGAGATTATAGAACGCTGAAATGGCGTATGATGTAATTATAATATATTTTATTAGTATAAATTTAATTGCGTAAATATGTAAATAATTCATTAAATATTCATCTCTTCTCATCAAGATTTATGAACTGGTTTTTAAGTCTTTATAATTTGTCAGCAAACTTACCAAGAAAAGCAAATCTGCTGACCTGAACGATGCATTCAGGTAAGAAATTTCTTACCTATTCTTTTCTTTGATGCTAAATAACCTTTTCAACGATAACTTTTTCAACGACCTTTTTCCGTATTTATCGCGATATTTATAAAAATCGTAAACATTTTCTATAAATATCGTGTCAAACATCATTTACGATATTGATACACATTGTAAACTGAGTATGACATTTGCTTTGCGCAACTTTTATGTGAACAAAATATTGCTTTAACTTTATTAAATTATTATCACTCCAGGTAATGCAGCTTTTTTTCCCGCCATTGAATTACGTATATTATAAGATTTGACGCACAAAATGAAACAACAACAACAAAAAAAATCTATAGATTTATATATAGGAATTTTTATTTATACAAACGAAAAATTATAAAATATTCACGTCTAAATACTATTTTAAGCACTAAATTTTAAATGTTTTCTAAAGTGAGTAATGCTATTTTTCTACATTTAACTTGTAATAAAAAATCCTACTGAAATATTAACAATTAATTACTTAACAAATTAAGAAGAGAATTAAGAATTTTGATTTAAAAAGTATACTCAATAAATAATTACATCAGAAAAATAAGTGCAATTTTTATAAATAATATTTTACTCAACATTAAAAATGTCTTTGGTTATGTATGTTTAGTTTTAGTAATAAAGCTAAACAAATTTCATTTAAAGCTAAGCAAATTTCTCACTTTTCTTAATTTATTTTGCTGAGAGTAAATAGCTTTTTTTTTTCTAAGACACTTTTCTTTGCTTTATGGACATGTTATCAAACAAAAAGTAGTGAAACTTTTCTGAAAAGAACTAGATAAGTGATTTTTAAACACATATTTTTTAAAGAATGTACTTTGAAACGTATAAAAGCAAATACATTTTTACTAAACTTTATTTAACTTTTAAAATTTTGTTTTATTTTGTTTACATTTTTTAGTAAAATGCATTTGCTTAAAAAGAAATATTGCGGTGTTTGCAAAGAAGCAAGTGTATTCTTTTGTATTTTTTCACTTCAATTTTCAAATAATGAAATTTTTAACATTTAGCTGCAGGTGACTAAAAATAATTTTCTCAATGTAACCCCATAAAAAGTTTCTGTAAAATATATTTAAAAGAAAGTTAAGGACATAAATAATTTATGCTTACAAAAAGGACTTCTTCTCCTTCTTCTCCTTCTTCTTCTTCTTCTTTTCTTTTCTTTTTTTTTTTTTCGCTAGACCTCTATTAGTGTTACAAAAACACATTTTTTTTTTTCAATAGATTCTCAAGATATATTTTATTAAACTTTAATTTTTTTAACATATATTCAAGTACCATTAGAGCACATAAAATCACCAAATTTGTCCAAATAACTTTTCTATATTTATTTTTTTGAACGGTGTACTATTAATTTCAGTCTAAATATTTTGTAAACCAGTTTTGCGTAACACCAAAGTAAATTAGAAATATCAGTCGTATCTACATATTTGGTACCAAATGAAAGGGGCGATTTTTCTGATTCCAGGGGTGCAAACAGTTTTACTACAAGAAAATTAGATTTTTTAAAATTAGCTAAATTAGGATATTTAGATGACAACACTTCATTTTAATTCGTTTCAGTCATTTTAAAAAGTACGTGACCCAGTACGTGCGTATCTGATTTTTTACGGTCAAAAAATGAGATAAAATTTAAATAAAAATAAAAAAATAAAAAATGAAAATAAAACTTTTAGAGACTGAAATTAATAGTCCTCCATACTAAACTAAATTTCGTCTTTGACAGCATTTTTAATGTTTTTTTTTTTTTTTTTCCCTCTCTTTACGGTGGATTTTACAGAGTAAATTAAAGACACATTTAGTTGTTCTGTCAATATAACTGTTTAATTTCTCTTCTTTTGCTTTTCTTATGATAGCTGTTAGTTGATAATTACTGGAATATTTATATAATTTGACAATTATTGTATAATACAAAAAAAAAAAAAAAAAGTTGATAAAATGACAAATATATCCATTCACTGCTAGATAAAATATAAACTCAGAAAATTTTCATATTGTTTAACCTTTTATATCCCAAATTACCTTATTTTAGGAAAAATAGTTTGAAACTTTTTATTATACTTATTTGCTGCATGAGAAACATCTCATATTAAATTTAGCTTAAACTATAGAGACTTTGAAGTTACAATGAAATCCTGTAGTAAATTTAGGCTATAATGAGGGATTTTTTTGATGGGACTTAGTCCCGGTGGAATACAAAGGGTTAAATCATAATATAAATAATCTTTACAGAATATTCAAATAAAAAATTAAATGATATAAAAATACTTTTAAATTTAGTATAACTTATATACAAATATTTTTTAATTTAATATAACTTATCAATAAAACTGAAAAAAGGAAAAAAAAATGAAAAAGAAAATGTACAACTCAAAATAATAATTATAATAATAATAATAACAGTATGTGAAACATAATTAAAACTCAAAGTTACTCATTTCTTTATACTGTTATTCTTTATCTGAATTAATTCATTTTATATTAAGAAACTAATCAATGAATCATTGGTGATCAATGTTTCTTTCATTTTCTAAAAAAAAAAAAAAAAAAAAAAAGAAAGAAAAGAAAGAAAGAAAAAAGAAATGTAATTTTAATACGGCACATGACTAAATTGAAAACACAAAATTATTGGGATTAAGGAATGTACATATTTTGAATCCTGGTGCTAAATATAAATGCATGCAACATGTAACGCCCTTTTACAGAATTACTTTGAATATACGGCTCGGCATAGATGTAACAAGTTTTTGTTTTAACTTCCCTAATGACAACTAATTCCATGCTGAAAGTACGGCCCTTTGTGATTTTATATTGGCGTCCATAATAAGAGAATATTCGAACCATTGCACTCGAAAAGTTCTCAATGCGGTTAGATAAGGGCTACGGACTGACCATTTTATAATAATCACATTGTAGTGTCCAAGCCATTCTTTTGTAAATTTTCCAGAGTGTACTGCTGCCTTATCTTGCTGAAAAACTCAGTTTACTACAGCAATCTACGGTACATAAGACAATAGATTACCTTCCAGCATTAGCTGCTGGTCTTCCGCTTTTTGTTTTCCATTAAGGAAAGTCAGAACAATTTTACTATTCTGATTAAAAAAAAAAAAAAGAAAATAGTTCACTGCATCATAGACCCTCATCCACTAAAGTTTCGACTGAAAATACCCCTTCTTCATGGCTATTATTACGCCAGTAATATATTAAGATACATGAATCGTCTAAATGAAACTTCTCTTCATCGTATATGACATCTGTGCTCCACTCTATCCGTCATGACGTGTGCTGCTGTGGAAAGTAAACTCATGCTTTCTTATGATGAAGCTCAAGTTTTGGCTTACTTTTCATTTTCTTCCATTTCATATTCAAGGCTTGTTGAAGAATTCGCTTAATAGTTCAAGAGCTCACATAAAGCTTTAAAGCATTTACAATTTACCAAAATAAATACCAGTACTATATACTATTCTTGAGATAGATCTTCGATTATTTTATGTTATCTTTGAACGTCGACCACTGCGCTTTTTCTTTCCATAACATGAGAGAATTTTCAAAACGTTTCTTATTTCTCTTTTTGAATGTTTAAATAACAAAGGAATTTGGAGTTGTATTTTTTCAGCAGCTTTGAAAGCCAACATTTTACCAATTTGTATTTTTGTGAGAGCTTTGACTCGGGGCATTGTTGATTTTCCCCATGCTAAAAATAACTCATAAGGATACGACCAGATAAACAAGATGCATTAAAAGTAATGCAAAGGCAAACGATGAATTATTATAACTAAAACCATTGAGAAAAATAAAAATGTGGACAAATATAGTTTGTAATTAATACAAATGGAAAAAATCCTTTCATGAATTTTTATATTTAAATCATATGTTGTTGTCTGACACCTTTTGTGAGAAAATTTGAGAAAATAAAAATATTTAATGACCACTTTTATTAATTTCTTATCATAATATGCATTTATTGAGAGCAAAAGTACCACACTGTAGAATTTCATAATTTTGAGTTTATAATTTTGTCCAGTTACACATTACGTTACTATATATATTTGTTTACATATTAATTAAAGTATATTTCTTTAAAAAAAGGCGCCAAAGGTAGCACTAAAAGTTATACAAAATTATATAGTTTTAAATAATGTTTGTACACACACATACACACACACACACATATGTATATATATGTGTGTGTGTGTGTGTGTATACACACATATATATGTACATATATATATATATATATATATATATATATATAAGCAATTTCTGTAATTTAATGTATTGTTACAACGGATTAAGTCTTTTTCCCTATATCATTCATCCTGTTACAGAGTGAAAATAGTTTTACCTGCAAAGTGAAGTAAACGCGGAAGTTCATTCACTTTCTGTCACTTACTTTCTGTATGGTCAGTCTTGGCGACAAAGTTGACGACTTGATGACCAAATTTGGCGAAAAATAGTAGTTTAGGGTTGAAGAAATTTTGAAGCTGTACTGTGTATGAAAGCTCAGATCTATTACTTTACATGAATTTCTGGATGGAATTACCCTTTGCCAAAAGGTATAAATAGGAATGAGTTGATTTCTGCAAGGCAGAGTGCAGTCACTGAAAGTTAATGTTATTTGAGCGATTAGATTTTGTAGATTGTGCTCTAAGCGACTAAACTTTGTTCTTGAGCTAGCGAAAATTTCTGCTGGGGAATATTTGATGTCATTTGCTTTACTCTATTGGAACAAGTGACTGTTTTCTTAGATTGTTCCAAAACTTTCGTCGAATACTGAATTTTGCAGAACAAGTGACAACTTCATTGAACTGCTACCAGAATATTCGTTAAATTAAAAGTACTATAGGACTGTTTCGAGCACATTGGTAGTAATCACAGTATTGTTGAACTGATTCGAGAAGTTACGTTGAATAAAATAGCTTTCATTAACTAGACCGTGCCTCTTTCTTTATGAACTATTTTATTACAGAACAAAGTCGACAGGTTTTTCATTGCAGTATGAGTTACGATCATCAAATACAATCAATTACACTGTACAGAGTTTCATAGAAATGATATATTCATAAAAATAAATGGTATATGGTTTATTTAAATTCACTCTCATCTTGAACTTCAATCGTTAATTAAATAAAAAAAAAACTTAAAAAAAAAAAAAAAAAAAAGACTTAATATTTCATTTATTGTAGTGTATAATGTCATTTCCCCGGGATGAAAAAGAAAAAGAAATGTACGTGCTGCGTTGCTTGTTGCATCCTGTTCTCGTGCTTAATTGTTTTGCCTGAAAAAAGTCGCGTTTAATTAAATATGATGATGCTCTGAAAATAAATTCTTAATACAATGATATGACAGTCCTTTTTTTTCAAGACCAATTCAACATTTATAATTAGTAAAAGCATTTATTTTACATAAAATTACATTAAAAACTGTGCATGTTCAAAGTTATTTTCATTCTCGTAATCGTATAATATTTTTAGAAATCATTTGAACATTTAACTGTGAATTAATATCTAGTAGCTTTTGCTAAAATAAAGTTTTATCACCGAAGTTAGATTGCGGTCGAAAAGAATTTATACTAGTCGCAAATCATTATTTTGTTAAAAACTCTTAGAAATTAATTCACAAATTAATATTCAAGGTACATTTTATGATTTTTGAACACATTATTATTATAAAAATAGTAATATACAGCTTTTAATTTTATTTAAAATAAAATAATTGCCTTGAAATTACAGAAAATGTTACGTCAGTCATGACAGATTAAGCTGTTATTTTTTCTTAAAAAGTATGCTTTTATTATATTTCTTTTAAAATATGACATTTTTTCACTGTAGTATTTCCATGTTTTAGAGTCGAAGCAGCTTCAAGAAATTTAAAGCGACATCATAATCTTTTATTTCAAGTTTTATAAACATGTATCTAATTATTTATTCACTTATTTAATTATATTATTAATTTCTCGGGACGTCAAAGTATTCTACCTTTTCAATTTATTATTATTATTTTAACCTCGTGTATAAAAGTTCCACATAGCAACGAAAACAGCTTATTATAAAAATAAAAATTGTTTTATTTTATTTTAGATTTCTTTCGTCGACGAATAAACTTTGGAAAATTGTCAGATAATTAGAGTTTTGTTTTCTGCGATGGTAACAACTCTATTTATATACTCTACTGAAATATTTTCTTTTTTATAAATATCTGTGTAAATGAACCAATGGATTTTGTATCTTTAACCCTCGCTTTCCCAAGATCATGCGTTACTGCAGAAAAATTGCTTTTAGGTGCCGCCTGGCACGTTTGGTGAAAATCACCAGCACAGCGCCTTTTTGCATCGTTTCGAATTTGCAGCATTCCACAGGTTACGTTTGCTATCTCTGGCGAATTAGCGCGCTTAACTAAATTTCAACTTCAAAATATCAAAATGGGGTCAAAATGACCCCATCTTGGGAAAGCGAGGGTTAACCTATTATTTAAACCACTGAACAAATCTTCCAAAAACATGCAAACCATGGATAAATTTAATTAATATTTTTTTATCTCAATACTTAGGTCAATACAGAAGCGAAGTGTGACGTCACTGACCGTCGTTGGGGCCAAGTAAAAAAAGATTTCCTATGTTAATAGTCCAATGGATTTTTTGAAAAAAAAATATTAAAATTTCAGAAAAATTATTTCCTCATTTTAATTCCAATATTTGGGTATCATTATAAATTATTTATCGTGCACATGTGTTAGATTATGTTATTTTGCTGTCACATTTACAAAATTTTAATCTTAAATTTGAAAACTTTGTCGTCCTTGGCTTTTTTTGTATTTGGATATCAAAAACGTAATACGAAAATATGCATGCCAGTTGTATATTTTCGTAATATGTATTGTACGAAATATTGTTTCATATTATCCATTTGCTCTCTTAATATAAGTTGTTAAAATAACCATGTTTTTTTAAAGGAATTAAATATGTTCGACAGATAATTTGGCGATATTTATTTTTCGTGCCAAGGATGATAGATATCAAATCTATTCCGCTGCAACGTAATAGCATCATCTTATATCAGATACTTTGTTTAGACATTTGAACAAATTTGACTTCAAATGATATATGAATATTTATCAATTTCCTTTTAAATAGTATATTAGTTGAATATTTATTGCGTAAATATAACCATTTGAAATGAAATGTTTATGTTTTCAATCAAATATCGAAGTTTAATCATTTTTTCCCCTAGAGTTTTGAATTTTAAAATTCAAATTTTATCAAAATTTCAGCAAAAATAACTCCATCTGACACATGTAGACAGTAGCTAGTATATAACTATACCCAAATATGGAGAATGAAAATCAGGAGATAATTTCCCTTAATTTTTAATATTTTTTTACAAAAAATCCAATAGGAAATCTTTTCTCTGTGCCCCCGGACGGCTAGTGACGTCATCACTTCGCTTGCATATTCCGATCTAAGTCATTCCGTTAAATTATTTATGTCATTCATTTGAATTGCATGCATGGAAACCATGGACATTTCTTTTTACTCTTTCTTACCCATAAGGTACAGAAAGTATTGTTTTGGGGTCAAATTTCCGAAATTGAGTTTTTGTTATATTTACATGTTTTGAGGTACCTCAATTCAAAAATCATGTTTTTAGCGGTTGGTCTATGTGTCTGCCCGTGTGTCTGTCTGTTATCAGCATATCTCAAAAAAAAAAAAAAAATATATATATATATATATATATATATATATACATAGCAGAAAGTTCAAACTTGGTATTCTAAATACACTGATGGAAAAAAAATCCCAACACCAAGAAAAAATTATTGTACAGTAATGAAATTTCAGCAATACATTTGTCTAGGTAACATATTTAATTGATTAAAGTTTCAAGATCACAGGTAGAGCCATTGGTGAGAAGAGCCATTTCAAATTTGAAATGTTGGTACATTAGTAACCGGTGTAACCGCCAGGATTTTGAATGAAAGCATGCAAACAAACATGCATTGTGTCGTACAGGTGTCGGATATCAGTTTGTGGGATCGAGTTCCATGCCTGTTGCACTTGGGCGGTCAATGCAGGAACGGTTAAAGCTGGTTGTGGATGACGCTGGAGTTGTCGTCCAATGATGTCCCATACGTGCTCGATTGGAGAAAGATCTGGTGATCTAGCAGGCCAAGGCAACATGTCGACACTCTGTAGAGCATGTTGGGTTACAACAGCGGTATGAGGGCGAAAGTTATCCTGTTGGAAAACACCCCCTTGAATGCTGTTCATGAATGGCAGCACAACAGGTTGTATCACTAGACTGACGTACAAATTTGTAATCAGGGTACGTGGGATATCCACGAGAGTGCTCCTGCTGTCATACGAAATTGCTCCCTAAACCATAACTCCAGGAGTAGGCCCTGTGTGTCTAGGCCGCAGACAGGTCGCTAACAGGCGTTCCTTCCACCTGGCCTCCTTCTAACCAACACACGGCTATCACTGCGATCAAGGCAGAACCGGCTTTCATCAGAAAACACAACAGATCTCCATCCGTCCTCCAATGAGCTCTAGCTTGACACCACTCACGTCGCAAACGGCAGTGGTTTGGAGTCAGTGGAATGCACGCTACAGGGCGTCTGGCTCGGAGCTGTCCTTGAAGTAACCGATTTGTAACAGTTCGTTGTGCCACTGTGGTGCCAACTGCAGCTCGAATTTCAGCTGCAGACGCAGTACGATTAGCCACAGCCATACGCCGAACACGGTGGTCTTCCCTCTCAGTAGTGCCACGTGGCCGCCCGGAACCCGGTCTTCTTGAGGCAGTACCTTCCCTTGACCACTGGTGTCAACACTCATGCACAGTGGATACATTCCTGCCAAGTCTTTCTGCAATATCGCGGAAAGAAAACCCACCTTCTCGTAGTCCTACTACACGACCTCGTTCAAACTCAGTGAGCTGTTGATAATGGCTTCTTCGTCTTCTTAGAGGCATCCTTGACTAACATTAACCCACTACGTCAAATCTCAACTGTAAATAACGATCACGAACCTTACAGCGCTTATTTAAAGCAAACCTCATTTGCATGTTCATAGTGCTGCTACAAGCGCCACACTTATGCGCGTAGCTCGAAATTTGAATCGATGTCATCTTTCAGATGTATAAACACGCCTACCAAATTTCGTTTATATAGCACAGCTCCTCCATGGTGTTGGGATTTTTTTTTCCATCAGTGTATGTACCATATAGGAATTCTACATTAAACTTTTCTTTGTGATCAAGCGGACGTGTACAGGGACACCTAAGATAATTAAAATACATTACGTCTATGTGGAAATTGTTGGTAAGTAGAGTTTAACATCTTTAGACTGCACCAACCCAAATGAAAGGAATACATATTTTTATATGCGTAAAAATATGTTTCATGTAGAATATGGTATTGAAATCATTCACTGTTCGTTTACAGGGCTGCACAAAAGAATTAGATTATAATACGAAAATACTTCTGAATTGATGGAGGTGTACTTTAGATTGAACCGTGTATTATTAATATAGGATTAAACTTATGTGCACCATGTGACGTGTACATAACTTTCAGAAGATATGCAGAGCTGCCAAAATTTAAGCCATAACATTCTTTTTATATTTGTAAGTAGAAGTGCTTCACTATAATATTTTACGATGTCCAGGAAAGCTGCTCAGGAATTGGAATTAAGTCCTCATAGCCATATGATAAATAATGTATTTTTTAAACTAAATATTTATCACTGGGTTTTTTGTATAATTACGCGTTTTGAGACTTCCTGAATTTCGGAATCAAGTTTTATAATTCAATCTTTGACTGCGTCTGTTAGAGTAATTAAAAAACAAATAATTTCAGGCGATCGAAATGATCTATTTTGAAGTTAATACATTTGTTACTAGAAATGTTTATTCAAGATTGATAAGTTTTAAAGGATGATTATTGTGAAAATTGACTGAAAAGTTTTAAATAAACTTTTGACATAGAATTATTTGTCAACTAAAGCTGTTCCGAATATTGATTTGACTTGTTTTAACATAGATTTACATAGCAGTACTCGTTATCTTAACTCTTAGTATCCAATCTGAACTTTTAGCATTAAATTTCAGGGTAAGAGAAAGTCGTGTGAGTGACACACTAGATTGATTTTTCTTTATTTCGAAACCTTGTTGTAAATATGATATTAGTTTTCTTTGTTATTACAGGGGAACTTGGGCGTTTTATATTCAAAAGACTTATAATGTTTATTTCTTTTTTATATTTATGATTTATAAATGTTATTTAAATGAAATACACTCCCAAACTTGATATTTGAAATAGGCATTATAGAAAAGAAAACTGTTTTACTTTGAGTGTATATTGGCCAACGGGTGGCACTGAGATTAATCACTATCTGAGATTTTCCATGAGACTAGATTTAGCAACTAATGGTTGACATCGGACTAAACGGCATGGGTACAGTTTTTTATTTAATAAGCAATGAATACAATTTTTGAGAGTGGCACGAAGAATACATATAGAATGGCATATACAAAGAAAAACATATAAGAAAGTTTTGTAATTGCAACAATATAATTTTAACTTTGTCTTACATAAAGCACATTCAAGTATATTTTTGTTATTGCGCAACAATTTATATTAAAACATGACAGTGTTTAACTGAAAATTGTTTTTCTTCAATATACAGGGTGATTATAATTATAATTACGATTTCGAAATGCTATCATTTTGAAATTACCCATCAGAGCGATTTGATATTTTACCAGAGCAATCTTGAGGTAATGAAACTTTATTTGGGGAAGGAAAAAAAAATAGTTCCAAAGTATGCCGTTAATTATCTGAAAAGGATTTGTTTCATGAAGCTCCTCTTTTTCTCTTATCCCTATGACTGTTTCTGCTGTAAACATGTATTTTTGCTGAAAGAATTGTAATAAATCTTTGAAGTCTATTGTTTCTTGCTATTCCATTGTGTTTCTAACAACATTCCTGTGTTATGAGTACATTTAGGCGTTTCTTCTGACATTACCCTCACAGCGTCATCTATAGGAATATGTAGGATATACTGTTTTACTCCACCAAACAAAAATAATCGTCTCACGATCGCTCTGCTAAAATATCAAATCGCTCTGATGGGTAGTTTTAAAATTATAGCGTTTTGAAATCGTAACTTTAATTATAATCACCCTGTATTTAAAATTACCTTGAAAACTAAATTTTTTCTTTGGAATTTTTTTTTTTTTTTTTTAACTTTTTGGTAATTGGTAGTTTTGTTGTAAAATTTTGTTGTGAAAATTGTAAAATTAAATCAAACGAAAAAAAGTATTTTTGAAAACAAAATTCGCCGCGATAATTTAAAGAACAAATAAATATTTCTACGTTTGCTTTCTTTGCTACGTTTGCTTTGAAATTACCTTGTATATTTTTAATTTTCGTTTGCATCTTAAAAAATAATTAAAAATTCTGTAAATATAAGTGATTTTTTCTTTATTTTTAGAAAATAATTTAATTTTATCAACGTTTGAACATTTAATTATGTTTCATTAAATTGATTCAATTGAATTCCCTTTATAAAAGTTTTAGAGAGAAAGTTCAATTCACAATTACTTAAACTAATTAACTGAGCAGATTTTACTTGAAATTAGAGATATAATAAATTATTGAAAGTAAGAAATTATTTCATAACTTGAATTATGGATATTGAGCAATTTATCAGTTGAATATGAATATAAATTAAATTAATGATTTATTACGAAATTAGATACCATTGCGATATTCAATTAAATTCAAAGTATTTCAGAGTACTCTTGATATTTTATTTAATTCGTATGATTACAGATGAAAGTAGAAACTATACTCCAAATTATTTTTAAAAATATATTATTACTGCAATTTTAAAGCATTCAAATTATTGAATTTTTTTTTTATATAAATGCTAATATTTATTTATTTTGTCTATTATAAAATATAATTCACTTAGTATTATTATTATTATTATTATTTTTTTTTTAATGAGAAATCATCGTTAACAATAAAATATTAGGACTATCGTAAGGAGTGAAAATTTGTGTGGTACGTAATTTGACAAATTTGTTGAGAGCAAAACAAAATTAATAATATAACTTATAACAATGATACGAGGTGAAAAAAAAATAAACACAGAAATATCTAAAAAAAAAAAAATAGCAGCCATAGATAATTGTATTGTATTTAATACTATTGATAATCTTATTATATTTAGTAATATTGATAGTCTTATTATATTTAATTACACAAGTCGACATGTAAAATTTTGGTTTTATAATTTTGACTGATCTTTATGTCTTGGTGTGCTGAAACCGAAAATGAAGTCAGTTTTTCTCTATCACGTATAGATTTTTGCCAATACAGGGTGAACAACTAATATAATTTCTTCCATTACTCTTCCACTGAGATAATTATATGGTAAGTTTTGTAGTATGTTTTCATGATTAATTAATCATAGATACCTATTGTTGTAATAGCGCAGCACTAGTGCGACATAAAACCGCACCAACGAACCAACCAGCCTATTGTTATGATGATATATGTAAGAAATTGTGTCGGTAAGCACCTTGTATTGGTAAAAATCTGTACGTGATTGAGAAAAATGGGCTGCATTTTCGGTTTTAGCACATCAAAAAACATAAAGTTCAGCTAAAATCATCAAATAATATTTTGTCAACTTCAGTTTTGTAGGCCTGTGTTATTGTTTTCTTAAATTCTGTTTGTCGTATATCATTCTCTTTGATTTTTATTTACTTTCTTTATCTGATTTAGTAGATATTTTTGTATGTTATCAATTATTTTCAAAATTTCCAGCCTATTTACCAAAAAACTAATTCCTCTGAGAATGATATATTTTTCAAATTTCCCTGCTTGCTTCACTCACTGTTTCACATTATATATATTTTAGCCATTAAACTAGACATCCATAGACACACGCTATAATATATATATACAGATAAAAATGAGAAGAACCAGGATTATCCAAGGTTTACCCAAAGTGATATAAGATTGTAATTAGACTAGTTGAACTAATGTGTGGAAAAGGAACACTAGTATATTGTTGTCATTGAAAAACTTGCTTGTACATTATACTTTTTAAAGGCAATATATATGGTATGACTTGCCCTAAAAATTAATCAACGTGGTGTTTCTCACAAAAAATATATAAACATTTTACATATGCAGTGTCCAGTAAATTAATGCTGACAAAACAATTACAGCTAACAGAACAAATTAGAGCTAACAGAACAATTTCAGTGTAAATAGCCACCTCGTGGTGATATACACTGAAATAACGATATAACATATTCGTATAGTATGCATCTAAGATATTTAATTTCGGATGAGTAACATCCATTGAATATTTGCCAAGAAAAACAGTTGTTCATAAATTGGAAAAATTCTGAATAGCATTTGAAAGCAGTCTTTCGGTACAGCGCCTGGAATAATAGCATGGAAACCGACCAGACTAAACCTCCCACCAGAAGTCAGAGTGACAGAGATGATATCTTTAAAAACCGAACCATGGGTGCTATCATGATCATATCGAAGTCTTTCGATGGTCGAATGTGACATCATTCTGACGTAATATTTAAAAATAAATGTAATATTTTAACCATTTAGTACACAGGAAAAAAATTATGATAGCAAACATATCAAATAATTTCCATGTAGAATTAGCGAGCGGAACTGCTGCTACGATATATTTGACTTTATAATATCTGAAAACATATTTCTACGTCACTATTCGACGATCGAAACATTTCGATGTATTCGTGGTAGCACCCTTAATGTATTTATTGGCTATTTATGTGCTTAGATCTCGTGTATGAGCAGACGAAACACGGAAAAGCTAATCAACTTTTACGCAATGTTTACAGTTTGAGAAAAATTTCAATCGCAGCGCTATCTGGGAGGCTTAAATTATTTTAGCAGTATTTTAAGCATTCAGTTTTTAGAATACAATTATTACATATAAATTTGGTGTAATGTATGTAAGGTGTATTAGGGTTGATAAGAATAACCTGAAAGAAAGGCTAAACAACGTCACCTATCTGCCGATACGCATATTAATTGATTCAGAATAATTTTTCATAATAGCTATCTCGTAACAATTTTGTTTCCCTTATACACTAGAAAAGCTGAGATATTGCTTTCCATTTAATGGGGAATAAAAAGCTATCTCCAAGCAGCACCGCCATTTTTGTAACATGGGATGAAGAAGGGTAACTGTGACCTGGGCATATAACTCAACTGACAAGCTGATTTTTTTTTTTTTTTTTTTTTTAATATAATAATCATCATATCTCTTTGTTTGAACCATTCGTTGTTATATTTAAACTTAGAAAACCAAATCAAACACGAAATAGTGGTATTTTTTGAAGTTTGAAAAATTGATTGCATTTCCTTCTTCGATAAAATGACCTTCACAAAATACAAAATTTTGCCATTGCTATATTTCTGAAGTGCACTCCACTGTTTTTGGTAAAAAAAAAAAAAAAAAAAAAGTTTGTACGCAGATTTTGAATACAACTTCAGATTTGTTCTATTTCTTAAGCTTTTGGATTGTTACACGTGGGTGCATTTACTGATAAAAACTAAGAAATGTTTGAGCCGATAAATCCACCTGATATTTCTTCATTTTCTAGAAAATTAGCTTCCGCTGTTAACCCTTATTCCTCCTGTTGAAAAATAGGGCCGAAACTTAGTTGTCTGGGTAACGGCTCTAACGATTTTTTTTAGAAACATATGGTTAAGTGTTTTTTGAGATGACAAATCCATCTGACTTATCCTCTTTTTCCCGTAAGTCAGCATTAACTGTAATCTCTTTTCCGTTCATTGAAAAATATGGTAGAAACTTGGATTTCTAGAAAATAATCGAACAATGTTAATAAAATAATATAAATAGTTTTTTTTTTTTTTCCTTAATGAAAAAAACTGTTAAAAATGAACTACTTAAAATGAGAATATGATTCTTCTTATTATATCTTTTGAAGAAGATTTCTCTCAAAAACATTCTTAAAAAGATAAAAACAAGGTTGAAAAGTGTTAATCACTTCGGTTTCTCTGTCTGCCAGTCTGTCCATCTGTCTGTCTGCGTTCCAATTCCCGTAAACATTTATAGAATTTCTTGAAACTGTTATATGTTATTCACGTTCACTATCGGATGTTCCCTATTGAAAATGGAGTTATATCGCTACTTATTTGTGTACAGGGACACCCAAAAGTATTCCAAAGCATTGCGTTCTATGAGAGGTATTCTTATAAACCATATTTTACTACCTTTACTTTACACAAATCTTAATGAGATTAAAATATGTTATTCAAGTTCACTATTGGATGTTTCATATATAAAATGGAGTACATACCACCACTGGTTTGTGTACAGGGACATCTGAAAGTATTCCAAAGCATTGTGTTCTATGAGAATTTTTTCTATAAATCATATTTTAATACCTTTACTCTACACAAATCTCAATGAAATTGAAATATATTATTCTAGTTCACTATTGAATGTTTCATATATAAAATGGAGTAAATAACGCCACTGGTTTGTGTGCAGGGACACTCAAAAGTAGTCCAAAGCATGGCGTTTTAGGAGTGGTATTTCTGTAAAATAAATTTTAATAAATTTACTTTGAATACAGCTTAAATTAAATTGAAATATGTTTTTCATATGCAAAAAAGAATGTTTTCTGTAGAATATAGTATGATCAGCATTAGATTTACATGGCCATAGAAAAATATTCAGTTACATTCAGAGCTATTAATAAAAGTTTGCTGGAATTCCATTTTTGTTTACATTAAGCGCTTTTAACGCTTTCTAACAGATTTAAATGTGAATATTTTAATTTTTTTATCAGTATATCTGATTGTCTGTCTTTCTATCTGTCTATCATCGGCCCCCCAGCGTCCGTAAATATTTTCAGAATTAAAAAAAAAAAAAAAAAAAAAAAAAAAGAGATATATATTAATCGAGTTCCCTATGGAACGCTCCCTATTTAAAATGACATGAATAGATACTGTAAAACTAGTTTGTGTACAGAAAAAAAAGGAAAAAAAATCCGTACTTTGCGTTTTAGGACAGACATTTTTAAAAATCACATTTAAATAACTTTCTACTGTAAATATCATAAAGGAATTGACATGCATTGTTAATTTTCTAAAATTATGTTTTGTATAAAATATGATATGATTATCCTTCAGATTTACAGGGCTACACTAAAATATTCTGCTAAATTAAGCGCTGCAATTATAATCTAACGGCTGCGATTTTCTTTTGAGTTAATCCTTTTTAACACTTTCCCACAATGTCTGAAAGTGATTTTAAATTAAATTAGGGAATCCGTATGTTTTTCAGTCCTTCAATCTGTCTACTGCGTGATACCGCAGGTAAAGAATATTGAAAGTTATACGATACAACAAGTACGTATAGTTGGAAAGTGTTAATAATCAATGCGTACTGCATAATTTTTCGTTCTTGTTTATTAATTACATTTATTCTTCGTATTAAATTCCGATAATTTTTTGTGTGATTTTTATTACAAAGTAATCTGTGAAATATCGTTTATCTTTACTAAAGAAAAGAAATATGAATCAGACGTATTTTAAAAATATATTAAATAAAAATATAGGAATAAATTTTTAAATTTCAGAAAGTCTTTTTTTATAAATACAACTATGCAAAATTTTGAAAAATTTTCAGTCGTGTGTATTGCAGAATAAAACGTTCGGTTCGTGACACACTGTTTGCTGGAACGAATAATAATACTTTTTATGCTTTAAATATTTAAGGCGCGGGAAGTGTAAGGAATTGTTTCTATTTTCTTTTTAAATCTTTGTCACAATCTCGAATGGAAACGAAAATAAAGAAAAGGGATAAAGGAATTCAAGTTTTAAAGGGAATAAAGAAACAAACAAACAACTGTTATAAAAGTTTTCGCTTTCAATTGAATATACATATATTTTTAAATATTAACTTGATATAGAAACTTAAAATTACACTGAAATCTCATAAGTCTAGAAATAAATTTTCAATTTTCAATTTTTTATTTTTATTTTTATTATTATCTTTTTTTTTTTTTGTGTGTGTATTATTTTTATACTTAAATTTGCACTCAAAGTATCGTTTAGATCTTTATTTATATATATATAACGTTGCTTTGAATTCACTTTATATATATATATATATATATATATATATATATATACTAAATGAATGCCTTTTTTTTTTCATAACGAAAATACTCATTTTGTAAAAGTTGTATAATTTGATTGAAAAATGTTTTTCTGCAGATGCTTCGTAATTTAATTCAATATTAGTTTTTATAGATAAAAATAAAATCTTAATTTGTGACCAGATATACTGTATAATCGCATAAATAAAACGTAATTTTGAAAGCTGCTATTTATAAAATTTTAAACTTTTCTGTTCATTAGCATGTTCTATATATATTTTGATTGATTTATCAGATTAAATTTATGTAAAGGGTTTATTTTTTATTTTATTTTTATATTTTATTCTTTTTATTTATTTTTTATTTTATTTTTATATTTTATTCTTTTTATTTATTTTTTTATTTATTTGAATAATCATTTACTTGCATTACTACATTCTGCTTTTAAATACTTTTAAATTAACGTAATTTGTTTTATATTTAGACATGATGGTATATCTTGTCACTTTATAATTATTAAGAATTTTACGCCCGATTTTTTTTTTTTTTTTTTTTTTTTTTTTTTTCAATTTTCAATAGCAGGTTTTGGTTTTCCTCTAAAAGAAAGCATTATTCGAAAAAATTATTTAATGTATTCACGTTTAAATCACTTAAATTTTGTTAGCATCAATGGATGTGTTAAATACTAACTGGAACATGTGTGCGCGGCGAAACTTCAAGATTTAAATAGAAATCCACAAAATCCTTTGAATAAAAAATGTAATGTTTTAGAGGAACATCCAAAATGCCAGAATCGTTTTTTTTCTATACAATCACGACACGTTACTATAAAAATACGGTTAAAAAAAACTGTATAAAAATAATGGTACTAAAAAAGGCGGATAATACTCATCCCTGAAAGTATCCTGAAACAGGGATAGAAACTTTGAGCTCTGTGAAACTGTGAAAATTTTAGTTTAAAGAAAAATTTTTATGCGCGATTTTGCAATTATTTTAAAGAAACAAAGCATTCATCATCATTCGTTAACATAGGGGTAACGCAAAGTTTTAATGATTACTAAGGAATTATAGTTCTGTATATATAAGGATTTCTGTGTATTCATTGGTATTTTCGTACAGAATGCTGTAAATTATATGTGTTAAATCTTATTTATTAATTTTAAGAATACGGCGATTACAGTATTCTTCTTCCGGAAAAATACTATATAAAACATAAAGCTATCAAAGCGTTTTAATTATTATTAAAAACTAACCGAATTCATTACGTAAAAATTAATCTGCATATTGATCATTCCATATGTATAAAATGTTTTAATTTACATATTAAATACGTAAATTATATATTATTATACGTAATTTATGTATTAAATTGTTCAATTTCGAAATGCTGTAGAGTGAAACTTAGAATGAAAGCTGTAAAAAGGTCACAAAGTATTGGAAGAAATGTATAACTCTGGGTAGTGACTGTACTAAAAAAAAAATAAGAAAGAAAAAAGAAAATAATAATAATAATAATAATAATAATAATAATATTCTCTGTGTGTAATAATAATAATAATGAGATTCTTTGTATAAAATAATAATAATAATAATAATAATAATAATAATAATATTCTCTGTGTGTAATAATAATAATAATGAGATTCTTCGTATAAAATAATAATAATAATAATAATAATAAGATGTGTGTGTGTGTGTATTCGTCGCTTTGTAGGCAAACAGCTAATCGCAGAGTTATAGAATTTTGCACGGAGGTGAGTAGCGTTTTGATCTCTCCTGATGCACTTACAAGAATAGTCTCCTTAAAGCACATATTGAGACTATTAAAAAAAAAATCATAGACATTAATCAGATCAGTGAAATTTATTGGCGGAAACCCAATAGATAATCTGTAAAAAAAAAAAAAAAAAAAACTATCGGGTATTTGGCGCTAAAAACCAAAGGAACCATGCTATTTGGCGAAAAATATACCTTTCTCTCCAAATGCAAACAATCTTAATCTATATTGAAACGATGTTTCCCGTGCCTAGAATTGAGGATGATGCTAATAGTGTGACAAATTGACCGACATGTTGGCATTTGGTAAGCATCTAATCATTCGGCATCCCCTTATTACTTATTTTCTCTCAGCCGCAAGAATTATTACCCCTATTTTAACAGTAGACTCGCTGAGTCATTACATACGCAGAGGCTTTCATGGTTTCAAGAAACGAGGTTAAAGAGCACCTGATAATTGATTGACGATAAATGTTTACTAAAAAGCGTAATATTGAATAATTTTTAAATTATCAAATAAAATAGTTAACGAATTTTTATACCAAAGTGACTTGTCGTTGAAAATATTAAGTTTTACCTCTAAAAAATGTGCTTTATCGTGTAAATAAGAAGGTTAATTAAATATATATATATATATATATATATATATATATATATATATATATACACGTATATTTAGCATTTTAATTTATTTAAAAAATCTTTTGGATTTCGCAAATTGCAATTATTTATTTTATAATTTTAGTTAACTTTTAAGATCGTTTTTTAAAATCGTAAATAATAATAATAATAATAAATAATAATAATTTAATTTCCGTTTTTAGCTGAAAATAAGGATTTCAAAAATTAACAAATACAGTGTTGTTTATTAAAATATAATTCGCCAATTACGGTTATTTTACATTTGGAACTGAAATTGTGGGCAGTTATAACTATTTAAACAGAACTTTCATTCTTTCTCTCTGTGTGTGTGTGTGTGTGTGTGTAAATTATTTTGCTGTTTCTAACATTTTCTAACTGATTTCTATTTGCAAAATTGTAAATATTTCCCATTTCATAAAATTGTATATATTTCCATAAAAAAAATATCTTGAATAAATGAAGACAACTAGGGAAGAAAGAGCATTTTATATCTTTTAGTAAAAATTACGTTTTTCTTTTAACGTTCCCTCTTCCCCTCTTCCCCCCAAATGAAAAAATAACATAATTTTTTTATTTTTTTTTTTTGGTGGAGGGAATATGGAATAGGGTCACATCTTCCAATTAAGCAAGTGGAATATCAATTTGTATTCTTAAACAATTCGTTTTTGTGGATTTTAAGTTAATTCAAGGGCCTTTAATACTCTAACACTATAAATTAAATTCAATGTTTGCTTAAAGTTTTTCATAATATTCCACTAAAAATGTATTTAAAAATTAAATAAATTAACTTTGCATCTATACATATTTCACAAAATGATATCCATAAATAAATATTTATTTGTTAAATTTGTTTTAATTAATTTAGTGTATAAAATTGAAAAGTATTTCGGTAATTTTTTATCTATGCCGCGTAATAAAAAGATAGTGACAAAAAAACTGTATATTTTCAATATTAATGTGTATGCTATGCTAAAAATTGGGCTTTAATATTAAGTTAAATTCATTTTAATGAATTTAATTTTTCAAAATCAGTGAACCTTAACCGGTTTTCCATCAACATGCTACAAAAAGTATTCCTCGAATTGATTTGTACCACCAGTAGCCGAGAGGTTCTGTCCTCGAAGCTGGTAGGCGTGATGTGCTGGGTTCGATCCGAGGTCACACTCGTCTGCCTATCCCTATGTAGTTTTCTGTGGTTTTCTCCGAAAATTATGTAAATACGGGCTAGGACCCCTTCTAAAACCGCCACGGAGGGCACTCTTTCTCAGAACTAAGATCCTAATGCAGTCAATCTGCCTCGATCCTAATACCACACCATACCAATAATTGGTTGAAATTTTTATATGCAAACTTTTGTCTTCGGTTTAATTTATCTATATATAAAATTTTGCAATAAAAAAGTAGGTATACAATGTTTCAATTTAAACTATAATACGCAAACCTATGGCGACAGACTACTTTTAAAAATAAGAAAATAAAGAAAATTTTCGATCAGCTTTCAGAATTTTTTAAATAGTAATGAATGCATGTACAAATAAAATGTTTTTGTGTTAACTAGTGTGACATTACTCTATTGATTAATAATATTATTTGGTTTTACTTTAAAATAGAAAATTATTTTTACTGCAGATTATTTTTTTAAAAAATTCAAGGGTGTTTACACACTGTGCGCAAGATATCTCAATTTCAATATCCTTATCATTTTTGCATTAAATGAAACAAAACGTATTCAATTTAAGAATTTGAACAAAAAGGTTTTAATTATTTTAGTAATATTTTGTTTAATTTATAGTTAAATTTTAAATATGAAATTATCATTAAAATTTTTGTATTTCCACAGTCATAATTTTTTTCTGTGGAACAGAAACTCTTATCTATTCATTATGTCAAAATGTGTGGTTAAGAAAAATTTTAAGTTCATATCTCAAATGATTTTTGAAATATCATGCGTGCAGTGAAAAAGCACCCTAGAATTTTTTCTTTTTTTTTTTAATGATATACAGTAAAAATAATTTTTTATTTTAAAGTAAACCAATATAATATTTTTAATCAATAGAGTAGTGTCATAGGATAATAGATAGATAGATAGAAAATAAAAAGAAAGAATGAAAAGAAAAAGGGAAGGTTATGGGAAATCTAGGGAGAAAGATCATAAAACACAGGAATTTACAAAAAAAGAAGTCCTGAGGTCATAGAAATAGGAAACTCAAATAAACAAGTGTTAGAGAATTTAAGTACAACTAACAAAGTTTAATGGTAGAATACAAAGTTAAAGTTTAGAGACATATTTAACTTATTTTATTTTTCCCCTCAAGTAATAAGAGAAAAGAAGTACAAAAGATGAAAGTTTCCGTAACATCTCAATTTAAGAAATTTGATTTGTTGGGTCTAACGTCCCACTAGTACAGGCTTAAATGGCTCATCCAACTCCCTAAACTTAAACTAATTCTTCCATTAACGAAATATCTGAAATTTCTCAAATTTTAACCGATATTGCTCATTAATTTCAAGCTAATAGCTTTTCCGAACTCTTAAATGCCCTTCGAAATATTCTTGAAAGAATAAAAAATTGCAGTGATACGTTAGGAAAAACAGAAATTCTATACAATGCAGAAGACCGTGGAAATCCAAGGACCAGAAGAAACAAGTACGCAAAATGTAATGATGATCCCTATCTTTCGTAATCATCGCGGATCATTCAGCACTCACTTAATATTACTCCGTGTTCAGCACCAATGACCTAAACAATTAATTCTCGAGCCACCTGCATTTATATTACGCGGCAGCTTTTACCAAGAGGTAAGCTTATTCTATATTCTTTTCTACAGCTTTCACTTTTAAAACAATAGATAAATTTTCCTTTGAAATATTTCTGGTGTGAAATTCCATGCGAAATTTTATTCTAACTGATTATTATAATAAGATTTTTAATGATAACAAGATTGCTATGGACTGTATTTTTTTCCTGACTCTTCCACTATTTTTTTTTTTTTTTTTTTTTTTTCATAATATTCTCCGGTAATATGTTTCTTAGATAAATTAAGCTGAAAATTGTTGTATGAATGTTCTCGTTGAAAAGTCAGGATAAAAAGGCGGTTCCGTGCAAACCCTGTGATACTAGGCAGGGTGATTCCCCATTGTACCAATAAACTCAGGGGGTAATAGAAGAGTTCCTATAGAGCATAAAAATGTCTATGAACTCTTCCCTATCTCAAACAGTTTTAAAGCTACTGCAAATAGAATAAAAAGGCTAAAAATCTCACAATATCTACCACTTTTGAAGTTTCTAAGCATGCTACACAATACATCAAGTACAAGTGAGAAAGAGCTGAAAGATCCTACAAAATGGCATAATAGTGTTGCAATATCTAGATTTAATGGCTTCTTACACAGGCACTGAAACGGTTTAAATACATAATGTATATATACAGTAAAATATTCAGCGATTGTACTCTCCGTTCTTCTTTCTGGACACTCAGAGGTAATAAATTTCCACATTTTTTGCCTCGACTAACTTCATGCAAAAATTCTCCTGGATACATTTATAATATCATCCGATGATTTGACATGATATAGATAATTGTACAAAAATAGTGATAGCAGTAAATTAAAACAATGCATTCCTGAGAGTGTCCTAAAAAAAAAGGCGGAGAGTACAATCCCTGAATATTTAATCGTCCATTCCACAAAAATCCTTCTAACTAGAATACATAAAATATATTGAAAATTTCCCCATTTAAATAACTTTCGAATAAATTTACTATCGATTTCATATCGATTGATTAGTGTTGGAGAAATTTAGCAATTTGTTAGTTATACACCATTCAAGTTTTCAATAAGCGAAACTCCTCCCACGACTTTTTGAAACTCCCCTTACCAATTTCCATTAAAAATTCCCTTTCTATCATACTTACATTCATTAATTTACAGTTAATTTATTACAGACAGTATATTATGTTTACCTATATCATAATATTTATACATTCATTTGTATTTTTTTTGAGAAAATAAAATAAAATAAAATTGAAGTTAAAGCAGAAATTATTGTAGTTAAATATTAACTTTATCTCATAAATACGTAAAACACCTTATAAAAGGTGTTTATTCTATAAAGTAATTTAAAATATAAGTTCTAAAAATGAACAAACAGACATATACCCATGCCTAGGATTAAAGTAGGTATATAGTATGTATAAGAAAACTTCCCCTGCTCATTGTTTCTATTTCTTTGTAAAAGTAAGATATTTTATATAAATGTTGTACAGTCGGGGAAAAAAAAATCGCAGCACTCGCTGTAATTTCATTATCAATTGACGCAAAAAAATTTAATAGACACCATTCAACAAGAAATTAAATGCACTTTTTGAAAATGCTGTCGAATTTTTAATTAGGGATCATCTACATATTGAAATGAGCGCCAACTTTAATTTTTTCAATGGCAACACCATATTTTGACTTCATATTCGAATTTCTGAGAGTCTGGCAGTGCGGAAAAGTATACTGTTTGTATACTTTATCTTGAGAATTTATAGAGTTATAATGAAAAATGTGTTAGGGGGTTATCTGTAAATATAGAAAAATAAAATTAAGATCCTTTAAAAAATGGAGAAAGTTTTAATGTTTTACACCGGAAACCTTTCAGGAAAAAAAAGAATTATAAAAATTAAAAAAAAAAGTTGAATCCTTCCCTGTTCTTTATTAATCCTCAATTCAGTTTCTTAGATTTATATATACTTTCAGTCCCTTTTTAGATAATTTTATGTCTATTTAATACATTACACTGGCGATTTGTTCAGACTGTACTCATTAAAAAAAGTGCAATATTTTTCAAATAAAAGTGTCTATTAAGGCTGTACTGATCACCAATAAAGCTTAACTGTTTTTTTTTTTTTTTTTTGTTTTTTTTTTGCATGTGTAACATAATACGCGAAATGAAATAATATAGATATAAATATACAACAACGCATAAACTAAATCTTTTCTAATAGATTATTGTAAGGTTTCACGAAGTAAATATTAAACAATTTTAATCACACTTACCAGTTTTGGGTCAGTTGAACTCTTTGGAACTGTACTATTCGTTTTATAATTTCTATGAGAATATAATTTCTTAATTAACCGTTTTCCGACTGCTGACGTAGATTCACGTCATTTGAAAATCTGTAACTCTCTCAGTGGGCGTTTCTTTTGTAATTTGTGTGTTACTTATTTCTTAAGTGTGTACCCAGTGTTCATATTTTTGCAATAAAATATAATATGGATAGAAATATTGATTAGAAAGAATATGATCATAATGTATATCCATTTGTAATATAATTGTAAATACAGAAAATTTGTTCTGAAATATTTTTTTTTTTTTTGAGAGAATAACGCCGTAGGCGGATATTACTGTGAAAAAGACAAAATCCTGCAGTCGCAAAAAGTGTTAAAATAAATTTATAAAAGTAAAAGTATATTTTTGAAAATATATAAAATGAAAATATATTAATAAAATTTTAAAGACTAAAGTATCCTTAAAATAATAACCCCCCCCCCTACAAAAATAAATAAATTAATTAATTAATTAAAGCAGTATATGAAGCAAATGATTAAGCTTTTAACTATGACAGTAGTTAAGAAACAATTTTACAAGTCTGTCTTGCATTCCAATTCCATTCGTTTTTTTTTTTTAATAAACAAATTTTTACATTTAACCCATTTTTCTATTTAAAACAGTAAACCCCGCCTATTTCGTTATTTTGTGTCTTCTAGTGTTCGTTTAAAAGATCAGGGATGGAACACGGGCGCAGAATTCATACCGGAATCCGTTTAAGAAATTTCTCTACTTATAATATCGTTGATTTGAGAAGTAGAAAATTTTCTTACATCGATAGTGGTATGAATTCTGCGCCCGTGTTCCATACCTGAAAGATTAAAAATTTATCACCAGTAATCGATGAAGTAAATACCACTTCTGCATATTTTGTCAACATAAAATAACGGGTTTAACACAATACTCAATGTCATATTTGCTTTTCTTTTATGTATTCTTTTGTTTTAAAAAACGATGAAGGCGGGGCTTGTCTTCTTTAGAAAACAGGAATTCTTTATGCTAATGTCTAAAAATCATCATTTTAATTTAATTTCATTGTATTTGACGTTGTTGTTATGTAATTTGACCCTTAAATAAAAAATAAACATAATTTGTTTAATTTTCTTTGTTATTTTTTAAGATTTGATTCGTTATCGCAAGAAAAACTTTATAAGAAACGGTCCCCTAAACCACTTCAAAAGAAAGATTTATCTATATCTCGAAAACTAATAACTGGAATGAGCTGCAAATTTGCACACCCATATTTTTCAGCATTAGGATTCATTTTATGTAAAAATTAATATAGGTCATAATTCATAATTTTTATGAATATGAATTTATTAATATTTTTCAAAATTAAAAATATTTTTCAGAATCAAAAGAAATGGTGGATTATGTTTGGGTTTCTTCACTGTATCTTGTAAAAAAATAATTATATCGATCAAGTTATTTTTTGTGAAGATATTAATAAAAGTTTGTAATATGAATTTAACATTAGCACCTTGAAACTTTGAACGCTTATAACTATGTGAAAAAATAAGTAAAATATACAACCAATATGCTTTTTCGCGTTGTCGCGATCCCAGGAATTCAAATATAAAATAAAAATGGGGTATTACTATTGAAAAAATCAAAGTTGGTGCGCGTTTTAATATTTAGACGACCCCCAATTCAAAATTTCAGTTCATTTTCTGAAACTACTCTCAATTTCCAATCGAATGATACCTATTACATTTTCCTACATCTATTAGCAACGAAATTACGTCGAGTGCTGCGTTTTTTTTTTTTTTTTTTTCTTCCCGACTGTACATAAGATGAAGGAAAAATTCCTCCTGTGTTTAATTACAATATTATCTGTATTAACTTTTTTAGACAATAATAATAATATAATTATTAATACACTTAAAAAATAAGAATACAAATGACTGCCAAAATATAATAGAAATAAACATATATTATTTATTTTCTGTGTAGGTAATGAAATATAAATTAACGTATATAAAAATGATCAAAAGTTAATTATTAATAGAAACAAGGACCGCACTCTAACCTTTTTTTTTTTTTTTTACTTTAGGGATGGAAAATTTTGGTTTTTTTTTTTTTTTTTTCTTGCCAGCGTTTTTAATTCTGTGAAAATACCATAAAAAATTCTCTATAAAAATAGTTGTTGCAAAAAAATCGGAAATCTTTCGCTCCTAAGACCACCTTAAAAAAAAAAAAAAAAAAAAAAAAAGGCGGGTAATGAAATATAAATTAACGTATATAAAAATGATCAAAAGTTAATTATTAATAGAAACAAGGACCGCAATCTTACCTTTTTTTTTTTTTTTTACTTTAGGGATGGAAAATTTTGGTTTTTTTTTTTTTTTTTTTTTTTTTTTTCTTGCCAGCGTTTTTAAATCTGTGAAAATACCATAAAAAATTCTCTATAAAAATAGTTGTTGCAAAAAAATCGGAAATCTTTCGCTCCTAAGACCACCTTAAAAAAAAAAAAAAGGCGGGTAATGAAATATAAATTAACGTATATAAAAATGATCAAAAGTTAATTATTAATAGAAACAAGGACCGCACTCTTACCTTTTTTTTTTACTTTAGGGATGGAAATTTTTTTTTTTTTTTTTTTTTCTTGCCAGCGTTTTTAATTCTGTGAAAATACCATAAAAAATTCTCTATAAAAATAATTGTTGCAAAAAAATCGGAAAACTTTCGCTCCTAAGACCACCTTAAAAAAAAAAAAAAGGCGGGTAATGAAATATAAATTAACGTATATAAAAATGATCAAAAGTTAATTATTAATAGAAACAAGGACCGCACTCTTACCTTTTTTTTTTACTTTAGGGATGGAAATTTTTTTTTTTTTTTTCTTGCCAGCGTTTTTAATTCTGTGAAAATACCATAAAAAATTCTCTATAAAAATAATTGTTGCAAAAAAATCGGAAAACTTTCGCTCCTAAGACCACCTTAAAAAAAAAAAAAAAAAAAAAAAAAAAGGCGGGTAATGCGAACCTTATATAAGTTGATAAGGAGCATTCCAAAACGTGATCGGAGGTTTCTCGCTTTTAGAAGACGTGAAAACGAATGGGGTGTAATAACAAACTTCTGAAGTTCTTGGTGCATTTTAAGCTTATTCAAAAGCTATTTAAATGTGCCGTTTTTTAATTAATTTTACCTGTAGAAGCTACAACGGTTTTTTGAGTTGCCGATGAAATATTTTGTCACTTTCTCCATCATATATATAGAGAGAAAAGAAAATTAATTAAAAAAACTTTCCAATTTTAATTTGTACGCTCTTCCCCCCCCCTTTCAAAGGTTATGAATTATTTAAGAAACAGAAACAATTTACTTGTGTTGCTTATCATTTTTGGCCGATTTTATTTTTAGATGAAAATTTCTTAAAACTGCCAGTGAAGCGATAAAATCGCCAAGCGGAAATGCTGTCCTCTTACGAGGCAAAAAAAAAAAAAAAAAAAAAAAATGGCGGTGATGCGCCGGCCTATTATTTATTTAAGGGGCTCTATTTTGGTTTGAACAAAAATCATGAAACTCGCGTCATCGTCACCGAACGCTTTCCATGAGCTATATGTTACTGTGTATATATGTACAGTCACCCCCCAAAAAAAAGCCACCCCCCCACCTAATTTTGCCGTAAATTATCGTAGAAACATGCGACTGGTACCAATCAGTTTGTAATAACGTCTAGTTTATAATGTTATAGTTAGATTTTACTTAGGGGGTCGTCTACATATTAAAACTGACATCAATTTCATTTTTTTCAATGGTAACCCCCATTTTTTATAATTTATTTGAATTCTTTGGATCAAATCATCACGGAAAATGGTATAGTTTATATATTTCGCTCAATTTTTCATAGAGTTATAAGCTGTCAAAGTTTGGGGATGCTAATGTTAAATGTATGTGACAAACATTAAATCATATCTTCCGAAATAATTATGATATTTAAATTCTGTTTTTTTTATTCGTTAGAATGAAGTGACCCAAACATATTCCATGCAAATTTTTGCTAAAAAAACATTTTTTGAATTATGAAAATTATAAATAAATTCATATTTGAAAAAATTATGAATTATGACCTATGTTAATTTTTGCACGAATAGAACGGGCATCATCAAAAACATGGGTTTCCAAATTTACAGCTCGTTCCTAACATTATTTTTTGAGTTACAGTGATATTTCACTTTTTATTCCTGTTAGGGGGCCGTCACTTGTTATAATCTGTATTCTCTATAAGTAAATGTTTGTATATAATTTGACGGAAAACTATTTTAATTTACCTTTATGTTATTTTTTTTGTTTCCTAAGCAATATTTCGATGTTTATTATACAAATTGGCATATTTTTGTAAAGTTATCACAATGTAGGTGAGGGATTGTGAAAGGATTTCAAAAGAAAAGAAGCCCCGCCTCTGATTCGCTGAAACACTATTTTAAAAAAAAGACTAATTTGCATATTCCTATTTGACTCTATATGTGACGCTGGTATGCATAAATCACAATGGTATTTACTACATCGATTATTGAAGACAAAACTTAAATGATTTAATTACAAATATGCAAAATTATTTTGTTTTATATTATAAAGTTTTAGAAAAATTGTGAAAAGGCGTGGCTTACGGTACAAGAGAGGAATATATCCGATCCTAATATGTTAAGTCTTTCTTCATAAGTATTAAATATCTTTTTCTAGTTTTTCTCTGCTAAAATTCTATTTTAACCCTGTTACACTTTTTTTCGCATTTCAATATTCAAGAGTACGTACACCTCTAGTTAAATATCATGTTTTAGAAAATACGGTACAGCGAAACTGATTGCATGAAACAGCAATTATGCATTCGACAACCGTTTTATTATTATTATTATGAATATTTAATAATTTTAAAAAGATTTTTTACCATGAATTTTCTGTTTAAATTTTGTTGTGACATATTTCCATTTGGTCACTGTACCGTTTGTAAGCTTTGTGTTATTTAAAATTTATCCCATAATGTAACATAATAAAATATCAAATTTTTATTAAAAGTTTTTTAATACAGAATCAAATAGTGAAAAATTGGTTTATTATTTATAAATTTTTTTTAAGTTTATAAGATCTATTATTGGAACATAGCTCAACAGTATTTATTTTCAATTTCCTAATCACGAAATCAAAGTCACAGTTATCATGGAATAAAAATTTAAAACAAAGGAATTGTCTTATTACTTTCAAATATATAGATATTGATCTTACAGAATCCTGAAATTTCATTTAAAAGACTTTAAACGTCTAAATTTAAAAATTCAAAATAAAATTAATTAATCTAAATGCTTTTAAAGTTGAAACGGGAAGATTTCAAAATATATGAAAATTGGCATTTGTGTTTTTAACATTTTGGTGCGGCAGATATTAAAAACAATATTTTAATGATGAGCTGAACCTGAGCTTAAGAGAGGGCGGATCCAGCTATTTAGCACGAGTGATATCACCTGACTAAAACCAGAATAAACAACATTTTAATTTATTCCGGGGTATTTTTAGCCCACTGTTATTCTTTTTTTTTTTTTTCAAACTTCAACACTAGCTACAGAACGCTTACGTCCTATTTACATTAAGCTTTGATATGGAAGCTATGTTGCTGTTTTTCGATGCTGCGAAATTTACAAAATATATTTGTGTTAATATACTATACAGATAGATGAATAATTATATAATATCAACAAAACTTCTTTAATCAATATGTTTATATACATTACTGTATGGAAATGTTTATATATGAATATTGTATTTATTTTTAATGAGACATACAAACACAAAATACTAAGAAAAGTTTCAATAAACCCCATTAGGCCTTAACGATATAATCCTATAAAAATCCTATTAAAAAAAAAAAAAAAAAAAAAAAAAACATGAAGTAAATTTTAAATAAAATGTCAGTAATTACTTAAAACTATGTAAGTTCTGTAGTTTTATATCATATTTTAAACTGCCGGCTGACTTGGCCCAAATGGAAAGATCAGTGTCAGCCACCGATGGCTGACATGGCGCTAAAAAGACTGACGTGAAAAAAATGTACGGAAAGGGGCGGGACCAGTAATCTTCCGGGTTAGGTTGACAAGAATGTATATACATATAGCAATGCCAGAAAATGTTCTTTATTTTTCATGAACCAGATGAATGGTACTTTTTTCTGAATAGTCTGTGTATTAAACATAATGCTGCTTTAAATACCCTTTAAATGAAAAGTTTTATTACATAAAGTAATTTTCTAGCACTCTACAGCTCCCAAATGACACACAATACGAAACCCCGCCCTTTTCCAGTGTTTAAAGGGTATTAACGTTTAATATGCTTTCTATTCGTTTTGATCTTTCCTCCTCCTCATTATCTTCTTTTTTCCTTAAGAAAAAAGAGTTATGTAACATTTTGACCTTTTCAAGTGAAGATTTAGATTAAGGGTAGTCAGCCTTTCTACACCCACCGTCCACTTCGGTATCTGTGTTAAAGAGTAGAATTTTAGAACATCCCATTAAGTAGTAGGATTTATTATTTTGCATATTAATTTGTTACACATTATAAAACATAAAAGCAAAAGAATATCGTGGAGATTTATGTAAAAGTTTTTAATAATCTCATGAAAAAATAAATAATTAATTAAAAAAATAAATAAATAAAAATAAAAAAATCTGCTTTAATATTTTTAAAAAGTCAATTAAATTAAAGAAAATGAAAGTACTGCAGTATCAGAACAAACTCCCATTGTCACTGTGAAACGGCCGTGGGAACCAGGTTGAGTGCCGCCGTTTCAGACAATTATACGGCAGCTTGAGTTAAAATAATTTTGAATATTCAAACAAATTTAAAACCATTCACCTTTTTTTTTCTCTTTTGATAGATATTTTAATATCTATTCAAGCTATTTAATTTTCTTCGTATGAAGTGAACTACCTGATGTTTAATCAATAGAAACCAATAGAAAATCTTTTAATTCATAAACTAACTCAGAATGTTCTGTAAATTAGTCATTTTTTTAAATTTTATAATTAACATTTCTTAAATTTTTTTCCGGTGTGAAACTTAATAAATAATGTATACTGGGTGGTAGATCATGATTTATATATTATAAATGTATAGACGGACCCCTAATACGTTTTCACGTGTAACTCTATTTAAAATTGATTTAAGGTATATAAATAGGCATGTTTTTCGAACCGCCTTGATCTCAGAAATCTGAATATGAAGTCAATTGTCAGTTGCTATTGAAAAAAAAATGAAGTTAATGCCAGTTTTAATATGTAGACGACTCCATAGGCAAAATGTAACTATACCGTTATAAACTAGATGTTATTACAAATCGATCGGTACCAGTCAAATGTTTCTACGATAATTTACGGCGAAATTAGGTGGGGGGGGGGGCGTTTTTTTTGGGGGGGGTGACTGTACAGTCGGGGAAAAAAAAAACGCAACACTCAACGTAACTTCGTTGCTAATGAATGTAGAAAAATGTAATAGGTATCATTCGACGGGGAATTGTGAGTAGTTTCAGAAAATGAACTGAAATTTTAAATTGGGGGTCATCTACATATTTAAACGCGCACCAACTTTGATTTTTTCAATGGTAACACCCTATTTTTATTTTATATTTGAATTCCTGGGATCGCGACAACGCGAAAAAGTATATTGGTTGTATATTTTACTCATTTTTTCACAGAGTTATAAGCGTTCAAAGTTTGAAGGTGCTAATGTTAAATTCATATTTCAAACTTTTATTAATATCTTCATAAAAAATAACTTCATCGATATAATTTTTTTTTTACGAGATACAGTGAAGAAACCCAAACATAATCCATCATTACTTTTGATTCTGAAAAATATTTTTAATTCTGAAAAATATTAATAAATTCATATTCATAAAAATTATGAATTATGACCTATATTAATTTTTACATAAAATGAATCCTAATGCTGAAAAATATGGGTGTGCAAATTTGCAACTCATTCCAATTATTAGTTTTCGAGATATAAATAAATCTTTCTTTTGGAGTGGTTTAGGGGGCCGTCTCTTATATAGTTTTGCATGAGATAATGAATCAAATCTTAAAAAATAACAAAGAAAATTAAAAAAAAATACTTTTATTTTTTATTTACGGGTCAAATTATATAACAACAACGTCAAACGTAAAGAAATGAAACAAAAATGATGATTTTTTAGACATTAGTGTTAGCTTCAAGAATTTCTGTTTTCTAAAGAAGACAAGCCCCGCCTTCATCGTTCTTCAAAACAAAACAATACAGTAAAGAAAAGTAAATGTGACATTGAGTATTCGTGTTAAACCCCTTATTTTATGTTGACAAAAATATGCACAAGTGGTATTTACTTCATCGATTAATTGGTGATTAATTTTGAATCTTTTAAACAAACACTAGAAGAAAAAAAATTAACTAAATAGGCGGGGTTTACTGTTTTCAATAGAAAAATAGGTTTAATGTGAAATTGTTAAATATAAAAAACGAATGTAATTGGGATGCAAGACAGACCTGTAAATTCGTTTCTTAATTACCGTCATAGTTAAAAACGGCTTAATCATTTGCTTCATATAATGTTTTATTTTATTTTATTTATTTACTTATTTATTTTGTAGGGGGACGATTAGTATTTCAAAGATACTTTATTTATTAAAGTTTTATTAATATATTTTAACTTTATACATTTTTAAAAACATACTTTAACTTTTATAAATATATTTTAACACTTTTTGCGACTGCAGGATTTTGTCTTTTTGACAGTAAGACCCGCCTACGGGCATTATACTCTCAAAATAAAATATTTCAGAACAAATTTTCTGTATTCACAATTATATTACAAATGGATATACATTATAGTTATACTCTTTCTAATAAATATATTTCTATCCATAGTATATTTTATTGCAAAAATATGAACACTGGGTACACACTTAAGAAATATGTAACACACAAATTACGAAAGAAACGCCCACTGACAGAGTTACAGATTTTCAAATGGCGTGAATCTACGTAAGCGGTCGCGAAAGGGTTAATTAAGAAATTATATTTTCATAGAAATTATAAAACGAATCGTACAGTTCCAAAGATTTCAACTGATCCAAGACTGGTAAGTGCGATTAAAATTGTTTAATATTTACTTCATGAACACTTACAATAATTTATCCGAAAAGATTTAGTTTATGCGTTGTTGTATATATATATATTATTTCATTTCGTATATTATGTTACACCTACGAAAAAAAATTTAAGCTTTATTGGTGATCAGTACAGCCATAATAGACACTTTTACTTGAAAAATATTGCGCTTTTTTCACAGAGTACTGTATGGAGTAATCGCAAGTGTAATGTATTTAAATAGACCTAAAATTATCTAAAACAGTACTGAAGTATATATAAATTTTAAAAATTGAATTCAGGATAATTAAGGAACTGAAAACAAGGCATCGTTTTATTAATTGTTATAAAAAAAAAATTTCTGAAAGATTTCCGGTGTGAAACATTAAAATTTTTTCTATTTCTTATAGGATCTTAATTTTATTTTTCTACGTTTATAGATAACCCTCTAACACATTTTTGATTATAACTCTTTAAATACTAAAGATAAAGTATACAAACAGTATACTTTTCCGCACTGCCAGACTCTCAGAAATTCGAAAATGACGTCAAAATTGGGTGTTGCTATTGAAATTTGGCGCTCTCTTCAATATGTTGATGACCCCTAATTCAAAATTTGACGACATATTCAGAAAGTGCTTTGAATTTCCTGTTGAATGATGTATATTAGATGTTCCTGCGTCAATTAATAACGAAATTACAGCGGGTGTTGCGTTTTTTTTCCCCGACTGTACATAGATATACCTGCGTGCATTATTAGTATACATTATATATATACAAAAAGTATATATCTCTACATATATATCCATATATGAAGCGCACGGCTCGGCATGCCTCATATATATATATATATATATATATATATATATATATCTGTATAAAATGTATACTAATACGAGTAGTATACTGGCTACTGGCATCTGTCTCTTTCTATTTCTATACTCTATGTATGTATGTACTTTTTCCACAGTATACACATAGTTCAGAAAGTGCAAGCACGTGTTTTTATACAGACTGTCATATTCTTCTTTTTGCTTTCAATATAAATTTAAATTTTAAATGATTAAAGTTTAAATTGGTCATTAACACTTCTTTACAAACCAAAAATAATTCAAAAATAATAATCTAATAGCTCGACGATACAATTCACAAGTTACTTAGTTTCCTCTTCTGTCGGCAGTCTCCAAAGATTGCCCCGCATTTTTTTTTTTTTTTTTTTTTTTTTTTTGTATCAACAAAGTATTATTTTTAAGTTAAATTTTTAAAATTAAGTTTTTGTCACATTTACACGTTTTAAAGTCTCCTGAATCCGAAAATCATGTTTTTAGCGGTTAGTCTGTGTGAAGAACAAGTAGTAGCAGAAAGTCTAAAATCGGTATTCTCAATGTCTATCATATAGGGATGACACATTATACTTTTCGTTGAGATCAAGGAAATGGTTCGTGTACAGTAACATCCTAGAGAATTCCAATACATTACGTCTATGGAGTAATTTCTGATAAGCACATTAGAGGTCTGTACGGGTCAGATTTACGGGCAGGGTTCGGGCCGAATTTTTTAATTTGCTGTCGGGCCGGGCCGGGCCATGGGGAATTTTTTTTATGGGCCGTTTCGGCCCGAATCTTTTTCTAGCTTCCTCGTTAATCAACGAAAAAAGAAAATGATAAAATCTTCAGTCATTTATTTTACATAATTTTACAGGCTGGTATGTCACATATATATATATATATATATATATATATATATATATATATATATATATATTTTAATGTCTGTAACTTCAATTTAATTGTCTATCAGTCTGTTCGCGATCTGATTTTCTGCAAATATTTTTAGCATGTCTCGAAATTAATATATTTTATTTAAAGTAGTATTAGATGGTTTCCTATTCAAAATAGAATGCTTGCCACTACTTGTTTGGCACATGTACAAACAAAAGAAATTAAATACGCTACTATGTGCCCTTACTGTGTATATTACTCTGTGTTATGTCCTATAGTCTGCAGAGTTTAGGTGGTATGAAGCGATGAAGGCTATAAAAATCATTCCGCTTTAACTTTTCTCTAAGGATCCTTTTTCTTTTCTCCAGGTCAATGCGTAAAAGTATCATCATTTTTAGCATGTGCAAAAGCATCTTTTTAATTGAATATGGTTAGATTAGCATTAAAGTTTTGTTTTTGTTTACTGGATCACATGAAAGATTCGGATACATTACAGTATATAAGAGGAAATGATTGAAAGTGCATTTTTAGTAGTATTAATCATTTTAAACACCTTCCAATATTTTTGATGAATGCTAATATTTTTTATTTGACTTTCTGTCAGTCTTTCTGCCTTCTGTATGTCTGTAATAATGAACTTCTGTTTTTTATAATTATCTTGTATGTATTGAACAGTTGTGTTAAAGAGCATTCTATTGCTTAGCTATATAAAATCTCTACAAAACACATAATAAAATTATTTTTCATAAAAAAGCATGATTTTTTTTTTTTTTTTTTTTTTTGTTATTTTACATATTTATGAATCGGGCCGGGTCGGGCCAGATTTTATCGTTTTTTGCCCGGCCGTACACTGGTCGGACCGTTTACTGATAAAAATAAACGGCCCGGATTTTTCGATTTCGTACAGGGCCGGTCCTCAAACAGGCCTCTAAAGCACAGTGTAACATGTCTAGGCTGTCTCAAACAAAACGAAATGAATAAATAAATAAATAAAAATCGAAAAAACATGCATAAAACCATGTTTTTTATTGATTGTGATATGGAAATGCTTCATCATTCGTTTACAGGGCTACCAAAAGTATTTGAAAATGTTGGGGTTATACTTGGAAATTGCTAGAATTGTAATTCATTTTGTGTTAGATGCTTTTCATATAAAACTAAATATAAATACACAATATTGTTTATAGTTCTTATTATATTGTTCATAGACAATATACAGGGCTACCCAAAATTGAGCTAAACGTTCTATTGAATGTAATTTATGGAAGTACTTTGCTACATTATCTCTGTCAGCGAAAGGTAAATTAATTTTTCATGCCCAAACTGTAAACAAAGAATTCTTTAAAGTTCTATTTTCATTTTTATTTATTTACTTTTTTTTTTTTTTTTTTTAAGTATAATAACACGATTTGAGTTGCCCTGGTAACGAAAGTTCAATTTTTAGCAGTTGATGTGTATGCATATTTGTTATCAGCATAACTAAAAAACAAATTGATTTTTTTTTTTTTTTTTTTTTTTTTGAAATTTACATTAGGTTGTCACTTGAAAAATTTGATCAAGATAAAAAATTTTGAAGGCGAATTAATAACAGCCTTGATTCTTAAAATAAATAAATAAATAAATAAATAAATAAATAAATGCACTATAGTTGAAAGGGAGTTGAGGGGGGTTGCAGTAAAAAACGAAAAAAACTTTATTTTCTTTAAAAGTACTAGAATGAATTTGATAAATATTTAAAGTCGTGTGTTTTTTAGATGACAATTAGATCTTAAATAACCTCATTTTCAGGATAATTGGCGTTCACTGCCAACCTGCAGTCCCCCGGGAAAATACAACAGGAACCTGATTTCGTTGAAAATAACAGGAACGATTTTGAAAAAAAAAAAAAAAAAAAAAAAAGGTGGGGGGGGAGGGGGTAAATGCTTTTTGAGTTGAAAAATCGATTTGTCTTATCTTCTTCTTTAGGATTATTACAGTCGCTGGTGACCCGTGCTTCGCCGGGAAGAAAATATAATAGAACCCTGTTTATTTAGGAATCTGCTCAAACGATTTAAAAACAAATTTAGAATTAGGGGTTTCAGATGATAATTCGATTTGAATGTTCCTTATCTCCAGGAAAATTAGCTGTTACTGTTATCCTTCGGTTCATCCAGGGCAAAGAAATAAGGAATGGATTTCCGAGAAAAAAAAAAAAAAATCTAATAGTCCTCCGTTCTAAACTAAACTATGCTTTTGCCAGAATTTCATCAAAATCATTTTTAATTTATTTATTTTGAAAAGGAAAGAAAATAAAATAAATAATAATCACTATCGAAACAAACGATATCGAAAAAGGTTTTTTTTTTTTTCTTTCTATCTTTCTTTTTTTCTTTTCTTTTCTTTTCTTTTTTTTTTTTTTTTTAAATATAATTTTGAATAAGGAATTAGAAAGTGCGCATGAAAAAAGAAAAAAAAAAAAAAAAAAAAGAAAGAAAGAACATAATTAAGTTTATATTTGAGTTAGTAATTTAAGGATGTCATTGATATAGTAACTTAAAAAAAAAAGAAAAAAAAAAAAAAAAAAAACTATGTTCTAATAAATGCCTACTTATACACAGACGATTTTTTACATTCTAAAGTGGTTCAGCGACTTCTAACTGCTGCCGGCATTTTCGTTGGAAGAAATAGTTTGTTCCTTCGGTGCAACTTGCACATTAGTCCCGTCAAGTATAACTTTTTTTTTTTTTTTTTTTTTTCATACTACTGTTTTATATCGCTTTCATAACAAAACTTAAAAAAAAAAAAAATAAGTTGCAGTTTTAAAGGAATTAAGTTAGCGGTCATTATTAATATGAATTTATGTACAATTACGTGGTGTATATGTAATATTTATATACAGACGTTTATTTCAATGCAATGCATTTTATATATATATATATATATATATATATATATATATATATATATATATATATATATATATATTAAAAAAAAATATATATGAATTTTTTAATTTTTTTTTCCTGGAAAGTAGACATAAATTGTAATATGAAATAAATGTCTCAAGAAAAAGAAATCTAAAAATAGAACAAAATAATTAATTAATTAATCAAAAGTTTAATTAAAAAATATATATATTAGGTGTTTGCATAAATTCGTGCGGTTTTTTATTGCTTCATTTCATAAAAATACATCAAATCAAATGACAATTTTTAATCAAAATACTCTCTATTACTTTCTACAACCTTTTCCCATTTTTCAGGTAACAAATGTATATTACGGCGATAGAAGCTCTCGTCTTTGGAGGCAATAAAATGATCCGCGTCCGCACGAACTTTTGCAACGACCTAATACTATCAGGACACGGAAACAAGACAACTTTGGCGAACCAAAAAAAACGTCGCCAAGACTCTACAAACACACAGTAAAAAAGCGTTTCTTTAAATTTAAGGTTTTTAAAATACATATTTAGATTTAAATAATATATATTTTTTTTAAATTTTTTACGTTATAAATGCAAAGAAAAGTATAAGTGAATAACAATAAAACTTACTATGCAAAGCTATGCATTAGGTCCCGGGATCCAAGAATCTGGACGACAATTCGCTGCCCATTTTCTCCTTCATGCATTATCCAAAGGAAACCTAAACATTTTGTATCCTTTTCTGGAGTGTTTGCAGCAGTTTATCGCTGAACAACCTTCCATATTGCAGTTTATTTCACTAAAATTACGAGCAAGACGGTAGAAACAATGGCTGCCGTTTGTTTATCACGCTAGGTACATGCGGCAACCCTAAGGAAAAAAGATGTCGGATGCGCCAGCTCGTATATATAGGAGCCTTAACCCAAAAGTGTTCAACTTGCATAAAAAAGTTTTCACTTAAAAAAAAAAAAAAAAAAGAAAAGAAAAGAAAAAGTTTGTACATGCATTTATTCTTTTTTTTTAAATTTTATTATTATTATTATTATTATTTAATTCTGAAAGCTAATCAAAAATTTTCTTCATTTTCTTATTTTTAAAAGTAGTCTATCCACTTAACTAAATTTTAAGTTCGTTTATGTGTTCTTCAATCAACAAACATTGTTAACATAAGATCTTTAGAATCCAATTTACGTACATATAAATAGTAATTATATGTGCCAAAATTATACTTATAAATGTGTTTATTTGAAGTGATCTTACTTAAATCATTTTATTGTGAAGAGCATAGGAGAAAGGTTTTCCCTAAAAATTACACCTAAAAAACCCCTTTTTTGCATATAACAAGAAGGAATTTTCACAAAATTTTACAAAACTTGCAGAAAAAATGATAAAACATTAAAGAAACATTATTCTGAAACATAAAATTCATATGTGTAATTTTCGAGGAGATTTGAGCATTTACATTAATTTTTATTTATTTATTTATTTTATTTATTTTATTTTTTCTGAGCGTGCGCGTAAGATAGAAATTTTTTTATTACGTAAGTCGAAAACCAGAAATATTTTTATTATTAATAACGGTTCTTTGAATCGTTTATTACTGTAAAAATAAATAAATAAATAATAAGATATTAAAATAAAATAAAAAGGCAACAGATGTCACCATTTTTATCCTTAGTCAGGCGAGCAAAAGTGGACACGAGTGTAACAGAAGTGTTTTGCTACACTCGTGCCTACTTTGTTCACCAAATGAAGAGCCGTGTATCACCAGAAACAAATGTTGCCAGTTTTTTTAAATTCAATTATTGCGTTTCTTTACAAAGATTTTTATTATTAATACCGGTTCTTTGGTGCATTTATTACTGTAATAAATATGTGCTTTAAAATTTATTTTTATTTATTTATTTTTTAATTTAATTTTAATTTTAATTATTTTTATTTTTTTACAATTAAATTATATAAGTACGCATTTCTTTTCTTTTTTTTTTTCATAAATTTGCTGTCATAAAAATTTAAATTAAACATGCATGCATGATCCTGGAAACCAATTGAAAACCATTTCTTTTTTTTTTTTTTTTTCTTATTAATTTATTTAAATAACTAATTCATCTAAAGTTATGGATTACTTTTTTTAATCAGAAAACAAACTAACTGCCAAGTTTATTATTTAAAGCGCAGATTACAATTTGAGATTCAAATTCACATTTAAACTAGCATGTTGTGGCCACCACAAGACTTCCTTCTATATTTTCATATACAAATTCACTCAGTAACAATATTAAAAAAAAAAAAAATCCAAGTATTTTTTTCGTTAAAAGTAAAAAAAATTCGATATCTTTGTTTTAAATTATCACATATTTATAGTTCAACCATTCGTTTTAAAGGTATTGACGAGACCTTTCGAAAGATACCCATCTTCAAAATTTTCACCACCCCGGGGGGTACTTCCCCCCAGGGGGGGGGGAGCGATGCCCCCACATGCACAAAATTTTTTTCCTAATTGACTACTACTATTAGCAATAATTCATATTAATTTTACAATCACAGGTTAAGAATAACTCTCATTATGTACATTTATACGAAATTTTGTCCTATACTACCATCTTAAAAATTTAGACGAAATACGACCACAGCGCCTCCTGTTGTGCGATTGATCCCCAAATCTAATCAGCACCAGTTTATGTCAGGAGCCAACTAAATACCCAGTTTGGTTAAATTTCGTTAAAAAAAAAAAAAAAAAAAAAAAAAAAAAAAAATGTTTGCGTTTTTTTTCGTAAAAAGTAAAAAAAAATCGATAACTTTGTTTTAAATTATCATAGATTTATAGTTCAACCATTCGTTTTAAAGGTATTGACGAGACCTTTCGAAAGAAACCCATCTTGAAAATTTACTCCCTTCGAGGGGGGACTTCCCCCCCAGGGGGGTTCACGAGGCTCCTACACATGCAAAAATTTTTTCCCACTTGACTATCTCTATTATAAATAATTCTTGTAAATTTCATAATGATTACTAAAAAACATTCTCCTTATGCACATTTATACAAAATTTTGTCCTATACCACCATGTTAAAAATTTAGAAAAAGCGGGATGGCAACGCAACCTGTGAGACGATTTTTACCAAAAGTTGATAGGCACTAATTTATGTCAAGGCGCAACTACATACCAATTTGTATGAATTTCTGTGCAGTAGTTCCGGAGATACAGTTGCCACAAAATTTTGTCTCTCTCTCTCACACACACACAGACAGACAGACATTTTCTAAAAATGGTCAAATCGTGTTCTACAGCTCTCAAAACGTGTAAATCCATCAAAAACCCGAGGTCGAAAATTTTTACGAATCCAATACTTTCTTCTATTGAATATAGAAGAAAGTAAAAATTACTTAATGCATTTCGACATTTTTTGAACTGATAAGCGCTGTTGCTAACCTTCAAAGATGCTTAGACAGGAAGCATTTGGGGCCATCTGGTTATAATTGCTGACTAAGAAAAATATTCCAATTCAAAACTAACACATTCGTACTGCACTAATTGATAGACGTTGGTTTGGTTTACTTTAAAATTAATTTATTAAATAAAGACGTAAGACGTTTTCAGTTTCTCTGAAAGATTTCATCATAACTATAGGGAATTACTTATTTCAAATCTTACATAGCGAAAATGAAACAGGATGATAAAAAATCTGTTTTATTAATGAGAATGACTATTATTTTAATTATTTAGTAGTGGGTGTACATCAATGATTTATATTTCCTTCTAAAGAAACCTTAATTTTCCTTAATTATTATTATTATTTGTTGAGAAATAAAACAATTTGAAAAAATAAAAATACGGGATGCAGGTAAAGAATTTTGATTATTTACTTTTAGTTGAAAACCATTGTAGAATTACAGAGACACTGGATAAACATTTAAAAAAATTTATAGTCATAATCATTTAAAGTTTACTCAGTGTGTGTCTTACTCACTTAAAGTTTAGCAGTCAAAAGTGATCATTTAAATTACAAATATAAACAGGATATATAATTTTATGATGCAGTATAGTGATAATAATAATGCAGTACAAAGATTAACGTCTGTGATAAGTATATAATATTTGAGAGAAAATTATTCTAATCTAAATATTTTTTTTTTATTTTATCTTCTTGTCTTTATTTATTTAATTGAATTTATTTTTATTTATTTGTTTTTTATTTATTTTGTCTCACATTTTTATGTGGCGAAAACTTTATTAGTTTGTGAGTGTTATCTGTGTTAATAATAATAATTTCGGAATTTAAAAGGTAATAATGCACTTGTTATTCATGAAATATGAATAAATTGATTCAGATTTAGGACCATCTTCACGATTCTTGACTTTTTGAATCATATTGGTGGTCAGGAATGAAAGAGTTCCGCTTTTTTGCCACCACTAATTTCCATAAAAAATTTCTGCTCTATAAAATCACAAAAATAATATAAGAAATATGATACAAATTTCTGTATTGAAACACTTTTGGCAGAAAAAGCAGAACTCTTTCTTTGCTTGGGCGACGACGTTTCTTTGGGATATAATAGAAAGTCTAATACTTATTTTAATTATACTTTTTGCTATTTCTCTTTTAATTAATTTATGGCAATACTTCATTTTCTATTTATATTTCTAACATATGTCAATTTTTAAATGCTGTTTACTATTTTACAAGTACATATTTTTAAATACTTTATACTCGTATATATAAGGATCTAGTCAAATATATATAGAAGGGATAATTTTTAAGATTTATTTATTTGTTTATTTATTTATTTTTTTCAAGCGATGCTCTCTGGATTAAAAAGAAAAAAAAAATCTTGGCTGACTGTTATTAACATAAACATTTATTTATTTTATTTCACATCTAAAAATTAATTCTCATTATGTGTATTTATGCAAATTTTCCTCTCATACTGCCATGTTAAAAACTGGGGAAAAAATGGGATGAAAGCGGCATATTTTGAAGGATTGATCCTCAAATGTAATTAGCAGCAATTTAAGTCAAAGTCCAACTAAATATCTAGTTAAGTTAAATTGTATTAAATTGTTCATAGAATACAGCGTTCAAAAAATTACTGATACACACAAAGATAGACAGATAGTTTTTTAATGAAGTCAAATCGTGTTCAGAACATATCAAAATGTGTAAAACAACCGAAAAACGGGAGTCGAAAATTTTTACGTATCAAATACTTCTTTCTTATACATGCAGAACAAAGTAAAAATAAAAAGGTTACAAATTTATAATTGTCCTAATAACTTTCCCACACTTATATTATACGAATATAAAGTTGGATCCATAAACTTATTAGCGCTATAAAAATAATAATAAGAAGAAATAATAAGAATATAATTAGAAAATTAATGACTATCATAGCTCATTTTAAACGGACCAACGAGATATTTGCTGTACTTTTCTAGAAATCCTAATATTTTAATAATAATTCTAAAATCAAAGGCTTCTAAAAATGATTAAATAAAAAACACAAAACCAAATTAAAAAATGAATCACTTACTCTTACACTTTTTATGAGATCATTTAACCTTTTAGTATCTTGTACGCCGCAGACTTGGCACGAAATGGCGAAGCGAAATGAGAGGGAATTTCAAATCAACAGCAGGTGAATCGCAGCGCCCTCTATGCATTCGAATTGCAAGTGATGGTCCGGTACCGGCCTTATAAATTGTGGCCGCAATATGGCAAACATAATGTTGGCCGTGTGCTGGTACCCTGCAAAAGGCCAGCTGTTATTATGCCGCTTCTGAGCCACCGGTCTTTTCACTATAGGCTGGCTTCAATGCTGGCAGCCGTAAGCGGCCCACTGCTTCAGCTACATGTGGCAACCTGCAGCTGATGGCAAGTGCAAGATGCCAGCTGTAGGCCAGAACAAGCCCATCAGTATAAGTTTTGCTGGGAGATTACAGCACAGTGTGCTAGTAAAAGTATTGCTTATTCATTGTGCTGTATTTTTGCAATGCGCTGTATTTTTGCAATGTGCAGTAAAATAAATTTGCCTCGATTTTTTCTCACGTGTGCTGTAATTTTCACAGTATGCTTTAAAAATATTTTCTGTAATTATTACATATGCGTGCAGGCAGAATTCCACAACACTAAACAACTTATTTATTTTTTTACACAGATAATTTACTTTACATACTTTTTCATGCGGTATTGGACAGCCCGGGATACGAACTCACAATCTCTTGTTCTAGGGAACAGCACTTTGCCAATCTCGCCGCGCCGTTGGGCTCACAACGACTTTTTTTTACAAAAACAGATAAGTTCAACATCAGCACTGATTGATTGATAAATCATGTCATGCGCACCAAATGAATTCTGGAAAAATTTTATGCCGATTTACAGCACAATGTGAAGTAACCAATGTTCAATTATTTTGACAGAACTAGCTGTAAAAATATACAGCAACCTATGCTGTATTTATGTTTAAAAAGTGCATTATTTTTACAGAATTTTTTTACAATGTAGTTACAACAAGAAACTGTTCTTTAAATTTCTGATTTCAGTGACGAGAGACAGTACTTTCTGCAATGACTCTGCACATGCGTGGCCACTCTCTCCTATAAATAATATTTTTAGTTTCTTCTTTATACATAGGCAGGGCTCTCAGCGTTCCTAAAATTTTACTCGCAATTTATAAAATTGTCACCAGCATTTCAGAACAGACATTTTAAAAATAATAGTATGGCATTAAAACCTTCAGAAAAATTTCTTTTAAAAAATAATGGTGACAAAGCAATAAAACATACGTAAAATTTTAGGAACGCTGCCAGCCCTGCGTATGTAGAAACTATTAAAGTTTATGAAACTCCATTTTTCAAAGAATTTATACGTTTTTAGATGTCTGAACACGACTCGATCATTTATAGGAAATGTGTGGTAAGTGTGCGTATTACCACAATTTTCTTTCTCTTACAAAACAACAGACAAAAAAAAAAAAATAATAATAATAATAATTTTAAGTAATTTGTAGATTATGTTTTACGTATATTGGCCAACAGGTGGCAATTCTGTGCTACAATTTCCTCATTCACAGTTAGACAGTGATCCAGCTTTTTTAGCGTATAAATGGAGCAAACTGCATACATGAGATATTAACTAATAAAAACTTTAACTGATTTTGGTGCATATCCGTCGACACTTGATGTTGCTATACTGCAGTTTTTCGGGTTTATGGAAAGACTACATCTTCGTCTGTATGATATAATGCTCCATATTTTATATATGAAATGAATGTAATTAAAAATTATGCTGATTAAATTTAGGTGTATAGGGCTCGAAAGGTTGTGCTGCTGATACACTCAATTTCTGCAAACCGAACTGCATAGGCAAAACCTTTATCCTGAGGATCTAGCGAGATTAATTTTTCTCTGGTTGTAAAACTCAAAGTTTGCTTATCGCTATTATATAGAAAAAATATCAGTATGATATACAAGAAAGTTTTGTGTTTACCACTGCATGCTATTTTTTCTTTTCGCATCACTTACTGAACTTTTTAATCAAATCTTGTAAGTGAAATTACCTTTATTTTCATATTTTTCTTATTTTCCTATTTTTATAAACTATAAATGCAATATTTTGGACGATTATCTGTACTGAATTATCTATCATGTCTGTTTAAATTAGTTTAAAAAGAATTTTATACATATTTTAAGAAATTATCAAAGATATTTTATTTTTGTATTAAAACACAATTTTTAATAAAACTCTTCAATAATATTCTATAATAAATCTGAGATATTTATGAATGAATATAATGAATATATTTAGGAATAATAACAAAAACATTTATGTATTCGGTACCATTTTAGATTTATTTTCATTCAGGCGTTTTTGAATATCTATTTTGTTACTGCCTTATATAGAGTATAAGAAGTTATTGTGAAACCAATTTACGAAATGGATTATGTATCCCACATAGCTCAAAATAGAAAATTCGTTGAATGTTCAAATGTTTGTATTTATGATTGTCATGACGCCTAGTACAATACATCTAATTCTGTTCTCGCTACGACCACCCACTTTAGACATATCCACGATTTTAAAATATTTTCGTTTTTCCTGTACGCATTATGTGGATGTGTGTATGCAAATATCTTGCCCAAATGAAAAACGGTTGAACGTAGAACGATGCTAATTTGTATGTAATTTTATTATTACATTTAGTTGTACACCTTCAATTTTGACTTTTCGATGATTTTCCATTTTAGAGATATTCACTAAAATTATATCCATTATAATTACAAACACAAAAATTTTACTCCAATGTAATGGTCACGACATAGAAATCTCAACAGAAGTTAATGACAAAGCCCTTGATTAAATTATTTCGAATTTTGTCTACATTTTTCGGTGCAGAAGGTAGTTCCTATAGAAATAGTTAAGTTCTAGTCGATGAATGCCCTTAACGAATATTCTCAAAACATTACAATAAAATAGTAATTAGTAGTACCATAAAAGTCAAGTAAACAGCTTAATTACCCTACAGAGTAAGAAATTCACTAATTCGGGATAAATGATCAACCGCTTAAATTTAGTTTCTCACAGACGACCACGAAGCTTGAAGTCTGAACACAATTGAATTCTTCGAGAAGGATTCTCTTTTTTTCTACTATATATTTTTTTTTAATTACATTTTTTATTTCTTTAATAATCTTTGTGTGTGTGATTGTAACTTTACAGTTTTATCCTTATTTAAATATATAAAAATGAGAAAATTGTGATAAAACAAACAGTTTTTAGCATCAAATTAAAAAAAATAATTATAAAAAAGCATACAAAAAGTAATATTTCAAGAAACTTCACACTGATCATTTATTTTCTTTTTTGTACTGGTCCACTTTTTTTATCGTTTGCTGTAGAACATTTTACTTCCACTGCTCCCTTTATATTTACTCCAATATATACATTCCAAAAACTTTTAAAAGTTTCATATCTGTTTCATTCTATGCCTGGAAAGAACTTCTTTAAAAGCTATAGCAAAATAAAATACTGTTTTGAACACTTAATGCATTTTACTTTGTTGTACAATGTTAATTTCATCCCTGGAGATTGCACGATTTTTTAAGTTTTATTTTGTATTTCTCAGAGGAACACAAGGTGTAAATGTAAAACGAAAAATGTATTCTTCCTATGAATTCTTATATAAATAAATAATAAAATGGTGCCTTTCTCAAAGATACTTAAATAGACATTTATTACATTACATATTATAAAGATGACGATTCCTTAAATTAACTATTACATTTTATTTAAAAATCCCAAAAGGTATTATAAATATTTCTTTTTATTTATAAAATTAAAACATATAATTATTCTGGAGGCTATATTAATATTGTATTTTTAAGTAAATGATTACTTTATTTTAATACTAGACAATTATTTTCAGTGACTTTCACTATAGAATGTTTATTTAATTTACTTATTATGAACCATTCTAATTTTTATTGATCTTATCTATATAGTAAATAAATAGAAGTGTCTCTCTGTGTGTTTGTGTGCGTGTGTGTATCCGTGTGTCTGCTCTCTGGTGCTCAAATTACTGATCGCAGAGCTACAAAACTTGACAGATGGGTAGCTGGGATCCTGAAGCAGTGCATTTCATCGAGATTGTTTCGAATTTGGAATTTAACTTTTTAAAATTAATATTTTTTTTCGATTTTTTCAATTGACTTCTCTGTTCTATTTTTCTTAAATGTATTCTTTAATTTCAATCAGCTGCGTATCTTAGTAACTGTTGTCAAACTATTTATTTTTAATTTAATTAATTAATTCATTAGAAAGCGACATATTCTTTTTTCTCTTTTTTTAAATTTATTAGATTTATTGAAATCAAATGGTAAAACAGTAGAAATATTTAAACATGTTAAATTTTAAATTTAAATATATATATATGTACATGTTTTTAACATTTACGTTTATGTATATATTTTTATAATATAACAACTAATTTATTTTTAACTTACTAAATTAATTCCTTTGATTTTTTTTTTTTTTTTTAGTTTATTGTATTTATCGGGGGGGAAAATGCTAACATAGTACAAGGGAATAAACTTATTAAAATTTAAGTTTACTTAATATTTATTTATTTATTGTTTATTTAATTCCTTTTAAAGGGAAATCTACTATTTATACTATTTCTACTTTCACTTTCATTTATTATATTGGTCGGAATCATATGGTAATGTAGTGGAATGGGCTAGAGCGATAAAATGTAAAGTTTATTACAGAAAATGCAAGCGTCCTCGCTATTCTGTTTCTCATCAGATGATAACATTGGGTCTTGAAACTGTTTTATTTTATTCTCTTTTTTAGCTTTTGGATATCTAGGATTAGGTTCGGAGAGGTTGTTGACCAATTTTCTTTTGTGTTTATTCTGCTTTGCATTTTTCTGCTGTTCCACAGCTTCCAATTTTGCTTTCTAATGTGATGAAGTGAGTATGACAGTTGTACCTCTCCTCTTGTCATTCACTCTTTTTTGCAAACGTTCAGTTTCTTTTGGTAGAGGCATTATTATTTTAGGCGAAGTATTAAAAGCTGGACATTTCTGGGGTTCTATAGCTGGAGATATTCCAAATGATGAAGTGAAAGGTTGGGGTGTAACGTTTTCACACCTTGATGCTAACTGATGCTTTAAAGAGTTGTAAGCAGGTTTTTCTGTTGTTTCTGAAGGCCATACCAACTTTTTTTTTTTTTTTTTTTTTTTGGCAACAATTAAATTATAGCTAATATTTAAATGACAAATTTTAAAGCTATTAGGAGGATACTATTTTCATATTTTAATTAATTAAAAGAAAACTTTGCAACGTAATATTTTTAAATCTAATAACTTGATGTATATAGTGTCACAAAAATTGAACAGTTTTTAGAGTTCCTTTGAAAAAGTGTAACATTTATGCAGTATCTTAAAAAAAAAAAAAAAAAAAAAAAAATCACCAGTTCTCCCCCTCCCCCCCCCCCAAAAAAAAGGCCTACTTTAATCACCAAACTAGTTAAATCTAGACTAACCAAAAATAGGAATAGTCCATCCGGATGTGTTCCACCGACAAACTCTTTCCTTTTTTTATATAGATAACATTTCACACGGGTAATTTAGTTACAATGAGAAATGCATTAAAGTTAGAAAAATGTTGTTTAGATTTGATTGAACTTCCTAAATAAATTTTAAAATTTTATGAAATATCTTGCATTTGCAAATTGCTAGAATTAAAGTAATCTGGAATAATTCTAATTGTTCGAATAAGGCACTTATAATTTTGGTTGAAACCGCGTTTCATAATAATTATCCTCTTTGTTTCTTAACTGATATCCATCACTGTTTTTTGTATCTGCTCATAATACTCACTTGTAAATAAGGGTGTGGTTAAGTGTTTTTCTATTTTTCTATTCGTATAAGTTTTCACATTGGTTACATTGGTCTCTCACTGTGGGTCTCAAACCGCGTGGTTATAGGGATTTTTTTTTTTCTTCCCACAGGAGAAAAAATTTGTCTACGATCCTGCTAAAGCAGAAGACCGTAGTTTAATTTATTAATAGGAGATACATCGAAAGACTTACGACTGTTTTGAGGAAAGCTTAAAATGATAAAAACTATAAATTAAATAAAAAATAAATAAATAAATAAAAAGAAAATAAATAAATAAAAATAACAATAATTACAATTAGACAGATTACATTTCGTTAACAGAGAAAATTAAGTCAACTGATGTAGTGTTAAAATTTATATTTAATAAAAGTCTTCACAAAAACAACTGCTTGATAAATTGTTGTGCTATGTATGGTTTAACCCATTTGTCTTCACATTGGTCCTAGGCATGGATTTAATACCCGCCATAGAAGTATTTCTAAAGAGTCTTATCACGTATTTACGTGATTTTCGACGTGCATAATAAGGATCCGTTCAGCTTTTCTCATCTACAGTCCGCAGCAAAATTATTAGAGCGCTAGCAACAATTCCTATATTAAAAAAAAAAAATACACACTTAATGCTGCTTTGTTAAATAAATTCTTATCGAGTCATGTTCTAGGATAAGAATTTATTTAACAAAAGAGTATTAAGTGTACGTATGTATATATATATATATATAGGAGTTATTGCAAGCGCTTGAATAATTTTGCTACTAACTGTACCAATTTCCAGAGGAGACACTCAAGGCTACTGGTATGGCTAAATTATTTAAAATGTATTTTTGTTTATAGAATTTATTTGACTATTCTTTTTTCTATTGGTAATATGTGGAATGTTATAGTGCTTTTTAGTTTTTTTTTTTTTTTTCTTTTGTGAAAAACCGCTTAGATTTGTAACTCTATCATATTTTTATTTATTTAGTAAGATGTTTGAGTTCATAAGGGGGTTTTCCTCATGCCTCGTATTTAATTTACAAAATTCAATTTTTTCAATCACGTTGTAAAACTTCTTTTTTGTAGAAAACCCCTTAACTTGTAATTTTAACATATTTTTATTTATTTAGTAAGATTTGTGTGTACATAAGCATTTTTTCACAAAAATGAACTTTTGTAAATTGATTGAAAAAATTGGATCTTAAAATTAAATATGTGGCATGTGAAAAACCCTTATGAAATTTCAACTCTGTAAAATACTTAAACTCTAGCTCGTTCTTTTGCCGACAATTCGCTTAATTTCAACTCTATTCAAAAGCGCTTTTGACAAAAGTTGCCCAATATATCTAGTTTTTAAGCTATGTAATAAAAGATTTTCCGTCTTTCGCGCATGTGCAATAAAATAATATTTACTAATGTAAAATATACATGCTCATATCTCTGCGAATGTTACACGTATGAATTTTATGTTTAAGAATAATATTAGACTAATTTTTTTGCAAATTTTTCTGAAAGTGTTGTATATATATCATTAAAAATACCTTTTCAGACATTGTATAAAATGAAATGAGATCACCTGGAAAGCATAAACAATTTAAAAAATGAAAATTAATGAAAAACCTTTAAACTGTAAGCGCATACAACAGTACGATACTTCATATATATATATATATATGTATATAATTTTACGTTTTTTATATTTTCGTCAGTGAGACGAATATTATTAAATTTAAAATTAAACTTTTCCAGTAAAATAATTGTAGTTTAGTTATTTCATATACAATGATCTTTTTGTTTTCTCAGATTATTAATGCATCAAAAATAATACTTATGTAATATTCTGTTTAATAACATTATAAAAAATAAACCTCATTTTACATTAGATGTAAATGAAACATTTACTATTTAAATTAGTTGGATAATTTTAATGGAGGGCGAAAGAGTTTAATTTGAGTGTTTTAGCTCTCTAAAAATTTACTAATGCTTTATAAAATTTATACGCTTTTCATGATAACCATTAATAATTTATGAAAAAGAAAAACACTTTAAATTAATTTTATTAGCTTAAGTAAAGATAAACCACTTGAAAGGATATAAATAAATAAAATGAAAAATATAAAATGATTTTCGGAATGAAATTGCGTTGAGAGCTCTTTATATTTTAAAAAAGGTACTCACTTATGGAGTCATCTGTTTTATTTTCTCTGTTTGAACTGTTTTTACATAGACAATGTTAATTGCAACGCGATAAATTTTTCGAAATGAAATCTTTGCACGAATGAAATCAGTAGTTATGGAAGTTAAGCATTAAATTTTATTGTACATCTATTGAATTTAAAGATAAATTATTAAACATAAACTTTAATGTATTTCAGATTTTGTGTTCTCTCTAATTTTTAAAATTAGCGTAGCAAAAAGAAAAATATATAATTGCTGTAATCGATGTTCGGCTAAGTATACACTGTAAAAAGAAAAAATTCTACAATAGTTAAAATTTGTAAGATATTTGGATAAAGCAATGTTCCAAATTGGAAAGTTCTGTTTATAACACAAAATTGGTCAGAAAATCTATCTATTTTGAGTTTAAAAACTTGTTATGTATGGTTCACTGTCTTATTTTATATTTTTGCCTATAATAAATAAAGACGTTATAGAAAATATCGTATCAGTCACCTCTTACAAAAAAAAAAAAAAAAAAAAAAAAAGAAATCTAGTATGCGTAGATGATTTAAACAAAATGTAAGCATTTCGTATGTATACGTATGTGCACTATGTAAACTACAAAAAGTAAACTCCAAAACAATTCTATCCAAAATTGGCCTCGTATTCAATTTAGGTTGAAATTTTGAGTTATAAACAGAACTTTCCAATTTGGAACATTGCTTTACTCAAATATCTTACTTTTTCTTTTTACAGTGTGTATTTGATTGTTAAATATAATTTTAGATATTTTATTAGTACTAATATCAGCTGTTAATGTTTTTGTAGGCATATCGTGTACTAATTTTATGAAGGATACATAAAGTCCTACATTTTTTATACTAGTATTCATTCATAAAGTTTGTTTATTTATATATATATATATATATATATATATATATATATATATAATAAATGTTGGGGAAGACGTTGGGGGTGAGGAGTTGGGGGCTAGAAACGTGTTTTTTGGTTAAATTACCAGCGTTTCCTCAGAAACTTCTCATATTGTTCCTCTACATGGTGGAGCTCCCCTGATGAAGGCCCTCATGTGTTTTGGGATTAATTTTTCATCTGGCTTTAATTATTTTGCTTATATATATATATATATATATATATATATATATATATATATATATATATATTATCACAGAAATTCGAATACTTCAACAATTATGTAAATATAAAAATATTATTAAAAAATTAGTGGATGTGAAAAAGTTTGGGTTCTATTGTCCCACGATAATATATTTGAAATATTAAATTGGCAAGAAAGTGTATCGTAAAACCATGACTATTTTAGCAAACATGCACATTCTTTTCTTTTAAACATTTTTCTTTATACTGAAATATAATTATTAAAATATAAGGAGTTATTATTTTACACAAAGCATTTACGTACATTGCAATTAATAATGAGGAATGATAAATTTGTCAGTGTAATTTTTTTTGTAATGAAACAATGAAAATATCATACATCTTAATTAATATATCCTAATGAAAATATCATACCTATCACTTCTTAATGACTTGTCATTTTTAGCTAAACTAAAGTATATTTCACATTTAAAGTCTGAAATTGCCAAAAGCATTACTAATATACTTAATGTTTAATTAAATGTACACTTTCAGTTCTGAGCGTATCAGAATATAATTTGATAATATCAATTTTATAACGACATCATTTTTATAGCAATGCTCTATTTAAATTTTATCACAAGTAAATTAAAAATAAATTTATAGAAATATGTATAATATATCATAAAAATTACAAATATATATTAGCTAATTTATATTGTATGATATAAGTGATAAAAATAGGTCTTTAACATACGCTGTACCTACAAATCAAATAATTTCTTTTCTGTTATATTTGTACAATAATATGCAATTTTTTTAATGAATACATTTACTTTCTGAAAAATATTAGTAACGCAAAAGAGTTTACTTTAGACGGAAACTTTCCTTTTTCATACTTTTTAAATTATTTATAAAATAAAAGTTCACATAACTAATAAACATAATAAATGATTTCTTCAATCTGAAAACGCTTGAATTTTATTTAAAAATAATAGAAGTGTCTTTTTTTTTTTTTTTTTTTTTTTTTTTTTTAAATACTTTGAATGATTAATTTACCCAAATTAAAGCATCACAAGACGAAAAAATATATAAAATTAAAAATATTTTTATTCTTTTTGCATATATAAACTACGTAAATATGTTGATACTTTTGATAATGTTAAAGTGAATTTTTCCACAGAAAATAATAGCAAAAAATAAGTAAAGAATTCTGATGTATCACTCACACGACTTTCTCTTATCTGTAATTTAGTACCATAAAGGTAGTTATTGCAGCTTAATTCGTAAGATCTATACGGTAAGATAATAAAGATTCATATATTTTAAAAATAATCTAAAATAGGTTTAGGAGTAGTTTTTTTTTGTTTTGTTTTGTTTACAGTATGGGTATGAAGAATGGATTTTGCTTACAGAGCAGTGTTCGACGGTATAGTAAAAGCATTTTCATTAAATACATTTAGTTGAAAACAACATCAAGCTAAATTTTTGATAGCCCTGTATATTGTCCATAAATTATATGCACATCATATTCTGTACTTAAATTTATATGAATAAAACCTAACATAACTTTTAGTAATTTCTAAGTATAGCATCGATATATCCGAATACTTTGGGTAGCCCTGTAAACGACTGATAGATGTTTTCCATACCACAGTCTACACGAAACATGCTTTTAAGCACATAAAAACATTTTTTCTTACCATTTTGTTTAAGGCATCCAATATATATTAAACTGCACTTACTAGAAATTTCCCCCGTAGACATAATGTATTTAAATTATCTTCGATGGTTCTGTACACGAACCATTTTCTTGATCTCAATGAAAAGTTTAGTGTAACATCGCTATATGATACAGATTTAGAATACCGAGTTTGAACTTTCTGCTACGACTTGTTCTGAGATATTCTGGTACCAAACATACACACAGACATACAAACACATAGACACACAGACACACACACAGAACAGCGGCTAAAATTGTGATTATTGGATTCAAGGGAGCTCAAAACTTGTAAGTATAATAAAGACTTAATTTTGAAAATTTCACCCTAAAACAATATTTGCTCTACCATTATATATGAAAGAGAAAGTAAAAGTATAATTACAAAAATCTTTTATAACATTTTGCTTAAAATAATATTAATAGTTTAAATTACATAAAATTCATAGATAAATCAAAATTTAAGTCAGCCATCTTTAATTAGGTATACGTTTAGTTAGGAAGTTTTAAGCAAATGAACTATTTTAAAATAAAAAAATCAGAGTTTGTCAAAAGAATACAAAATTATGTACAATACTCCAATCACAAAATAATTCTGTTAAAGAAAAATGCATATAACTGCATAGGTAATTAACAAAATAGAAAATAAAATGTTAAGCATTTTTATTTTAATTATTATTATTATTTTTTTTTTTTTTTCGAATTTATGTTTGGAAAAAATTTTAATATTTCTCGATTTATGCAGTATTTAACCTCTTATCCAGCATCCTAATAACTAGAATGCTTCAAAGACTGAGGTTTTTTTTTTTTCAGAATCACAATGCGAAGAGAGAGAGAGAGAGAGAGAGAGAGAGAGAGAGAGAGAGAGAGAGAGAGAGAGAGAGAGACTACAACTTCAGGAATTTTTTAAATATTCCTATCTCAGAACATCTTTACTTTTATTTATTTATTGTTAAACTTCTTCTAAATTTTAGATTTGAAAAGTGCTTCAAGCCAGATTTTGGATACAGAGTTTGCATTATAATTTGTCAAAAAGTATGTTAAAAAGTTAGTGTTTTCAATTGTTCACTTTTTACTTTTATGCGAATTTGTTTAATTAAATATCGTATTTTTCTGATGTCCGTCTTTTTTTTTTTTTTTTTTTTTTTTTTTGTGTGTGTGTGTATGTGTGTGTGTGTGTGTGTGTATGTGTGTGTGTGTGTGTGTTAGCCACATGCAAATTTCGCTAAAATTAATTTTTTCGTTTCAGTGGCGACATATGAAAACAGTAATATAAATATGGAAAATAAAACAGCCCAATTTAAAATAATTATAAAATAAAATAACAGACCTTACTCAGGCTTCATCTTCTGCAATAAGCTTTTCTGGGGAGGATCCTCCCCCTTTGTCAATTGCAACCAGTGTTTGTTGGCTCTGGCTATTTATAGCCTTACTTCTTCCTTGTAAAATTCAATTAAAGTTTAAAACAGCCCATTTTCTGAAAACAAAATTATAATTTCAATAAAAATTACCATTAATTTTTTTTTTATTCACAAGTTTAAGGAATAAAAACTAAAAATTACAGACACTCAATATTTGGCGACGATTCATCGCTTGTACTTAACTAAAGAAAGAGCATATATATTTTCACAAGATTAACGGATCCATATATAAGACAACCCCCATACTTTAGCTGTAAAAATAGCTCCAAAGGTTCTCAGCGTATACACAGAAATTTACAGTATTTGTAAGTTATATATTAAAATCCTTTATTTCGTTAAGAAATTAATGTAGACTTCATAAATCTTATAAGTTTATTCTTCCATTATGTAGGATGCAAAGTGTAACCCTTATCCGACATTTATTTTCATATCTGTCCGTCAAAAGAGCACACTACCAACTACAAAAATATTTTAAATAAAGTAAATAATGATTTAATATCACGGAAATATCCAAAAATTTAATTTTTTCAAATTTACATAGTCGGAATTTTTATATGACATCCAGTTCTCTACAGTTGCAATTAGCAAAATAATCTTGATACACTGGTATTAAAGACAAAGGAAGGACCATTCCTTTGCGATTAAAATTTACGTGCTAATTTATAAGAAAGTTTGAACTGACTTTTCGTATGCAAAATAGACTAGTATTCTGTGGCCACCACAAAAGTTTCTTCTATGGAATATTATACAAATTCACACAATACAAATTATTTGTTAAATTATTTTTTATAAAATTATTTTCCATGATGAATGCAGACGATTTTTATCGCACAGAATTATAACAGTAAATGCAGTAAACTGCCGAAAGTCAATTTTATGACAACATCAGAAAAAATGCGATTTCTTTTTCTAAGTTTTACTTTTCGTTAAAAATGAAAAAAAAAAAAAAAAAAGATAAATTTGTTTTCAATTACCACAGATCTATGGTTCAACCATTTATTTAAAATGATACCATTCATTTTAACGGTACTGACGAGTTCTGAAATTTACACATTTTCAAATTTTACACCCCGAGTGTACTTCTTCCTCAGCAGAGAACGCTGCTCCTACATGCACATTTCCCCCCCTATGTTTACTACTACTACTGTTATTAATAATTCATATTAATTTTACAATCATATGTAAAAATAAGTCTCATCATGCACATGTATACGAAATTTTGTCCTATACTGCCATGTTAAAAATTTAGAAAAAATATGATTATCGCGCCACCTGTTGAGCGATTGATCTCCAAATGTAATCAGCGCCAGATTAGGTAAGGGTCCAACTAAATACGAAGTTTGGTTAAATTTCAAAAGTATTTTTACATTTGAAAGGATGTTCTTTTCACAGATAGTAAGGAAAATAATATACAGTTAAATATAACAATTTGCATTCTGTGTAGTTGTGATTGTGAATTAATTTTACAAACGAAGCAAATTTTCTGAGTAATTTCAAGTTAATGTTATCTTGTTTCAAAAAAAGATAACATTAGGGATTTGATTTTAGGGATTTGATTTTTGCTACAAATTTTATTTATTTAGTCCAATATTAACAAACATTTCCTTTACTTTTTAAGTATCTATCGGAAATTTACAAGGAATCGTTTTATTTTATTCAGTTCTTTGACTTCGAAAACACAAATAGACTCGATTCATTAAACATGTGTTTTTAAACATTGTTTTAAGATTATTCAATGATTAATCTATTCTATAATATTAATCGTTACGGGCAACTATTAACCTTTCCACTTTCTCTTACCTATGAAAAAATATTATTTTTGAGTCAAATTTTCAAAATTGAATGACTTTTATATTTACACGTTTTGAGGCCTCTTGAATCCTAAAATTATGTTCTTATCGGTTAGTCTCTGTGTGTCTATTCTGTCTATATGTCTGACCATGCTCGTACTGGCCCACCGAGCAACGAGGCAAATGCCCGGTGCGCCCTTCGCCGAGGAACTTTTTTTTTTATGTAAAAATTGATTTTTTTTTTTTCTAGAACACTGTAAAATTATAATGGTTTTTGTTTAAAATTGAAGGAAATATTTCCGTAGAATTTATTCTCAAAAGCAATCCTGAAACTCCTTTATCTGAATGCCTACATGCACGTAATATAAAGGAAGAATGCGAGTTCTTGAATATGTTCATGTGCGCCCCACTACACTAGGCCCACAGAAGACTAAGTAAAAGGCGTTTTGTAAGTTCCACTAAAGAGGGCGCCTGGCAATCTCCACTAAAGAGCGAACTTGTATGTTTCAACAAATTAAGCGCCTTGCATGTTCAGTGGAACACATATGTGAGCACCATTTATCAAATTATAGTTTTAAAACACGTAGCGTTATTATAAAAATCAACTAAAAACTATTACTAAATACAAATACGAAACATGACGCCTTTTATATTCAGTGAGTACATATATTTTAAACACTACAAATATGTAAAACAAATTTTAGCGCATATCGCCCAATGAAATATATCGTAACTTTAGTGATAACACTATATGCGCCCCGCTAGGCATAAAACGCAATTTTTAACAATTTTATATGTAGCCTCCTTATAAAAATAAACTAAAAAACTATTTTGAAAAAATACAAAACAGAGCGCCTTTTACATTTACGGGATGGTACATGTATTTATTTCATCACTAAAATTATTTATATAAATGAAATAAAATCAATAATTAAAAACTGTGCCCCTATCAGTGACATAGAAATAACACCATATGCGACCGATCTGGCATAAAAGGAGCCCTCTTTTTAATGTTTTTATAAAATACAAAAAATTGCTTACAAACAAATATTAAATACTCATGAAATACTAAACAACACGCCTTTTAGCCTTAGTGAGGTGCACATATTCTTAAATTTTCTCAAAACATGGCTAAAAGAAAAAAAAAACATGTTCTGGCAATATCAAGAATAACAAATAATACACAAAACAGGGTATCTTGCATATTCCACAAAACAGGGCGACTTGCATGTTTAGCGAAACACATACGTGTGCCTCTCTAATCAAAATGTATGTAAAAATAAATAAAAATATAGCGTCTTTATAAAAAATAAGCTGAAAACTAATACTAAATACAATTAAAAAAAAAAAAAAAAAAAAAAAAAAAACGCCCTGTAAATAATATAGTAAAGTCGAAATGACACCATATGCGCCCCTCTAGATAAAAAAGTGTCCTGTTTTTAAGGCACCCTGTCCTGTTTTAAACGGGACGCCTTTTAGCCTTAGTGAGGTGCACTTGGCCTAGAGTCCTGCGCGGGTCGGGTTTTACCCGACCCGAACCCGACAGATGAATTTTAAATCAACCCGAAACCCGACCCGAACCCGACAAAAAAAATTTCATCAACCCGAAATCCGACCCGAACCCGACAAAAAAAATTTCATCAACCCGAAAACCGACCCGAACCCGCAACAGAGAACTTTTTGCGACCCGAACCCGACCCGAAACCCGACGTATCTGACCCGAACCCGACCCGAAACCCGAAAAATAAATCAACATTACTTATTCATCTAAAAATCATGCAAAACAAGGTAAAATGATATAACACGACATAAAATAAAGTAAATTTTCATTGTCACAATTGGTAAATTATAAAAAAAATCTAGTATGCTGTGGCCACCACAAGACATTCTTCTATATTTTTCAGTCAAATTCACTAAGTGTGAATAATTTATTAAAACTATTATTAAAAAGTTTAACGTGATGAATGCAAATAATTTTCATCTTAGGGAAATCTAACACTAAATATCCAAAGAGAGACAGTTTTATCGTCTATAAATAATTTCTTAAACAATGCGTTTCTATATTGGTTATCTCACATATCATGGTTCGTACAGTTATATGGCATAGAAGTTGAGATATAGCATATAGCCATCCTGTTATCGATGAAATTTGCAGTATAACAACGCCACCTATTGGCCGACAAGCATTCAAACTGAGTCAGAAAAATGTCTCATAATCTCACCTTCTCACATATTAAGTTTTGTTTGATGATACACAATAGAACATGAGATACAGCTTTCCTTGTAATTGTGGAAATCACTGTATAGCAGCGCCACCTGTTGAGCGGTTTACACCAAAAGATGACAGGTGCTAATACATATTAAATGGAACCTACATACAAGTTTATATGAAATTCTGTGCAGTAGTTCTTGAGATATAGCCTTTCCTTAAATTGCGTAAATCGCTGTGTAGCAGCGCCACCTGTTGGCTGATAAGCATTCAAATTGAATCAGCATAATATCTCATATTGGTATTCTCACATATAAAGTTTTGTTAGATTATACGCAACATAACCTGAGATATAGCCTCTCCTGAAATTGCAGAAATCGCTGTATAGCAGTGCCACCCGTCGAGCAGTTGACACCAAAAGTTGATAGAATCTAATATTTTCTTCTACTGAATATAGAAGAAAGTAAAAAAAAAAAAAAAAAAAAAAAAAAAAAAACTTGTAAACTGCGAAATCTTTTCAATTTCTAGAATGTAAATGCGAGGTTATACCGTATTTGTATTTCTTTAATTTATATATTAACAACAGTCGAGAAAGATTTATAATACTTTTCTAATTTTCATATAATTTCTACAAAAGGTACATATTAGTTCCGTTGAAGAAAAGAAAACAGATCCAGATGCAAATACGGATATATTTTTCTGGCGGATACGAATAGGGAGCTCCGGTACATATCTGCCCACCAGCAGGCGAGCGGTTCTGCACTCAAAGCTGGTAGATGGGAGGTGTCGGGTTCGATCCCAGGTCGCGCTCATCGACCTAACCGTTCGGAGTTTTCCGTGGTTTCCTCCGAAACACGCGTAAATACGGACTAGGACCCACTAGAAAGACTCAAACGGAGGCATTCCCCCTATAGGTCTAGGACACATCTGGAGTCAATCGGCCTTAAATCCTCCAACCAAACAACTAACCGATACATGTCTAGTATGTGCAGAATATTTTTATTAGTTGTAAACATGCCTATAAATTTATGTTTATAATTGTAAAATATATTTTGAAATGTGTTCTCAAGTCGACCCGACTTGTTGAAAACCAAACCCAACCCGAACCCGACCCGCAAGAAAAAAAATTCAGTCAACCCGACCCGAACCCGACCCGCACGAAAAAAAGATTAGTCAACCCGACCCGAACCCGACCCGCAAGTGAAAAAATTCAGTCTACCCGACCCGAACCCGACCCGCGGGTCGGGTCGGGTTCGGGTAAAATCGGGTTACCCGACCCGATGCAGGACTCTAACTTGGCCTACATATATATTTTAAACACTTCAAATATGCAAAAGAAATTTTAAGTGTCCAATTAAATATATCGTAACTTTAGCGGTGACACTATATGCGCCCCGCTAGGAATAAAAGGCCCCCTGTTTTCAACAGTTTTATATGTAGCCTCTTATAAAAATAAACTGAAAAACTATTTTTTAAATAAATACAAAACAGGGCGCTTTTTATATTCAGTGAGTACGCATAAATTTAGTGCTTAATATAAAGTATATCGTAACGTTAGTAATAACATTACATGCGCCCCGCTAGGCATAAAAGGCGCCCTGTTTTCAACAATTTTATATGTAGCCTCCTTATAAAAATAAACTAAAAAACTACTTTTGAAAAAATAAATAAATAAATAAAAAATACAAAGCAGGGCGCCTTTTACATCTACCGGATGGTACATGTATTTATTTCTCCACTAAAATTATTTATATAAATGAAATAAAATCAATAAATAAAAACTGCACCCCTATCAATAATGTAGAATTAACACCATATGCGCCCGATCAGGCATAAAAGGAGCCCTCTTTTTAATGTTTTTTATAACCGACAAAAATTGCTTACAATTAAATGCTCATGAAATACTAACCAGCACGCCTTTTAGCCTTAGTGAGGTGCACATATTCTTAAATTTTCTCTAAAAATGGGTGAAAAAACATGTATCCCTATCCCCCTCAAACCCTATAAGAATAACAATTAATATAGAATGCTTAACCCTTTAACGTTCACTACTTAATTTATTTAAAAAATTACTAAACTAATTTTAAAAATGGCTTTTAGACACGTAGCTGATCATAAAAAAAAAAAAAAAAAAAAAAAAAAAAATCGCATTGTTCCTTTATGAGAAATTTTTGGTATGAAACATCTATAAGTTAACCTTATTAAATTCAAAAATAATATTTAATTTAATAAATAAAACACTTTGAAAGAAAACATTATCGATATAAAAACTCCTAAAAGTTGTTTCGGGTGAAAATAATAGTCCAGCTTTTCATTAAATGAAAAAAACGAGACATTATGCATCATCAAACCAGCAATTCGCACTCGCGCACACAAAGAAACTTCAAGTCACTTATGCAATTAGCTTCTAGTGAAGCATTATTTGTTAAATTTTGGAATAGTGCTGATATTTACAGACAGAAAAGGAACAAAAGTTTAAAACCTGATTAAAACAAGGGGGAAAAGCTAAAAAAACTGCTGCATAAAAATTCTTAAATTATGCCAAATGTTTGGTTTCGCTGCGAAACCAATGATCGTTAAAGGGTTAACAGGGTATCTTGCATGTTCCACTAAACAGGGCGATTTGCATGTTTAGTGAAACACATATGGTACATCTCTAATAAAGATGCATGTAAAAATTTTAAAAATATCGCGTCTTTATAAAAATAAACTGAAAATTAATACTGAATACAATATAAAAAAAGTGCCTTTTATATCATTTTGTTTTGTATGTGTACGAGCCTCGCCTTCTCCCCCCCCTCGAGGGGAGTAAATTTTCATGATGTGTATCTTTCAAAAGAGCTCGCCAGTACCTTTAAAACGAATGGTTGAACCATAGATCTGCGATAATTTAAATGAAGTTATCGATTTTTTTTCATTTTTAACAAATATATATATATATATATATAATGTAATATTGACAATAAAATTGACTTTTTTTGGATATTTAGTGTTATACTACTTCTCTAATATGGAAATCATCTGCATTATCATGGAAGATATTTTTTTTTTAAATAATAATTTTAATAAATTATTTTTACTGAGTGAATTTGTATAGGAAAATGTAAAAGAAAGTCATATGGTGGCCACAACATACTAGTTAAAAGTGCGATAGCATCTAAACGCCTTATTAAACTGAGCTGAAAATTTATATGAATATTATAAATCACTGTTGATCTGACTATAAGCATTTTGGTGAATCTAGCATTTATAGGTTTTTTGCAGGGACACAACGAAAATTCTTTATCATTATGATCTATGGGCGCAAAGTTCAGTAGCGTGAAATAAAACATCGTGTAATATATGGAGAAAAATACTCAAACACTTTATTATGGTTTTATTTCTTTTGTTTGTTTAACAACTCCTCTTTCTTTACTTTATCTACAAAACTGTTAATTACTCAATGTTCGGAAAGTCGAGTGGAGTCACTCCAGATTTTTTTTTTTTTCTCCGCGAATGTAAATTCCAAATTTGAACGAACTGTACCTTGCCTTATCCTTCAAAGTAAACAAAACAAGTACATAAAAAAGTCTTTCCTTTCTATAGTCCAGTCAAAATAGGATAGATAGAAAAAAAAAAATCGTGTAGTTTTGAAATTTTGCATACTCATCGCCAAGAGGGTCCTGAACAACATACTAAAAGTCCCCGCCCGTGGTGGGTGAGCGGGGGGGGGGGCAGGGGGGCATTGAAATGGGGCACTTTTCAGTTTTTATTAAATATCTTAAAAACTGTCGCATTTAGAGAAAAAAATGTCAATTACAAAATTAGTCTACGTAAAATTTCCTACAAAAATGTACATTACATTTTGTTTGTATGATCAATAGTTTAGAAGATATAGGGGGATAAAATAACACATTTTCTTGAAAAATTCTTTTTTGCAATAGTAAAATCAACTAAAGTGTACAATTAAAAGGGTTCTTGTCAAATATTTTCTAATGTACAAAACAAATACATACATAGGGAATATGCAAGGATAATACAGTATGTTTTGTAAGTTTTAAGTAATTTTAAGGCTAGTAGGCGCAAGTGGCGGTTTGAGTAAAAATCCAGATAACAAAGACTCAAAACCGATCAACATTTAAAAAAAAATCGTGTAGTTTTGAAATTTTGCACATTCATAGCCAAGAGGGTCCTGAACAACATACTAAAAGTCCCAGCCCGTGGTGGGTGAGCGGGGGGGGGGGAGCAGGGGGCATTTAAGGGGGGCACTTTTCAGTTTTTATTAAATATCTTAAAAACTATCGCATTTAGAGAAACAATGTGAATTACAAAATTAATCTACGTAAAATTTCCTACAAAAATGCATATTACATTTTGTTTGTATGATCAATAGTTTAGAAGATATAGGGGAACGAAATAACACATTTTCATGAAAAATTCTTTTTTGCAATAGTAAAATCAACTAAATTGTGTAATTAAATGGGTTCTGGTCAAATACTTTCTAATGTACGAATATATGCATATCGAATATGTAAGGATAATACAGCATGTTTTGTACATTTTAAATAATTTTAAGGTTAGTAGGTGCAAGTGGTGGTTTAGGTAAAAATCCAGGTAACGAAGACCCAAAACCGTTCAACATAATAAAAAATCGTATAGCTTTGAAACTGAGCATAATTATAAGGTTAAGTGTCCTGTCCTGAACAACATACTAAAAGTCCCCAACCGTGGGGGGAGAGCGGAGGGGGGCAGAGGGCATTTAAAGGAAGCACTTTTCAGTTTTTATTAATATCTTGAAAACTATCGCATTTAGATAATGTCAATTACAAAATTAAACTACGTAAAATTTCCCATGAAAATGCCGATTACATTGGTTAGTATGATCAATAGTTAAGAAAATATAAATGTTGCTTTGTATCGTACAGATATCTTACAGAAAAGTAGAGTTTTTCGATTTGTATATTTTGACTCCCACTCTTTAAACTTGGCGCTTTGCGCGCACACATGTACATATAGATATTTATTTGTATGAGTAGAAAATATTTAACCCGAATCCTTTTAATTACGAACTATAGTTTATGTTACTATCGTAAATAACATTAAAAAAAAAAAAAAAAAAAAAAAAAAACAGAATAAATTTGCCTATAAAACGAGTATTTATGATTTTAAAGACTGATTTTATATAACAATTTTTCATTTTTATATATTGACATAGTTTTAGAATATTTCCTTTGCAGTGTTTTAAATTTCTTATTTTTAATAATAAAAAAGTTTTTTTATGAATCAAAAGCATTTCTCTCGCACTGCCTGAAATGACTCCACAGAAAGAAAAAAAATGTTAAAATGATATGACTACAAATATAAAGACAAACAAATGCTTCAAATTTATAACACCCCTCTTTTAAGTCAGGGATTAAAAAGCAATTTTACCTAAACCACAACTTGTGCCTACTAACCTTAAAATTATTTAAAATGTACAAAACATGCTGCATTATCCTTACATATACCCTATGCATATATTTGTTTTGTGCATTAGAAAATATTTAACCAGAACCCTTTTAATTACACATTTTAGTTGATTTTACTACTGCAAAAAAGACTTTTTCAAGAAAATGTGTTATTTCGTTCCCCTATATCTTCTAAACTATTGATAACAAAATATAACAAACTATATAACAAACTATTGACAAACAAAATATAATGTGCATTTTTGTAGGAAATTTCACGTAGATTAATTTTGTAATTGACATTTTTTCTCTAAATGCGATAGTTTTCAAGATACGTAATAAAAGCTGAAATGTGCCTCCTTTAAATGCCCCCTGCCCCCCGCTCACCCCCCATGGTTGGGGACTTTTAGTATGTTGTTCGGGACATTTAACTTTATAAAACTGTGCTCAATTTCAAAGCTACACGATTTTTTTTTTTTTTTTTTTTTTTTTTTAATGTTGATCGGTTTTGGGTTTTCGTTATCTGGATTTTTACCTAAACCACCACTTGCGCCTACTAACCTAAAAATTATTTAAAATGTACAAAACATGCTGTATTACCCTTACATATTCCCTATGCATATATTTGTTTTTTACATTAGAAAATATTTGGCCAGAACCCATTTAATTACACACTTTAGTTGATTTTACCTTTGCAAAAAAGAATTTTTCAAGAAAATGTGTTATTTCGTTCCCCTATATCTTCTAAACTATTGATCATACAAACAAAATGTAATATACATTTTTGTAGGACATTTTACATAGATTAATTTTGTAATTCACATTTTTTCTCTAAACGCAATAGTTTTTAAGATATTTAATAAAAACGGAAAAGTGCCCCCCTTAAATGCCCCCCTGCCCCCCGCTCACCCACCACGGGCGGGGACTTTTAGTGTGTTGTTCAGGACCCTCTTGGCTATGAGTATGCAAAATTTCAAAACTACACGATATTTTTTTAATGTTGATCGGTTTTCAGTCTTTGTTATCTGGATTTTTACTCAAACCGCCACTTGCGCCTACTAGCCTTAAAATTACTTAAAACTTACAAAACATGCTGTATTATCCTTGCTGTATTCTCTATGTATATATTTGTTTTGTACATTAGAAAATATTTGACAAGAACCCTTTTAATTGCACACTTTAGTTGATTTTACTATTGCAAAAAAGAAATTTTCAAGAAAATGTGTTATTTCATCCCCCTATATCTTCTAAACTATTGATCATACAAACAAAATGTAATATACATTGTTGTAGGAAATTTTACATAGATTAATTTTGTGATTGACATTTTTTCTCTAAATGCGATAATTTTTAAGATATATAATAAAAACTGAAAAGGGCCCCCTTAAATGCCCTCACCCACCACGGGCGGGGACTTTTAGTATGTTGTTCAGGACCCTCTCGGCTATGAGTATGCAAAATTTCAAAACTACACGATTTTTTTTTCTATTCGTGAAATTTTGGCCCTCGTTGCCTGGACTACTAGAAATTATTCTTAGTTACTTCTCGATGTACAGCTGGGGCTGAGGCAAAGCATATCTAACCTACAGATTAGTATACGCTTTGGGACTTTGGGCTGAGAGGATGACAATGAACTTTATCAGTAATTTTCGATGTGGGCACAGTTGATGCTTTTTCAACAATAGGGGGATTAATGTGAGCGCAGTTGATGTGTTCCCCTTTTTGTCACTTAAATGATCATAGTTATAGTACATTTACATACGAAGTCTTTTTCAACAATTATTATGGTGATAGATATTATTTGTTCCCACACGTTTACGCATTTCAAAGAAATCCGGAACAGAAATGCTAATAACCTTTTTTCTACTACTGGGAAAACACACGCTTCAAAAATTTTTTTAACGAATAGCTGAAGATGGGGGAGGGACATTCACTGCGAAACCTGCACATCTTTAATTCTATATAATGTAACGTGAAAAAGTGAAGGTGGAATTATCTGAATGGTATCAGCCAAGCCATGTGAAATACAAGAATTTTCATTTTGGGAAAAATAATCTAAGGTATGATTATTCATTATTATTTTTATAATTTATTATTATTTGTTGAAGTGCAAGAATGTGGAGAGATAGAGATTATATCTTTGAATTCTTCCAAAATTGTGATATTTTTTTTTTTTTTTATTTCACACTTGTAGTCCTGTAGATTGGAATTATATGCTCCCTACATTAACTTTTTATGAATCTTTAATAAAAACTTGACATATGCTTTGAAGTAAAATAAAATAATATATATATTTCGCTTATACTCTACAGCTTATATGATATGTTAATTGTCTGTACATTTGTTAACATTTTTTTCTTTTTAATTTGGGCAACTGATCTGATACAATTTGCTGTTCTAGATCGTGGCCTACTTGAACTTGCGTTACTGGCATATCGGGCGCTTAGTTTGTGCAGTGCTCATTTATTTATTTTTTATTTTTTTCTCTCTCTCATTTTTTAAAATTATAATATGGTCATATCTATATCTCATATCATTATTAAGTTTATCTTTCATACAAATGTCATTATATAATTCTTTGATGCATTTAACTTATTAATTTATTTTCTTTTAAGTTAGACTCACAACACTCCTGTATACTTCTGAATCATAATTTCTTTATTGTAATGAAATAAATAATATAAAACACATTCTAATAATTTCTTATGACATTCTGTTGTTTATAATAATCTGCGAGCAATATTTGTTGCTTGTGAAATAGCTTACGTGAAAAATGCTTAATTTTTTTTCTTAATTTTTCTGTGACTTCATTCTCCCTTTCCTTGCGGCCTACCAGTGGTTTTGCGCTCAAAGCTGGTAGGTGTGAGGTGCCAGGTTCGATCCCAGGTTGCGCTTGTCGGTCTAGTCTTTCGAATTTTCCGTGGTTTTCTCCAAAAGTTGCTTAAATACGTATTTCACCCTTAGAAAGACCCCAATGGAGGACACTCTCCCTCAGGCCTAGGATCCTAGTACAGTCAATCGGCTTTAATTCCAACAATCCTTTCTTTGCTCATTGTCCATTTTTTGAATATGTTTTAAACCACAATTTCTATAGATACAGTCATCGAAACAACGTTATTTATGGTTTTTACTCTAAAAAATTATGACGCAATTTAAAAATTATGGGTTTTGTTATATAAAAAATTTATCACTGTAATCTTAACTGTGAGAGTGTAATGTGTTTAATTTCATGCTCGAGCGCATATTTTAACATATTCAAATTCAAGCGGACATGGCATTTTTCTTTAATGGGATGTTAGCTAGAGGGGTCTGTTCTCTTCTCACAAGGAAAGTTTATGTTATTTATGTATCAGAAATTTTATGTAGTGATTTTTTAATACGATATATTCCATTGGTGAAGCGTTAAAAAGAAAAGAAAGCTGTCTAAGGTGGAAAAGGAATATATTAAAAGCCTTTGAGAACTCTGGTCGTGTATGAAGAAATTTTTTTATAATCACCTTGGTATTGGTGCAAGATTGATTGAACTTGGATCCCAGTTCTCCGTGGAATGCCTTCCATTAGGTCTTTTAAGGAGTCTTAGCTCCTATTCCCATATTTACACAAGTTTCGGAGAAAATTATGGAAAACTTCGTATGATTAGGTCAAGCGTTTAGACCTGAGATCGAAACCGACACTACTTATACCAATTTAGAGAGCAGAACTTCTCGGCCACTACATATAATAACCTTGAATAATGTTTAGTAGTAAACTGGCGCCCTTTTTATCTAGATTGTTGGCGCCCTTTTTATTCAAATTGCCAGCGCCCTCTTTGTCATGCCAGTACGATCCTGTGTCTGACTGTTATCAGCATATCTAAAAACAAATAATAGCAGAAAATCCAAACATGGTATTATAAATGTGTATTATTCAGAGATGCTACACAAAACTTTCCTTGACATCAAGCAAATGGTTCGTGTACAGGGACATCCAAGATAATTCAAATACACTATGTCTAAGGGGAAAATTTCTGGTAATTACAGTGCACAACATCTATAGGTTGACTTAAACAAAACAGAAACAACAATATTTATATTTATAACAAGCTTAAAACATGTTTTGTAAAGATAGTTGTATGGAAATCATTCATCATTCATTTACAGGGTTATCCAAATTATTTAAATATCTTGCGGCTATACTTGAAAACTCCCAAAATTGTAATTTCTTTTCTGTTAGATTTCTCTTTTTTTCTTTTTTCTTTCTTTTTTTTTTTTTTTTTTTTTTTTTTTTAAGTAAGACTAAATTTAAGTACACAATATTATTTATAGTGCATATTGATTATAGACTATATACAGGGCTACCCAAAATTAAGCTAAACGATCCTTTCTATTGAATGTAATTGATGAAAGTGCTTTTCTACATTTTATTATGTCGATGAACATTTTTTAGGAAGCAAAATTAATATTTTTTGAATTTTCAAATCTGATTTTTCTTTAAAATCACATTTTGAGGTGCCCTGATTACAAAAGTCCATTTTTTAGAGGCCGATCTTTACGCATATCTGTTATCAGCATATCTTAAATACGAATAGCTACAAGAAATTCAAATTTGGTATTTTGAAGTCCGTATTTTGTTGCCACTTAAGCTTGAAGGCAAATTAATAACAACTTTCATTTTTTTTTTAAATTATTGCGTGCACTATAATTGAAGGGGGTTGACGGGGGCGGTACAGAATTACATGTTAAATAAAACTTTTCCCAAACCTATTTTAGATTACTATAAAAGTACATTGAACTTTATTATCTTACGCTGTTGTTCTTAAGACATAATATGCAATCTATCTTTATAGTATTAAAATGCAGGGAAAGAGAAAGTCGTGTGAATGACACACCAGATTACTTATTATTGTTATTTATTCATGTTTTTGGAGCAATAATTAAATTAAAATCCTATAAGGTGTATTTTATTAAATACTTCTCAAATATTCACCATTTTTATAATAGTGTATTTTTAAAAGCACACAATAAAATTTTTACGTTGTTTATAAACTTCATTATATTTGTTTGCATTAATTTTTTTAGGAAGGTTTAAAATTTGCGGGAGATTATGAATGTTATTAAAAAATATTTGTTATCATAAAATAAAGAAAACAAATAATTGTGGGTATACTTTTTCTGGGTTTATTTTTTATTGTTTAATTTTCATACTTTGGAATTTTTTTAAGTAAGCATAAAAAGCAAAGAATAATTTGTAATAAAAAATAATTTTATAATAAAAAAGAAAAAATAAAGAAAATTTCTAAAAATGTTATACACTACTTTTGTTTATTCTTTAATAAGAGAAGCTTTACCTTTTAATTTTTTTTTTTTTTTTTTTTTTTTTTTTTCATTTAACAAGTAAATAAAAATATCTTATGTAGAAAGTGAAAAATAAACGATTTAAAACACTTGTATTAAGAACATTTTTATAATTTTTTTTAATCATTAAATATGTTTACTTATCACAAAGATACAATGAAAAAAAATCTATTTTTGATTCATTCTAAAAGAAAATAAACGAAGTTTTACTAGTGTATTTCTCTTTCGATAGAAAATTTTATCAATTAGAACTTTCCTAGAAAATGTTAATAATTTTCTTTTTAATGAAAACATTGAATAAAATGGAATATAATTTCATATCAATTGATTATAAGATTTTAATTGAAAATTTTCTTTTATTTATTTTTTTAGGCAAATTATTTTTAATATTTGCCGATTACAAATTAATGTAAGAAAATTTCTAAAATACAAATAAATTACCCTGCTTTTTTATACGCTGTGGTTTCTAAATTGAAATTCTTTATCCTATTTTGTTTTACTTAACTGGTATTTTAGAATTACTTTTCAGAATTGTGTGTGGTATTTGCAATTCGATAACAAGAAAGTATCGTTTAAGAACTTGAGGTTGCATGTGCACTGTTACATGTTACACGTCGACAAAGACAAAGACAGAAACAAAAAACGCAAGATAAGTCTTAAATAAGGAGAATTTAACAGATGAAAATGAAAAAAGAAAAGGGGAGGGGAGTTACACATCAAAATTTTTTAAAAACAAAAACTGATAAAAATATGTCTGACTTAAAAAGCAGTAGAATCGTAATGTTGTTTTTACATCGAAATTTTTATAATGTAGAAAAATAAATATTATTTTGACATTAAATGTCTAGTTTCAGATAGAAAACCATTCACACATGTATGAAAACTATGCTTGATTTTGAGAAAGTCAATGCTGAAAGTTTTCAGAAATTATAAAGACGTTATGTTTTATAACTTACCAGTTGTCGATCAAACAATTAGTTCATTATATAATTTTAACAAATTGGTATCGGGCATCAAAAACTGTTGTTATCAGAAATAGCTACATTGAATCAAAAATGTGTTATTATACTCCATAATAATGCAATACCACATATTACATAAATACTGAAAATTTATAAATGAACGAATAATGTTTGAAGTCTGCTTCATCAAGTATATTCTTTATACTTTTCCACTAATGACTAGCGTCTCCTAACTAATTTCGATTCTCTATAAAAGAATAAAATCTTAAACAAACATCCTTTGTATTGTTCCTTTGTAACAAAACAGTGTTTTCTTCTAATTACTTGGTCATTGGCTCATGCAGTACATACGCCGAATTTTGTACTTGTGAGTCACTTCTTAGAGAATGTATATTTTATTGCAACGGAGTGTACAGAGAATGCATATTTGTTGAATACATGTGCATGAGCCATGTATATACAGCCATGTGCATAAGACCTATATATACAGGCAACCCCAAAATAAATGGAATGTGGTTTTATTGTTTACCTGTTAGAGATAAGTTGACTATGCAAATTTCAAAACTATTTTTTTAAAAAGTAGAAAATAAGATCCTGTTCATAAAAAATCCTTACAGTTAATTTTAAAAGCAACATTTATTTATTTATTTTAAATTTTTATAGCACCTCCCAGACAAATTTTGTCAATTAGGAGTTTTTTTATTTTTAATGCAACGACAGCATTACAAAAAATTGCATACCTGTGCCTTTAAATTTTATTTAATTATACCTAATTGAAATTTCAACGCTGAACAAAGAAACCATACACCAAAATCGAAATGTAAATTCATAAGCTATTACATAGGTGCATGACGATATTTACAATAACATCATTTTTGCGCGCTTAGGTTAAACTTACAATCCAGTCATGTATTCGAAATAGTATTTTATATTAAAACTAACATTTTTTATTTGACAAATAATAATAACATAAATTAAAATAAGTAGAAATGTGGAAGTATAGAAGTACGTAATTAATTTTTCAAATTTATCATATCCTTTACAAACTTTTTTTTTTTTTTTTTTTTTTTTTTAACGAATATTTTCACACCTTTTATTTTTATTTTTATTTTATTTTTTATCTTACCCATATGTAGAATAGAATGTATTGCTTTGTTGTCAAATTTATGGAATAGAAATGTATATAATTTGCATGTTTTTAGGTGGCTTATATCGAAAAACATATTTTTGGCGGTTGGTCTGTGTGTTTTCTGTGTATCTGTCCGCTTGTGTATAAGCGTGTTATTAGCATATCGCGAGAACAAATATTGGCTCAAATTTCAGGCTTGATATTTTAAATCTGTATCATATAGAAGTTCTATTACACTAAACTTTTATTTGTTTAACTGTATTGTTCAGAAATGTATGTGATATTCGGAACTAGATAATCACATTTTAAATTCTATGTGCGTAGAAATTTCTATTGTATCAGATTATAAAAGTATTTATGATTTCTCTTTAAAATGCAATATATAAAACATCCTGCGTTAGCAATCACTGTTTTTTTTTCTGTCTATTAAGATCTTATTTGAGTGTATTTATAAATTATTGGTTATTCTATCTTTCATTTAAAATGTTTTTTTTTTTTTTTTTTTTTTATCATTTAGTATATAGTTCCTATTTTGCCTCCTATAAACAGTTTTTTGAGTGAAAAGAAAAACTGTTTAACATCTACTCTGTATCATAATTCAGTTGATTTTAAGGACAGAAATATGTGAATTTTTTTCTAATGGTTATGTTACAGGAGCAATGATTATTCTATAATTGACCAAATTTATTCAGAGAAGTTCCATATATATATATATTTTTTTAAATATAACTTATTTAAAATTAACGAGCGCATTTTTTCTTTTATTTAGACATCTTTCCAATTTATTTGTAACGATATTAAATTTTCATTGCCTACCTATCTCTAATAGGTGAAGAATAAAATCACCTTTCAATTTTTTCGACCACCTTGTATAAAACGGACACAAACGGTTATAATTCTTATTCATAGGTCTAAACGTGAGTACTAAATATATTGTTTATAGACATAAATATAAATTATGTTTAAATTTAAAGAAGTTAAACATTAAAAATGACTTAAATGTAGACATTTTTGAAAAAATATCAACGTAACAACATTAGAAAGTTAAATGCATAATGCAATTAATTTATTTTAAATTAACATAAAATCAAAGTACAGTGGAACCTGTCTAAAGTGACCACCCTAGGGACCGGCTAAAATGGTCACTTTACGCAGGTGGTCACTTTATAAAGTCTCTTTAAAATTGAAAAATGGTCACTTTAGTCAGGAAAATGGTCACTTTAGTCAGGTGGTCACTTTTACAGGTTCCACTGTATACTTTATTTTTTGTAATTTCCTTGTTTAATATTTCGAATTTAATTTATTTTAGATAATCTGCTATGCGCAATATATATATATATATATTGCATCATATTACGATAACACAAAAATGGTTTTATCTAGATGAATTTTCATGTTCTTTCCATTACCTATTTCTCTCATCCATATAAATGATGAATTATAACATAATTTTAATTTTTTAATTTTTTTTTCAGGGAGAAACAATATCCTAATGGATTTTACATTATTTTGTTGAAAACAGATCAATTATACAAAATCAATTAGAAAAATAATTTAATCTAGTAGTTATGTTAATAGACATTTAAATTAATCGTTTAATTTTTTATTGGTATGTATTATAGATATTTTTATGCATATAAAAATTTTTTGGAGTAACTACGCTCGACTTTCGGAACATTAACGGTTGTTTAAATATTTTTAAATCAGAGATGTCGTTAAATATACAAAAGAGAAAACATAATAGATATTTAAGTATTTCTTCCCAAATTGCATGTTGTTTAAGGGATCGTAATTATAAGTTTTGCATTTATCAAAATGTAAACAAATAGCGCCACGCGTACATATAACATACCTACGACATGTTAATTCAACTGATGAGGCGTTTAGACGCTGTCTCTTTACATATATTTAAATCCATTAAGTATAGTGATAACTATTTTTCTTTGTAACTCTGTAATGGGACGATTATTGCTAGACTCATCAAAATGAAGACACTTCGGTGACCTATATCTTGTCTACTATTAACTCAATTGATGAAGCGTTTAGATGTTATCGTGTTCACTCATTCAAACACACGCATGCATACATCAACGTAAAAATAGCAAAAATAAACACAAAAGTCCTTAAAATGTATATTTGATATACGACAATATATTTAATATTTGAAATTTACATAAATAAATAATTGAAGTTTCGGGGTCTAGTATTAAACATATATGTATATCGTCAAATTTAGAACAGTAGGATATTCCTAATTCAACTATGGCCTGCAAATTGCAAAGTAACCATAAAATTCTTTGTTCATCTGGAATCAAACTATATCTGTTTTTAATTCATTGTTCATCTAGGATCTCAAACACGCGCATGTCAGTTAGCTTCGATCAAAAATGATGTCTTAATATGCAGGTAGGTCTATAGTAACGGTTGGTCTGATATTTAAATTTTCTGCGGTACCGTTATTATGCTGATAACGGAAAATATCTTTTCAACATCAATTTCTCTCTGGTTGTCAATTAAATCCCATTACCTGCTAGTATGATTCTTTTTCCTCTTTTCATATACATTTAATTCTAAAGTAGGTCGTTCTTGATTAAAAATTTCTTTCGTGGATTTCATTTCAAGGTTAAAAATTATAAGTTTTTTTTTTTTCCCCTCACATTAGCTCATCCAAGCTCCTCTTTTACATTTCTCATGAATTAGATATTCAGTCTTTATTGTAATGAATATATTTCCCACCCCCCTTTTTAATTGGTACTTAACCTTCCACTTTTCTAATTCTTATTAGGGGTTATGAATTATTTTCGTCCTGTTGTGCATTTCGATTCTAGTTTCCGTATATATATTTCGGGTTTGAGATTTGATTCAGAATGTTTCTCCGCAGTCATTTTTTAAACATTAAAGCTCATTAAAACGCTACCTGCGGCTTCTATTGGATGCTAAAATACTACGAACCTAAAGTGAGTTTTGAACCTTGTACCTGGTATCTTGAAAACTCTTGCAGTATCGAATAAGCTACCACACAGACACATATATTTCAGATCACATAATAATTGACGAACATTTAGTCTCATTATTCTGTGTATATGTATTACTATCATTATAGTACATCACAAAAGCTGCTTACATTTGCAATACATACAAAATCCGAATGTTAAATGTTAAACACATCTATAAGGCTTGCAAGTATAATTTTTTTTTCAATATTATATATTTTACACACTAAATATGCATCTAAATATGCATCATCTGGATTAAATTGAAAATAAATATACCTTTCTATTTTTAATACTAAATGTGGTGCCTGCTTTTTCGCACCTGGTTCTTTTCTTTCGGTAAATTCATTTCGAGACACATCAAGACACTGATCACACTTGGTTTACTTTTAAACGTATATTTACTTACGGCACAAACATAAAATACATAACGAATACAGAAATTAACATCAAGTAAAGTATTTTCTAAAAAACATGTAGAATGGAACGTTAGTCCATCTTGATTCACATACGCACACACACTGTTGCCACATTTTCGTAACAAACTTTTCAGTTCTTGTTTTTTAATACTCTCGAAATCAGAGGTGCGGCGTTCACACCTTCCCTCCAGTTTCACTTGAGGGACAATGGCCTTCACAGTGAAACTACTAACCAAAATTTGTGGATAATTTATATAACTGTTCATGAAAGTCTAATTGTCCTTTTAAATTGTTAATTATTGTTTCATCTTTAAATAAATGTTCATGAAAGTTTAATTGTCCTTTTAAATTCTTAATTATTGTCTCATCTTTGACCTAATATCCGATGTTCCATCAAGAGCAATAACATTTATATTTCGCTTAATATTTAAATATTTTCTATGGTATAAAATAAGTAACATTTAAACACATAATAGAAATAAAATATATATATAATATATATGAATAAACATTTATCCTGACATGGATTTTCTTATGCACTTTAAATAATTTTAATGAATTAATATACTTGAATATAAGAAACAAAATAAACACACACATATATATATATGTAATAACAAATACAATATTAAACTAACTTATGACTTTATTCATGAATGCGTGATAAAGCATCTGCAATAGTATTACTGCTTCCTGGCTTATGAGCAATAGTCACTTGATAGCGAGATAGAGCCAATGCCCATCTTTGTAATCTGGCGTTCTTAGAAACTGTTTCTGTCAAATATTTTAAAGGGTTATGGTCCGGGTGTAAGATAATAGTGGTTCCATAAGTCCACATTTCGAATTTACCTAATGCCCATATTACAGCATAAGCTTCCCTTTCAATAGTGCTCCACTTTGATTGAGCAGGGGTCAGTTTTTGGCTTGCAAAAGTTATAGGTTTCAGTTTATTCTGCTCATCTCTCTGCATTAGACAGGCTCCAATTCCGGTCACTGAAGCATCAGTATCGATTTCAAAAGGTTTCGACATATCAGGTGTATACAGAGAGGTTATAGAGCACAAACAATTCTTTAACGAATTAAATGCGCTTTCGGCTTCTTCTGACCATGGAAGGTCGTTTGGCACAGTTTTTCGAGTTAAGTCCGTTAAAGGTTTTGCTATATTGGCATACCGAGGCACATAGTCTCTGTAATAGTTAAATAATCCTAGGAGTGACTTCAAGGTTTTCTTAGTTTTAGGGGCTTTCAAATCTTTAATAACTGATATCTTGTCCGGATCTGGGCCGTGCTCTCCTGAGCCTACGACATGTCCCAAATATTTTACTTTCGACATCGCAAAAGAGCATTTCTTTAAATTTGCCGAAAAATTCAATTTTTTCAGAGTTTCTAAAATGGATTTAATATGATTAAGATGATCTTCCCAGGTTGAAGAAAATATGATAATATCATCAAGAAAACTTTCGGCGTAGTCACTATGAGGTCGCAATACTTGATTCATTATTCTTTGGAATGTTGCTGGTGCTCCAGATAACCCAAATGGCATCACCTTCCACTGATACTGACCCTTTGGAGATACAAAACTGGTTAATTCTCGGCTTTGCTCTGCTAAGGGTATTTCCCAATATCCCTTAAGGATATCTAAAGTTGTCAAGTAACGAGCTCCACCAGCTTTAAATCTAAGATTTTCTGAATTCTGCATAGGAAAAGGTGGAATTTTACTAACTGAGTTCAGCTCTCTGTAGTCCACGCAAAGTCGGACAGTTCCATCTTTCTTGGCTACACATACCAATGGATATGCTATTTCTGCTGAAGAGGGTTCTATCAGGTCTTTTTCCAATAATTCTGCTATCTGTTTTTCTATATTAGATCTTAATGTTTCTGGAACTTTATAAAGATGAGGTTGTTTCCTCTCTACTCCAGACTTTAACTGGATAACATGTGGCGGAACTTTGGCTTTCCTTAATTCCCCATCAAATATTGTTAGATATTCTTTAATCAGATTCAACAGCTGTTTATATTGCTTTGCTGATATCGAATTTGATTTTATATCAGCTTTTAGTTCTTCATCTGTTACTTGCCGTGATTCTACGGGCGCATGTTGTATATCTCCAAACTCTTCATCTGTTTCGTAAATAATTCCTACAGCTCTGACAGGTTGAATATATTTACGCAATTTATTTTGATGAAGATGTCGAACACTTCCATCAGGTAGTTTGACATAAAAAGAATGTGGAGACTTCTTTTCTACTATTTCTCCTGGTCCTTTCCATTTTGAACAAAGACGATTTGTTGAATCAGGGATTAACACTACAACTTCATCCCCAACAGAAAATTCGGTATCTTTTGACCGTAAATTATGATAATGTACATATTTCTGCTGCTGTTCTTGAGCTATGCTATTCGCATACTGTGCCGCGTCTTCTAAACGGTTCCGGAGTTTCAACAGGTAGTCAGCTACAGATTCTCCAATCCCTTGAGGAAGTACGACTTCATCTTCCCAACTTGATTTGAGGATGGCTAGAGGTCCTACAGGTGGTCGCCCATGAACTAGTAGGAATGGGGCAACACCCGTTGTAGCGTTAGGCACTTCTCTGTATGCCCATAACAAGAATGGCAACTGTTTATCCCAGCCTCGACCTTGTGAATTAATTGCATGATGTAGCATGGATTTCATAGTTCCTATCCATCTTTCAACCAAACCATTCGATTGTGGATAACCTGGAGTGGAAAATTTAGGAACACATCCTAATCGTTTTAAAAATTCTTTTGTCAGCTGTGCGGCAAAATTTCTTCCGTTATCCATTGCAATTACTCGAGGAATTCCAGTTCGTACAAATATTTCTATAAATGCATCACAGGTTGCCTTTGCTGTTAAAGACTTCAGAGGTATTGCTTCCGGCCAACGACTATGCTGGTCCATAACGCACAGTACATACTGATGACCACGTGATGACTTTGGCTCTATTGGGCCTAAAATATCGGCATTAACCACTTGAAATGGAAGTTCTGGCCTTCCAACACCTTCGATAGGTGTTCTATCGTTTACTTTTCCTTTCCTGCGCATTTGACAATCATGACACGAAGCACATAATTGTTTAACTTCTTTTGGCATTCCTTCCCACCAGAAAGACATTGCAATTCTGTCTCTGGTCTTCTTAGTTGCCAGATGTCCACCAGTAGGAGTTTCATGAGCTAATTTCAAAATGTCCTTTCTTCTGCTTGCCGGTACGACCAATTGAATATATTTCTGTCCGCCTACTTTACCCATATGATATAATAAACCTCTTTCAATCCAGTAACCATTTTTATATTGTCTAGCTTCTTCGAAGCACTTTTCCAATGTAGGACAGGCTAACTGCTCATCCCTAAACACTTGTGCTTGTGGAACAGGGATATTTTCATTTCTTTCATCCTTACTATCGGTTTCGGTCAATGTCTGTTTAACTACTGAGTTATTAAAGACTTTGGTTTCTGGATGATGCGACTCGCTGTTGTTCAGCTTTGCCTTTCGAATAGTCTCGTGACTTTCTCCCTCCATACAGAACATACACTTCTCATTATCTTCTGTGAGTGGGGTACTAATTGCCTCATCCCCAAGATAATTGTCGTTTGAATTATTCTCAGGTACACTGAACAAGGATTGTTCACCGACTTCATTTATTGTGATTACTTCAACCTCTTCTTCTGAAGAATAGTTTCCGGGAGACCTTCCCTCCACTTTGAACAAGGACGGTTCATTGTTTTCTTCCACTGGGGTGATATTAACCTCAACCCCTGAATTTCCAGGATTTCTTCCTTTCACATGGAACAAGGATTGTTCATCGACTTCTTTCTTCGGGATATTCACTTTATCCCCTAAAGAAATGTTTTCGGGAGACCTTCCCTCCACACTGAACAAGGATTGTTCATTAGCTTCTTTTACTGAAGTGATTCCTGTATCATCTCCCAAATAAGAACGCTTTTGTTCCTTCAACCATTCATATACCCTGGGAGTGATTAAAGCTTCCTCATGCAGCCCTTCTACTACTGCAGCATGCACTTGAACATATGGAATGATTTCTTCATCTGTATGAAGACTTAGCGGAACTGACACAAGTTGTGCTTCCACTGGATTACCTATAGCAGGTCTCAAAAGAATTTTCCCACTTGACTGTAAGTGTTCCTCAGGTACAACTGATTTTCGTAGTACGGTGATTTCTGCACCACTATCCACGATGCCGTGAAATTTTTGACCTCCGATTCCTAAATCCACTTTCAGAAGCTCGCCATCTTTCTCGTTGACTGGAAATTCCCACTCGAAACAAGCGCTATTTAGATTAACACTGACCTTATTAAGGCCCTTACTTTCTTGACTCTTTTTGTTTATTTTTTTTACTTTGAGGAATGAATCGGAAATTGTTTTTTTTTTTTTTTTTTTTTTTTTTTTTTTTTTGTTTAAAAGTAAGTTTGATTAAAGGTTGCTATGGCAACATTATTTCTAATTTATTGAAAGCTGGTTATGTAATAAAGTATATTCTGATTTATTTAATGAAAGAGTTGATTGTGTAAACATTTTTTTTTTATTTGTTATTTCGATACATATTATTTTTTTTTTTCTTCTTTTATGTATGCATTCCGACTTAATGATTATTTTATTTAATTTGGGAGAAAATGTTGTTTAAGATAAAAAATAAGATGTCAAATCTGGCGTTCTTAAGGAAAATTTGAACTTGATTTGATTTCATCCATCCGAAGATGGCATTTTTGGGTAAAGGGAATAAAAAAGATTTGCAAGAAGTTGCTACTGAGCTTGGAGTGGAAGGAACTCAACATTTAAAGTTATATGAGTTAAGAGATGCTATTTTGGCTTCAAAGAATTACGATGAAGAATTTGTTAAAGAAACATTAGCGAACGTACTTGAAGCACGGAAGAGAAAAGAAGAGATGGAGGAACGCATAAGAAGGGAAGAAATAGAGGAACGTAAGAGAAAAGAAGAGATGGAGGAACGCATAAGAAGGGAAGAAATAGAGGAACGTAAGAGAAAAGAAGAGATGGAGGAACGCATAAGAAGAGAAGAAATAGAATTGGAAAAAATGCGGTTGGAAAATGCAAGAATAGAACTTGAGAAGAAAGGAATTACAAATGAAACTTCTGAGAAAACGCGCGTAAAATTACATAACATCTTACAAAAATTTGATCCTAAAACATGCGAAATTAGCCTGTATTTAGTTCTTTTTGAGCGGCAGGCAAAACGTGCCGAAATTAAAAGAGATGATTGGGTTTCTCATCTCATTGGGCTACTGCCATACGAAATCGCGGAAGTTATAGCTCGGGAAGACGAAGAAATCACGAATGATTACGGAAAAGTAAAAGAGTTATTGTTAAAGAGATATAAACTTACTCCTGAAAGATTTCGACAACTTTTCAATAAGCATACTAAAAAAGCTGATATCACATGGAGAGATTTTGCTTACGAGTTGAAAAACTATTTTACTGAATGGATTCGGGGATTAGAAGTTAACACATTTGAAGAATTATATGATTTGATTATTACAGATCAAATTAAAAGGAAGGTACCTCCAGAAATTAAAGAACATTTCATCGATGAATGGTCATTGTTTAAGTCATCTGATATTATTTCCAGTAAATTAGATGATTATGAAAATGTCAAAATGACTTTCAATAAAAAAACGAAAGAAATTCCTCATAAAGAAAATTGGAATCTTCCATCCAAAGGGGCGAATTTCGGAAATAACAATAGAGATGAAAAAAAGGTTTTTACTAAGCCACAGCAAGAACAAAGAGACATTCGTTCGAAATTCTCCTGCTATTGGTGTGGAAAGGAAGGCCATATGAAAAAATCTTGCCCCAAATTGAATTCAGCAAGTACATCTTACGTGAAAACAAACAAAAAGAGTCAAGAAAGTAAGGGCCTTAATAAGGTCAGTGTTAATCTAAATAGCGCTTGTTTCGAGTGGGAATTTCCAGTCAACGAGAAAGATGGCGAGCTTCTGAAAGTTGATTTAGGAATCGGAGGTCAAAAATTTCACGGCATCGTGGATAGTGGTGCAGAAATCACCGTACTACGAAAATCAGTTGTACCTGAGGAACACTTACAGTCAAGTGGGAAAATTCTTTTGAGACCTGCTATAGGTAATCCAGTGGAAGCACAACTTGTGTCAGTTCCGCTAAGTCTTCATACAGATGAAGAAATCATTCCATATGTTCAAGTGCATGCTGCAGTAGTAGAAGGGCTGCATGAGGAAGCTTTAATCACTCCCAGGGTATATGAATGGTTGAAGGAACAAAAGCGTTCTTATTTGGGAGATGATACAGGAATCACTTCAGTAAAAGAAGCTAATGAACAATCCTTGTTCAGTGTGGAGGGAAGGTCTCCCGAAAACATTTCTTTAAGGGATAAAATGAATATCCCTAAGAAAGAAGATATTTCATTAATTAAAGATATTTCATTAATATTCCAATAATAATAAAGATAAATAAATATAAATAATTATCAAGGTCTAACAAATACACAATCATTCAATAAAACAGAACAAATAAATCAAAACAGAGCTCTCTCTCTTTTTTTTTTTTTTTTTTTTTTTTTTATCTGCTTTAATGAAATCTTATTTATTCTAAATCACGTGATGAATAAAAAGAACACACAGAAATTAATCACAATTATCTTGAATAGCATAAAAACATGTTCTTTTCATCATTCTTTTTACTATTTTCCGGCTTTTTAAATACAAATAAACAAATATATTTCTATTTTTCATTTTTCAAACACTAGAATTATTATTATTTCAACATTACGAAATATTCAATTTTCATTTACATACTCTTTACCTTGTTGGAATACAAAATCGGAACAAAATATCTAAATGCTTAATCCGAATTCTTTAATATGAAACTTATACAAAATATGACTCTTGATGGAACATAAAAAAAAAAACATACCCTTTTTTTTTTTCATCACTATCATGAAAAAAATCCATACGAGTACTATAGCTATTTCACATATGCTTGTCGACTGCACCAATTGTGGTGCCTGCTTTTTCGCACCTGGTTCTTTTCTTTCGGTAAATTCATTTCGAGACACATCAAGACACTGATCACACTTGGTTTACTTTTAAACGTATATTTACTTACGGCACAAACATAAAATACATAACGAATACAGAAATTAACATCAAGTAAAGTATTTTCTAAAAAACATGTAGAATGGAACGTTAGTCCATCTTGATTCACATACGCACACACACTGTTGCCACATTTTCGTAACAAACTTTTCAGTTCTTGTTTTTTAATACTCTCGAAATCAGAGGTGCGGCGTTCACACTAAATTTTATAAGATTTTCATAAATTTTTGAAATATATTGATTTGGAGCAAAAGTCATCAATCAAAAACGAAAAATGCAGTTTTCTTATAGCATAAAATTTTTAATCATAATATAACGAATTTTGGAATGTTATTTTATTTCAGATTTGCAAATAATATCTCTCTCAACCAATTATTTATCAATTTATCATTAAATTATATTTAATCTAAATAAAGACCGTTATTTTAATTCCATTAATCAATCAAGAGTGATAAAATAATTAAAAGTTATCCATTTAATTCAATAAATTTCTCAACTGCCTCAGTTCAAAAATCTAGAATAAACACTTGGCTTTACGAAAAGAGTTATTTTGTTAGTAGGACGTTTAATAATATATTCATGCAAAATATTGTCTAAGGAAATAATTAAATATTCTGAAAATAAATTTTATTTTTACAAAAACGCATCAATAAAATAGAGATACTTAATAAAATATTTTATAAGAATACTTTTATTGTTATTTTGAAAATTAAAATATTCTGTAGATAGAGACAAAGAATTCGATGTTAAATTGTTGAATTAATTGCATGTCCTCATTGTAAAAAATAACAGCATTTTTTACAGCAGATTGTGCTGGCACCCATTTTGCCACCGTATTCCACAGTTAAATAGGATAATTTACAGCCGAATCATCTGTAAAGAGAGAGGCTTCTACAGAGTTTCTATTTTAAAATATTTCTTTTTCTCATCAGAAAGTGCTGGCGCATCCCTTTTTGCAGGACATTCTGCCGCAGTTAAAAATTGCTCAAATTTTTTACAGAAGAATGTGTTGATATAAATGCATGCCGGCATATTTTGCCGTAAACCACTTCAGGAGCGGTGTTATACATTTTATTCCCTTTAATATAAATTCTTAGGTAAAAAAATTCATGTCAAAAATTTTTAATAAAATTTATTTTATATTACACTTAGTTTTACAAAGTGATACTTTTAATTTACTCGAATTTTTTTTTTTCTTTACTTATAATTTTCTTCTCAAATTCTAGTGGCACTTCATTTTTAACGAGCGTAAATACATTGAGTTTGAAAGTATTAAACAGAATAATTTACGGTAAAACTTAAATGAAAATCTCTTTACAGATGTTCCTGCTGTAAAATTTCGCATAATTTTCTACTGCTGGCATCTAATTAATTCGTAAAACTTTGTTAAAACACACACACACACATATATATATATATATATATATATATATATATATATATAGAGAGAGAGAGAGATGTCATATGTAAATAGACACTCTGAATTTTATTAACATTAATGAATTTAGAGGTAAGAACTGATATAATTTTATTTTTTTGCACATTTGTATAAATAACATATTGTTAAGCTCTTAAAATATGCCTCGAAATCCTGGTTCAAAAGAATTGAGTGATTTTTGACGAGGAGGAATAATTGGACAATATGAAGCTGGTAGTATATGAAGTAAGAGGCAAATCGACTTAAAGCTTCAGATTTCTCTCTCAACTGTCAATTGGGTGATTGTGCAATTCAAAACTGACCAAAAAAAAAACTGTTGAACTTCGTTCAGGTCGACCTGGACCAACAGCACGTTAACTGAGGGTTGCCAAAAGGATCGTCGAAAAGAATCCTTGTTGCAAGGCTGCAGATGCGGGAGCACGGCTTAATGTGAGTCGCCGTACAGCTATCAGATATCTTCATAAGTTAGGATATCATGGGAGAGCTGATGGACGCAAACCTTTTCTCACTGCAGCCAATATTAAGAAAAGGTAAGAATTAGCAACTGCAATGTCCAAACATGATTCCAGCATATCGTTTTCTCAGATGAGTCCACTTTTGTTCAGTTTTTATGTAGCGGACGAACATGAATCTGAATAACCCACACAAAAATGTAGCCTAAATCGATTACAACTAATCACAAAGCATAGCGGAATTTTCCATTCTTGTGTGAGGTGCGATTTGGAGCACTGAAAAATCAGAGCTAGTGGAATGTGTTTGCAATGATAATTGTGAAAAATACATTACCATATTGGAGAAGGGGCTTTTGCCAATATTCTCAGGTGGGGTATTGAATAAATCATTGACGCTTTTAATGGAAGATGGTCATAGAGCTAAAAGGTCCAAAGAATGGGAAGCAAAACAGGGTATTCGAAAGCTTCCTTGGTCCAGTCAGTCACCGAATATGTACCCCATAGAACACATATGGGCTCTGCTCGATCGTGCACATAAGCGACGTCCACGACAACCTAATTCTGGTAGAGAACTTTTGCAATGTTTAAGCGAGGAGTGGACTAAAATTCCTCATGCTAAGATAGCAGAGTAAAGGCTTTGAAAAAAGCAAGCTAGGGTTCAACTAACGAAATATGTTCTAATGTACATATTTCGTTTTTGTATTGAGTAGGTACTATGAAATAAATAACACTGTTTAAAAATTATGGTGTCTATTTACTTATGATATGTCTCTGTATGTGTGTGTTACTGTTAAAGTTTGGTTATTATTAATAATAGCCGGAGATTATTAATATCCGCCTCCTTTGGTAAATGTGATTAATTAATAAATATTAATCACTTTAACCAGTTGTTATTTATAATTACCAAGTGTTTGGTGAATGCGATTAAATAATGGAGATTAATCAAATTAACCGGTTACTATTAATAATTACCAATAATGTTTGTTCAATGTGATCAATTAGTCATACCTTAGTAATGAAAATCTCCTTTTAAATGCATTGAAAATTATTACAATGAACAAATATCTTTGATATTTATTAATAATAACCGGTCAATGTGATAAATTTTCAAAGATTATTTACTTTAACCAAACTTCATTGATAATTATTAATAATAGCCCGTCAATATGATAAATTCTGATTGTTGCCAATTCTTATTAATAATTACCAATTATTCACATTGACCGTAACATATTGTTTATGTATATGCATACATGTATATTGAAAATTATTTTTTGTCATACATTACATTAAAAATATTAAACTTTTTTTTTCTGTTTTGATCAAATTTACATGTAAATCAGAAAATTAAATCAAAGACTAAAGAAAAAAAAATAAAATAAGAAAAATAAGAAAAGAAAATGCTTAGTATGGCCTGAGACATACGAGCGGGGTTACAGCATGCTTTTACAAGAACTCTTATATTCAGCAAAGTAATTAACCATGTCGATGCAATTTATATTTTGTTCTCTAAGAATAATATGTTTTCTTTATTCCTTTTCTTTTTTTTCTTTTTTTCTTTTTTTTTTTTTTAAGCCCTTGACACCAAAATTTAACATCGCTTCCAAGAACAATGAAAATTGCAGTGGCAGGTCTCCTGTCAACCATAGGAATGAATTTTAGGCCGGTGCAAATTTACTACAGCGATGTTGAACTTATTCAACTGCGACCATTATGATACTGATTCTTCTGTCTGGAAGTCTGTGTTAAATAATTATTTTTAGAATTCTGTGTAAAACTGATTTATATATTCAAATATTTAATGCTGCTGTGAGGAATAAATGACCGTTGATTTTTTTTTTCTTTAGAAGAAAATATGTAATCAGACATATTTTAAAAATATTTTTAACAAATTCTACATGAACAAAATTATGTAAAAGAAAACGTAAAAATGAAAAAAAAAAAAAAAAAAAAAAAGAAAGAAAGAAATCTTACTTTAAATATATATTCCTTCTTTTTTTCTTGTCTGTAAAATCTGTCTTTACATTTTTAACTTTCGTTTCGACAGCAAATACCGTTGTTCAAAAGAACTAACCGCTTTAATTGTTTTAAAATTATTAAAAATGCATTCACTGCTTTTTGTTCCTCTACATGTTTTTTTTTTTTTTTTCTGCATGAAAATTTAAATAAAATTCCTTTTATATTCCTTCTTATATTCTTTGGTTTATTTTCACAAGCTGAGCTTACCACTTTTTGTTTTAACTCTTTAACTCATTGACATAAATAATGGTTGAAAGAAAACGAAATGCTAACTTGTCTTACAAAATATTATGTTTTCAGATCCTACATATTAGATGCTATTAATAACTGAGCAGATGATATATATAACAAGTTTTAATTTATTTTTAATCTTAAAGAGTTCGGTCGTTCATTTGATACAAAAATCGCTAACTTAAATACCATATTTTTCTTGTGCAGGGGAGGACGGGGCACAGTGGACCACCCCTATTTAAATCTATTAATATTCAACTCTTTTAGTTCATATGAATACACATATATGAAAGCATAGTACTAATTGTATGCAGCCAAAAAAATCACACTAGAAATAGTAAGATAACCATTTTCAAAAGTTTTTGTGTTTTGAGCTGCTCAAAGTAATGTTTTCACATTGAAGTTTTTAAAATTTTATAAGGATTGAACTAGTGACTATAAATACTATATAGATGTTAAAGGAAGGAAAAATAGTGCTGTTTTTAAATTCCTAAAAATTATTAGAATATGTATAGTCTATATATTATTGTATTATTATTATTTATTTTACTGACATGGGGCACAGTGGACCACCTTCCAGTGTGCCTAAAAGTACAAATTAGATTTAATATATTTATTTTAGTTAAATTTATAGATAAAAATATAATGTAAAGCATATCTCAAAGTAATAAATATCATAATGTTAAAATAAAATAAAAATAATAATAAATTTCTGAAAGACTAAGTATTTGAATAGTAATATAATTATCGTTAATGTCTAAATTTATGAACTATTTGAATTTATATGGTATTAATAAAAAAAATATCTAATTTAATAAATATTAGGAATTATTTATTACTTTTGTTGTTTTTAGAAATCACATGTGAAATGTAAAAGAAGTAGCTTAATATATTTTACTTAAATTTATCCTACAAATACAATGTGAATAATTAATTATATCTCAAAATAATTAGAAAAATATTAAATATTTGAATAGTAGTATAATATTTATTAATATTTGAATTAATATATATATATATACATTTGATTTATATAATATTAATAAAAGAATAAAAAACAATATTTTTTTTTTTTAACTTAATAAATTTTCTTACTGAGATTTGATTTCTTATTTTGTTATTTTAATTTTGGTTATTTTATTTCAAGAAAATGATAGAATTATGTTATTTAGACTAGATAGTATAAGAAACTAATTTTAGAGAAAAAAAAAAGTATTTTATATTAATTTAATATAAACAAAAGAGTCTAGTCCACTGTACCCCGGTGATGGGGCACAATGGTACACTTTGTGAGCGCTCACAATTTATATTTTATTCATAATGTATTAGAAATATTGTTCAAAAAATATTAATATATGTTAATAAGAGCTTACAGATTGTTTCTTATTTTTTTCAAGTACATCGCTTTTCTGTTTTTTGTGAAAAAATAAATAAATAAATAAGAGTGTAAAAGTGGTCACTGTGCTCCGGTCTGCAGGTTAGATAAATTTGTTTTACACCAGATATTCAGAAAAAGTTACATTTGTACGAAACAAAACTTCATTAGGAAATAAATACATAAATAAAAGCATTTTATCTGTATTTGTTGCTAATATTTCTTTGATTGTTTTAACGCTGACATTAAATGTTCTCAATTTTAGTTAAGTTGCGTTCAGCTTATGATCTTGTATTTATTATTATTATTATTATTATTATACTGTATCTTTTATAGGTACTGTTGTTTTACATTATTATTTGTGGTATGTCCTTCCTGGCTGACAATCAACTCCTGATTTCCTCACCATGTTAGTATCGTATATTATTCTGCCAACATCCAAATTAATATTCCATAGCAGGGTTTAAACTGCCATTTGTTTTTTTTGCATTTTGCTAAAAGGTATCATATTTTGCTAAAACAAGTCGGTCAGAATTTCGCTAAAAAGCTAAAACAGGATAACTGTATAAAATATCTCTAAAAATAATTCAGATTTTTTTTTTTTTTTTTTTTTTTCTAATATTTGCAGGCAAAAACTACGAAAGGACTGAAATTTTTGGGAATCCTTATTTATATAGTAATTTGGATTTATTTTTAATTTTCAATGATTGAATTTAAATGCAAAAATATTTAAAAGTATGTTAGAATTCAGATTTTGCTTCATAGAAGCATTTTTAGTAGTAGTATTTCACGATTATCTACCACTACACTTTACTTGATTTTTAAATTGCTTTTTCATTTTACACATATGATATGAATATCTCTTTTTCTATTGATAAAATCAAAACATAGTTTCCCTGATTAATATTTTTAAAGTCACAAATATGGATGCTTGGTTAAAATCATCAATGAACAAAAGGAATAGAAAACAAAACTGAGGATAACAAAGCTAAGTAAAAGAAATCAATGGTATCCAAAGAATTAACTTTCGAAAAAGCTAAAAAAGTGCTTGCCTATTTTCACTAAAATGCTAAAGTAATTTTTTTGCCAGGTTAAACCCTGTTCCATAGTATTGTTAATCTCGGCTCTTTCTCACACCACTGTTTTTTCTTTTTAGAGAATTTTTCTTCTTATTTAATCGCAATTACATTTGGAGAATATAACTTATATATATATATATATATATATATATATATAGTAATACAATAATAAAATATAATAATATCAGTGCAAAATTTTATGAAATTCAAAGATGATTCAACCTCAGCATTAAAACAATTATTCAGATCATAATCACAGACCACTCATATCAAATCAGAAAAGAATTAAAGATAAATACTAAATAAATGATAAAAGTAGTGCAAAATGATCATTAAATTGCAAAACACTGAATGAATTGTAATACATCGAATAAGAATTGAAATATTGTTATAAAATAATAATAATAATACAACATAAAATGCGCAGATAGCAGCTATAAAATGATGTATTTTGAATTTTTTTGAAAAGTAAAAATTGCTTAAGTAATAGCAAAAACTGTGCAAACACATAGTGAATTAAAAATAATATTAATGAAAAGCTTCATTTCCAAATAAAGCGCTATATGCAGCATTACCTTAGAAATGAAATAAATATAGTAATACAATAATAAAATATAATAATATCAGTGCAAGATTTTATGAAATTCAAAGATGATTCAACCTCAGCATTAAAACAATTATTCAGATCATAATCACAGACCACTCATATCAAATCAGAAAAGAATTAAAGATAAATACTAAATAAATGATAAAAGTAGTGCAAAATGATCATTAAATTGTAAAACACTGAATGAATTGTAATACATCGAATAAGAATTGAAATATTGTTATAAAATAATAATAATAATACAACATAAAATGCGCAGATAGCAGCTATAAAATGATGTATTTTGAATTTTTTTGAAAAGTAAAAATTGCTTAAATAATAGCAAAAACTGTGCAAACACATAGTGAATTAAAAATAATATTAATGAAAAGCTTCATTTCCAAATAAAGCGCTATATGCAGCATTACCTTAGAAATGAAATAAATATAGTAATACAATAATAAAATATAATAATATCAGTGCAAAATTTTATGAAATTCAAAGATGATTCAAACTCAGCATTAAAACAATTATTCAGATCATAATCACAGACCACTCATATCAAATCAGAAAAGAATTAAAGATAAATACTAAATAAATGATAAAAGTAGTGCAAAATGATCATTAAATTGCAAAACACTGAATTAATTGTAATACATCGAATAAGAATTGAAATATTGTTATAAAATAATAATAATAATACAACATAAAATGCGCAGATACCAGCTATAAAATGATGTATTTTGAATTTTTTTGAAAAGTAAAAATTGCTTAAGTAATAGCAAAAACTGTGCAAACACATAGTGAATTAAAAATAATATTAATGAAAAGCTTCATTTCCAAATAAAGCGCTATATGCAGCATTACCTTAGAAATGAAATAAATATAGTAATACAATAATAAAATATAATAATATCAGTGCAAAATTTTATGAAATTCAAAGATGATTCAACCTCAGCATTAAAACAATTATTCAGATCATAATCACAGACCACTCATATCAAATCAGAAAAGAATTAAAGATAAATACTAAATAAATGATAAAAGTAGTGCAAAATGATCATTAAATTGCAAAACACTGAATTAATTGTAATACATCGAATAAGAATTGAAATATTGTTATAAAATAATAATAATAATACAACATAAAATGCGCAGATACCAGCTATAAAATGATGTATTTTGAATTTTTTTGAAAAGTAAAAATTGCTTAAGTAATAGCAAAAACTGTGCAAACACATAGTGAATTAAAAATAATATTAATGAAAAGCTTCATTTCCAAATAAAGCGCTATATGCAGCATTACCTTAGAAATGAAATAAATATAGTAATACAATAATAAAATATAATAATATCAGTGCAAAATTTTATGAAATTCAAAGATGATTCAACCTCAGCATTAAAACAATTATTCAGATCATAATCACAGACCACTCATATCAAATCAGAAAAGAATTAAAGATAAATACTAAATAAATGATAAAAGTAGTGCAAAATGATCATTAAATTGCAAAACACTGAATGAATTGTAATACATCGAATAAGAATTGAAATATTGTTATAAAATAATAATAATAATACAACATAAAATGCGCAGATAGCAGCTATAAAATGATGTATTTTGAATTTTTTTGAAAAGTAAAAATTGCTTAAGTAATAGCAAAAACTGTGCAAACACATAGTGAATTAAAAATAATATTAATGAAAAGCTTCATTTCCAAATAAAGCGCTATATGCAGCATTACCTTAGAAATGAAATAAATATAGTAATACAATAATAAAATATAATAATATCAGTGCAAAATTTTATGAAATTCAAAGATGATTCAACCTCAGCATTAAAACAATTATTCAGATCATAATCACAGACCACTCATATCAAATCAGAAAAGAATTAAAGATAAATACTAAATAAATGATAAAAGTAGTGCAAAATGATCATTAAATTGCAAAACACTGAATGAATTGTAATACATCGAATAAGAATTGAAATATTGTTATAAAATAATAATAATAATACAACATAAAATGCGGAGATAGCAGCTATAAAATGATGTATTTTGAATTTTTTTGAAAAGTAAAAATTGCTTAAGTAATACCAAAAACAGTGCAAACACATAGTGAATTAAAAATAATATTAATGAAAAGCTTCATTTCCAAATAAAGCGCTATATGCAGCATTACCTTAGAAATGAAATAAATATAGTAATACAATAATAAAATATAATAATATCAGTGCAAAATTTTATGAAATTCAAAGATGATTCAACCTCAGCATTAAAACAATTATTCAGATCATAATCACAGACCACTCATATCAAATCAGAAAAGAATTAAAGATAAATACTAAATAAATGATAAAAGTAGTGCAAAATGATCATTAAATTGCAAAACACTGAATGAATTGTAATACATCGAATAAGAATTGAAATATTGTTATAAAATAATAATAATAATACAACACACACACATATATATATATATATATATATATATATATATATATATATATATATATATATCGGTGTAAAAAAAAGTGTGGGGGGGGGGACTAACCATACTATGGGATATTAATTAGGATGTTGGCAGGTATGGTGTTATTATGCATACTAAGAGACCTGGCATTGGTCCCAGGTGTTTTCAAACTTTATAATATTCGAAGTTCTTTGATGTCCTAGTTATAAAATAATTTAATCTGTTAATGTAAAATTTCGTTGTTAAGCTAACTTAGCTGACCTGTGGATTATACGCAGGAAAATCCAGAATTCTTTTCAAAACAAAATATAAAACATGAAATATGGAAAAAGAAAGAAAATTAAGCGGTAGTAAAAAGATTTGGAGTTTATCAGACAACATTTTTATTTATTTTCATCTTTTTAATTATATACAACTTAAAAATGCAAGTTTTTTTATGCTTTTTATTTTATTTTACAAATAAATCTGAGAAAGTATCATTTTTGGGACAAATTTTTGAAAGCGAGTTTTTTTTTTTTTTTTTTACACGTTTTGACGTCCTTGAATCCGAAAACCTAGTTTTTAGCGGTTGATCTGTGTGCCTGTGTATGCGTGTGCCTGCGTGTGTGTGTGTGTTTCCCTGTTATCAGCATATCTCTAGAACAAATAATAGCAGAAAGCCAAAGTTAGCATTCTAAATGTGTGTCATATACAGATGCTACACTAAACTTTTCGTTGAGATCAAGCAAATGTTTCGTGTTCAGGGACATCCAAGATAATTCTAATACACTACGTCTATGGGGAGGGGGGTTGCAGGTAAGTACAGTTTAACATCTATAGACAGCACTAAACCAAATGAAAGGAATATATATTATTTATATGCATAAAAACATTTTTCATGTAGCATATGGTATGAAAATCTTTTACTGTTCGTTTACAGAGCTACACAAAAGAACTAGATTATAAACAAAACTATACACAAATTAAGAAAATATTTATTTGTAGTCACTCAGTTTCATTAAAAAAAAAAAAAAAAAAAAAAAAAAAAAAAAGGAAGAAAGAAAGAAAGAAAGAAAACAAATTGGTACAAAAGAGTTTAACACTTTTTTTTCTCTCTCAAAACAACTAGTTTTACAAACGTAGCGAAAGTAAACTTTCAAAGTTTGTTTCTATATCTTCGAGACTACATATTTTTTCCATGCTGCTTTTGATCGTCACTTGATTCTCTTCACGCATCCCAGGATGTTGTTGAAAAGCACGCCTTTCTGATTCTCGCCTGTACATTTACCTACAAATACAAAAAGGAACAGTTTCAAATTCTGTATCTGTCTCATGTGATATTCTGATAGTTACTTGCCGAAAGCTATCACAAAATAAAATGTTGTTTACTGCACATAATGATTGTTGCTCTACTGAACAATCCTAATTTCACGCTTGAAAAATCTATGGCATGAAAAACAGAACATTTTTTAAGTTCTACTGTGCATTACTTATTTGAATAAAATATATAAAACAAGAGTATAGTTTCTCAGTCAAAAAATACATTGAATGTTTCTTTTATTTTGAAATAAATAATATTTCAGATTAAAATGTTGTTCATACTCCGAGGAATTATATTTTATTTAAATAGGCAAAAATTTAAATCGTTTACATATAGTAAGGCATAGGCGCGCTATTTTGTATATGCACCTTTGGAAAAAATCGTGTATAACCTTGAAAGGCTTGTCCACCAATTTATTTTAATAATATAGCATATACCTATGAATTAACTGAGTATAATTTATTATTTAGACATTAACACCTGATTTTCAATTTGTGAAACTTCTGACTATTTATTCATCGATTCATGCGGGCAAAAAATGTACAATGAAATTATCTTATTACACCTAAAACTGAACTTTCTAATCCATTATTATTACGCTGAGAAAAATTTATGAGACTGAAATGTACAAACTAAATTGTGGCTCTAGTAAAATTAATTCTATGCCCTTATAAATTCTAGCCCCTTTGAAAGCGTTTTCTAGAAACCCCTATTAGAATTCTCAAACGTTTGCTTAAATTATCGAGGTCAAACATATTTAAAAATCTCTGCAAATAAAGTAAACACAAGTGGTAAGTTTTAGCAACTATAATTAGAGTTCGTAACACCTTTCAGGGAAATTAAACGAGGATTTCATTCAATACAAAGGATTTTTAACTCCCATAGTGTTCATCATATTATTTATCCATCCAGAAATGTATAGACTAGAAATACTTGATCATTTTGTGTGTTCAGTTTATTGGCTTACCTTATACGCTTATATCAGAAATCTGTATTTCTAGATCAGGAAATCTGAAAATGTCTATTTGTTCGTCCTAGATGAAGGCAGTATACATTTTTTGTTAGTCTACAATGTAAATTGGTGTTTAAAAAATATTTGTTTTCGAAAAACTTCCTACAGATTTATACTTTCAAATATATGCAGATTTCGAATTAAAAAATAATTACTATTTTTAGAAAAATAATAAAATTTGAAAAACATTTTTAATTACACTCATGTCCATAAATTAAGGATAATTCAGATTCACACTGAAATCGAACTTTAATGTAAAAATTTCACCTGTAGAAATACCACACACATTTTTAAGAATAATATGCAAATTATAGGAAGTCATCAGATAACGCCGATATGATGTTACAATGACGAAAGTGTAAGAAGGGGGTAGATAAGGAATGAGAGCAAAGAAGGATAATTGTTCACAATCGTTTTGTGTGCAGCTCAGTGCCACAACCGAATAGTTACGACACAGAGGACGCATGCAGATAATTTTTTAGGCGGTAGAATTCTCGGCCGACTAGAATGTCGGCGTACTCAGATAGAAGTATTGGGGGAACTTAGAATTGCCCAAAGTGTCATCTCTAGGCTTTGGCAACGATTCCAAAATGATGGAAATGCTAGTCGACGTTACAGTACTGATCGGCCACGAGTTACAATTCCGAATGACCACCGGTATTTGGTAGTAACTGCCAAAATAAGCAGATAAAGCGCAGCATCAAACCTGTCTCGTCAGCTGTCTGCAGCCACGAGTGCCACAGTTTCAAGACAATCCGTGGATAGACGTTAGGGAGATATTGGTCTATATGCTCGCAGACCTGTTAGGTGTGTTCCACTCACGGCAATGCACTGTGCCAGCGGTTAACTTGGAGTAGAGAACATGCAATGTGGACAGTGGCACAGTGAGCTTGTGTGATGTTTTCCGACGAGTCCAAGTTTAACTTGCAGTGTGATTCACACCAGACTTTTATATGTAGAACGTCAGGTACCCGTTACCACCAAAACAAAGTCACTGAACGACACCGTGTGGGGCAGGAGTGCTCGTTTGGGGGGGGGGTCATATTGGGCACCAGAAGAGATCTGCATGTTCAAATCGGAAGAATGATGAGCAAAGTTTATCGGGACATCATTCAGGAACAACATGTATGTTTGTTTAGGGGTGCCATGACCATAGAATTTGTGTTTATGCATGACAATGCGCGTCCTCACCGTGCAAACGTTGTACACGGATGCCTATAATCTGAAACTATCACTCGCATGGAATGGCCAGCATTCTCACCTGACTAGAATCCGATAGAGCGTGTGTAGGACATGCTTTTCGGACGAGTAATCCGACATGTAGTCCGTCAACCACCTCCTACATGTGTACCGGATCTTCGGAGAGCATTGCTTACTGAGTAGTGTAACCTTTCCCAAGATCAGATCGATAATTTAATACTCAGAATTCCTAGGCGTTCCAAGGACTGTATTTCATCATCTGAAAGACATACAATGTATTAACCATCATACCAACCATGCCAATCATGTAATGTTAAGTTTTTGTAAGGGAGATATTTTTTGTAATTGCTTCCGGGAGCAAAAATCGTAGATTTTATAAATGGTATCCTACATAAACCATCTTTTTTTGTTCTTGATCTTTTGTTTAATAAATGGACTTTATGAATAAGTCATGTTTGTTTTGCTTCTGAACTTTATTTGCCTCAGCTAGCATTATCATTAATTTATGGACATGAGTGTAACAAAGATACGCATCAAAAGGTCAACTTGAATAGATTGAATGTAATTGATAAAACGTTGTTATATATTTATATCATTAATACATTTTCACAAATATGCATTTTATTTTATTTTTTAACACAATTTAATTCCTTTTTATTTTCACGTGACTTACAAAATTTACATTGTTTTCTAAATGCTTAAGTGTAAAATTATTATTATTATTTTCATATGTAATTTCTTTTAATATTAAATTGATGTTTATTTTCAATATATTTTAATAAAAAAAATTCTGAAATAAGGTACCAGAAATACAATCAAAAAAAGTTTTGGTACAAAAGAGTTTACTAAAAATAACTAGCTTAACTAACGTACCAAATAGAACTTTCAAACTTTGTTTCTATTTCTTTTGGACTTCATATTTTTCCCCTACTGCATTTCATCGTCCTTTGATACACTTCACGCACCCAAAATGTTCAAAATCACGCCTTTCTGAGTTCTGTCTGTATTTACCTATAATACAAAAGGAACTGTTTCAAATGTCGTGTATGTCTCCTGTGATATTCTGGAAGTTACTTGCCGAAAGCTATAGCAAAATAAAATGTCGTTTACAGCGCATAACGCTTGTTGCTCTACTGAACAATTCTAATTTCACGCTTGGAAAATCTATGGCATGAAAAACAGAACTTTTTTTTAAGTTCTACTGTGCATTACTTATTTGAATAAAATATATAAAACAAGAGTATAGTTTCTCAGTCAAAAAATATATTGAATATTTCTTTTATTTTGAAATAAACAATATTTCAGATTAAAATGTTGTTCATACTCCGAGGAATTATATTTTGTTTAAATAGGCAAAAATTTAAATTGTTTACATATAGTAAAGCATAGGCGCGCTATTTCGTATATGCCTCTTTGGAAAAAATCGTGTAAAACTTTGAAAGGCTAGTCCACCAATTTATTTTAATAATAGCATATACCTATGAATTAACTGAGTATAATTTATTATTTAGACATTAACACCTGATTTTCAATTTGTGAAACTTCTGACTATTTATTCTTCGATTTATGCGGGCAAAAAATGTACAATGAAATTATCTTATTACACCTAAAACTGAACTTTCTAATCCATTATTATTACGCTGAGAAAAATTTATGAGACTGATATGTACAAACTAAATTGTGGCTCTAGTAAAATTAATTCTATGCCCTTATAAATTCTAGCCCCTTTGAAAGCGTTTTCTAGAAACCCCTATTAGAATTCTCAAACGTTTGCTTAAATTATCGAGGTCAAACATATTTAAAAATCTCTGCAAATAAAGTAAACACAAGTGGTAAGTTTTAGCAACTATAATTAGAGTTTGTAACACCTTTCTGGGAAATTAAACGAGGATTTCATTCAATACAAAGGATTTTTAACTCCCATAGTGTTCATCATATTATTTATCCATCCAGAAATGTATAGACTAGAAATACTTGATCATTTTGTGTGTTCAGTTTATTGGCTTACCTTATACGCTTATATCAGAAATCTGTATTTCTAGATCAGGAAATCCGAAAATGTCTATTTGTTCGTCCTAGATGAAGGCAGTATACATTTTTTGTTAGTCTACAATGTAAATTGGTGTTTAAAAAATATTTGTTTTCGAAAAACTTCCTACAGATTTATACTTTCAAATATATGCAGATTTCGAATTAAAAAATAATTACTATTTTTAGAAAAATAATAAAATTTGAAAAACATTTTTAATTACACTCATGTCCATAAATTAAGGATAATTCAGATTCACACTGAAATCGAACTTTAATGTAAAAATTTCACCTGTAGAAATACCACACACATTTTTAAGAATAATATCCAAATTATAGGAAGTCATCAGATAACGCCGATATGATGTTACAATGACGAAAGTGTAAGAAGGGGGTAGATAAGGAATGAGAGCAAAGAAGGATAATTGTTCACAATCGTTTTGTGTGCAGCTCAGTGCCACAACCGAATAGTTACGACACAGAGGACGCATGCAGATAATTTTTAAGGCGGTAGAATTCTCGGCCGACTAGAATGTGGGCGTACTCAGATAGAAGTATTGGGGGAACTTAGAATTGCCCAAAGTGTCATCTCTAGGCTTTGGCAACGATTCCAAAATGATGGAAATGCTAGTCGACGTTACAGTACTGGTCGGCCACGAGTTACAATTTCGAATGACCACCGGTATTTGGTAGTAACTGCCAAAATAATCAAATAAAGCGCAGCATCAAACCTGTCTCGTCAGCTGTCTGCAGCCACGAGTGCCACAGTTTCAGGACAAACCGTGGATAGACGTTAGGGAGATATTGGTCTATATGCTCGCAGACCTGTTAGATGTGTTCCACTCACGGCAATGCACTGTGCCAGCGGTTAACTTGGAGTAGAGAACATGCAATGTGGACAGTGGCACAGTGAGCTTGTGTGATGTTTTCCGACGAGTCCAAGTTTAACTTGCAGTGTGATTCACACCAAACTTTTATATGTAGAACGTCAGGTACCCGTTACCACCAAAACAAAGTCATTGAACGACACCGTGTGGGGCAGGAGTGCTCGTTTGGGGGGGGGGGTCATATTGGGCACCAGAAGAGATCTGCATGTTCAAATCGGAAGAATGATGAGCAAAGTTTATCGGGACATCATTCAGGAACAACATGTATGTTTGTTTAGGGGTGCCATGACCCTAGAATTTGTGTTTATGCATGACAATGCGCGTCCTCACCGTGCAAACGTTGTACACGGATGCCTATAATCTGAAACTATCACTCGCATGGAATGGCCAGCATTCTCACCTGACTAGAATCCAATAGAGCGTGTGTAGGACATGCTTTTCGGACGAGTAATCCGACATGTAGTCCGTCAACCACCTCCTACATGTGTACCGGATCTTCGGAGAGCATTACTTACTGAGTACAGTAACCTTTCCCAAGATCAGATAGATAATTTAATACTCAGAATTCCTAGGCGTTCCAAGGACTGTATTTCATCATCTGAAAGACATACAATGTATTAACCATCATACCAACCATGCCAATCATGTAATGTTAAGTTTTTGTAAGGGAGATATTTTTTGTAATTGCTTCCGGGAGCAAAAATCGTAGTTTTTATAAATGGTATCCTACATAAACCATCTTTTTTTGTTCTTGATCTTTTGTTTAATAAATGGACTTTATGAATAAGTCATGTTTGTTTTGCTTCTGAACTTTATTTGCCTCAGCTAGCATTATCATTAATTTATGGACATGAGTGTAACAAAGATACGCATCAAAAGGTCAACTTGAATAGATTGAATGTAATTGATAAAACGTTGTTATATATTTATATCATTAATACATTTTCACAAATATGCATTTTATTTTATTTTTTAACACAATTTAATTCCTTTTTATTTTCACGTGACTTACAAAATTTACATTGTTTTCTAAATGCTTAAGTGTAAAATTATTATTATTATTTTCATATGTAATTTCTTTTAATATTAAATTGATGTTTATTTTCAATATATTTTAATAAAAAAAATTCTGAAATAAGGTACCAGAAATACAATCAAAAAAAGTTTTGGTACAAAAGAGTTTACTAAAAATAACTAGCTTAACTAACGTACCAAATAGAACTTTCAAAGTTTGTTTCTATTTCTTTTGGACTTCATATTTTTCCCCTACTGCATTTCATCGTCCTTTGATACACTTCACGCACCCAAAATGTTCAAAATCACGCCTTTCTGAGTTCTGTCTGTATTTACCTATAATACAAAAGGAACTGTTTCAAATGTCGTGTATGTCTCCTGTGATATTCTGGAAGTTACTTGCCGAAAGCTATAGCAAAATAAAATGTTGTTTACAGCGCATAACGCTTGTTGCTCTACTGAACAATTCTAATTTCACGCTTGGAAAATCTATGGCATGAAAAACAGAACTTTTTTTTAAGTTCTACTGTGCATTACTTATTTGAATAAAATATATAAAACAAGAGTATAGTTTCTCAGTCAAAAAATATATTGAATATTTCTTTTATTTTGAAATAAACAATATTTCAGATTAAAATGTTGTTCATACTCCGAGGAATTATATTTTGTTTAAATAGGCAAAAATTTAAATTGTTTACATATAGTAAAGCATAGGCGCGCTATTTCGTATATGCCTCTTTGGAAAAAATCGTGTAAAACTTTGAAAGGCTAGTCCACCAATTTATTTTAATAATACATATACCTATGAATTAACTGAGTATAATTTATTATTTAGACATTAACACCTGATTTTCAATTTGTGAAACTTCTGACTATTTATTCTTCGATTTATGCGGGCAAAAAATGTACAATTAAATTATCTTATTACACCTAAAACTGAACTTTCTAATCCATTATTATTACGCTGAGAAAAATTTATGAGACTGATATGTACAAACTAAATTGTGGCTCTAGTAAAATTAATTCTATGCCCTTATAAATTCTAGCCCCTTTGAAAGCGTTTTCTAGAAACCCCTATTAGAATTCTCAAACGTTTTCTTAAATTATCGAGGTCAAACATATTTAAAAATCTCTGCAAATAAAGTAAACACAAGTGATAAGTTTTAGCAACTATAATTAGAGTTTGTAACACCTTTCTGGGAAATTAAACGAGGATTTCATTCAATACAAAGGATTTTTAACTCCCATAGTGTTCATCATATTATTTATCCATCCAGAAATGTATAGACTAGAAATACTTGATCATTTTGTGTGTTCAGTTTATTGGCTTACCTTATACGCTTATATCAGAAATCTGTATTTCTAGATCAGGAAATCCGAAAATGTCTATTTGTTCGTCCTAGATGAAGGCAGTATACATTTTTTGTTAGTCTACAATGTAAATTGGTGTTTAAAAAATATTTGTTTTCGAAAAACTTCCTACAGATTTATACTTTCAAATATATGCAGATTTCGAATTAAAAAATAATTACTATTTTTAGAAAAATAATAAAATTTGAAAAACATTTTTAATTACACTCATGTCCATAAATTAAGGATAATTCAGATTCACACTGAAATCGAACTTTAATGTAAAAATTTCACCTGTAGAAATACCACACACATTTTTAAGAATAATATCCAAATTATAGGAAGTCATCAGATAACGCCGATATGATGTTACAATGACGAAAGTGTAAGAAGGGGGTAGATAAGGAATGAGAGCAAAGAAGGATAATTGTTCACAATCGTTTTGTGTGCAGCTCAGTGCCACAACCGAATAGTTACGACACAGAGGACGCATGCAGATAATTTTTAAGGCGGTAGAATTCTCGGCCGACTAGAATGTGGGCGTACTCAGATAGAAGTATTGGGGGAACTTAGAATTGCCCAAAGTGTCATCTCTAGGCTTTGGCAACGATTCCAAAATGATGGAAATGCTAGTCGACGTTACAGTACTGGTCGGCCACGAGTTACAATTTCGAATGACCACCGGTATTTGGTAGTAACTGCCAAAATAAGCAAATAAAGCGCAGCATCAAACCTGTCTCGTCAGCTGTCTGCAGCCACGAGTGCCACAGTTTCAGGACAAACCGTGGATAGACGTTAGGGAGATATTGGTCTATATGCTCGCAGACCTGTTAGATGTGTTCCACTCACGGCAATGCACTGTGCCAGCGGTTAACTTGGAGTAGAGAACATGCAATGTGGACAGTGGCACAGTGAGCTTGTGTGATGTTTTCCGACGAGTCCAAGTTTAACTTGCAGTGTGATTCACACCAAACTTTTATATGTAGAACGTCAGGTACCCGTTACCACCAAAACAAAGTCATTGAACGACACCGTGTGGGGCAGGAGTGCTCGTTTGGGGGGGGGGGTCATATTGGGCACCAGAAGAGATCTGCATGTTCAAATCGGAAGAATGATGAGCAAAGTTTATCGGGACATCATTCAGGAACAACATGTATGTTTGTTTAGGGGTGCCATGACCCTAGAATTTGTGTTTATGCATGACAATGCGCGTCCTCACCGTGCAAACGTTGTACACGGATGCCTATAATCTGAAACTATCACTCGCATGGAATGGCCAGCATTCTCACCTGACTAGAATCCAATAGAGCGTGTGTAGGACATGCTTTTCGGACGAGTAATCCGACATGTAGTCCGTCAACCACCTCCTACATGTGTTCCGGATCTTCGGAGAGCATTACTTACTGAGTACAGTAACCTTTCCCAAGATCAGATAGATAATTTAATACTCAGAATTCCTAGGCGTTCCAAGGACTGTATTTCATCATCTGAAAGACATACAATGTATTAACCATCATACCAACCATGCCAATCATGTAATGTTAAGTTTTTGTAAGGGAGATATTTTTTGTAATTGCTTCCGGGAGCAAAAATCGTAGTTTTTAAAAATGGTATCCTACATAAACCATCTTTTTTTGTTCTTGATCTTTTGTTTAATAAATGGACTTTATGAATAAGTCATGTTTGTTTTGCTTCTGAACTTTATTTGCCTCAGCTAGCATTATCATTAATTTATGGACATGAGTGTAACAAAGATACGCATCAAAAGGTCAACTTGAATAGATTGAATGTAATTGATAAAACGTTGTTATATATTTATATCATTAATACATTTTCACAAATATGCATTTTATTTTATTTTTTAACACAATTTAATTCCTTTTTATTTTCACGTGACTTACAAAATTTACATTGTTTTCTAAATGCTTAAGTGTAAAATTATTATTATTATTTTCATATGTAATTTCTTTTAATATTAAATTGATGTTTATTTTCAATATATTTTAATAAAAAAAATTCTGAAATAAGGTACCAGAAATACAATCAAAAAAAGTTTTGGTACAAAAGAGTTTACTAAAAATAACTAGCTTAACTAACGTACCAAATAGAACTTTCAAAGTTTGTTTCTATTTCTTTTGGACTTCATATTTTTCCCCTACTGCATTTCATCGTCCTTTGATACACTTCACGCACCCAAAATGTTCAAAATCACGCCTTTCTGAGTTCTGTCTGTATTTACCTATAATACAAAAGGAACTGTTTCAAATGTCGTGTATGTCTCCTGTGATATTCTGGAAGTTACTTGCCGAAAGCTATAGCAAAATAAAATGTTGTTTACAGCGCATAACGCTTGTTGCTCTACTGAACAATTCTAATTTCACGCTTGGAAAATCTATGGCATGAAAAACAGAACTTTTTTTTAAGTTCTACTGTGCATTACTTATTTGAATAAAATATATAAAACAAGAGTATAGTTTCTCAGTCAAAAAATACATTGAATATTTCTTTTATTTTGAAATAAACAATATTTCAGATTAAAATGTTGTTCATACTCCGAGGAATTATATTTTGTTTAAATAGGCAAAAATTTAAATTGTTTACATATAGTAAAGCATAGGCGCGCTATTTCGTATATGCCTCTTTGGAAAAAATCGTGTAAAACTTTGAAAGGCTAGTCCACCAATTTATTTTAATAATAGCATATACCTATGAATTAACTGAGTATAATTTATTATTTAGACATTAACACCTGATTTTCAATTTGTGAAACTTCTGACTATTTATTCTTCGATTTATGCGGGCAAAAAATGTACAATGAAATTATCTTATTACACCTAAAACTGAACTTTCTAATCCATTATTATTACGCTGAGAAAAATTTATGAGACTGATATGTACAAACTAAATTGTGGCTCTAGTAAAATTAATTCTATGCCCTTATAAATTCTAGCCCCTTTGAAAGCGTTTTCTAGAAACCCCTATTAGAATTCTCAAACGTTTGCTTAAATTATCGAGGTCAAACATATTTAAAAATCTCTGCAAATAAAGTAAACACAAGTGGTAAGTTTTAGCAACTATAATTAGAGTTTGTAACACCTTTCTGGGAAATTAAACGAGGATTTCATTCAATACAAAGGATTTTTAACTCCCATAGTGTTCATCATATTATTTATCCATCCAGAAATGTATAGACTAGAAATACTTGATCATTTTGTGTGTTCAGTTTATTGGCTTACCTTATACGCTTATATCAGAAATCTGTATTTCTAGATCAGGAAATCCGAAAATGTCTATTTGTTCGTCCTAGATGAAGGCAGTATACATTTTTTGTTAGTCTACAATGTAAATTGGTGTTTAAAAAATATTTGTTTTCGAAAAACTTCCTACAGATTTATACTTTCAAATATATGCAGATTTCGAATTAAAAAATAATTACTATTTTTAGAAAAATAATAAAATTTGAAAAACATTTTTAATTACACTCATGTCCATAAATTAAGGATAATTCAGATTCACACTGAAATCGAACTTTAATGTAAAAATTTCACCTGTAGAAATACCACACACATTTTTAAGAATAATATCCAAATTATAGGAAGTCATCAGATAACGCCGATATGATGTTACAATGACGAAAGTGTAAGAAGGGGGTAGATAAGGAATGAGAGCAAAGAAGGATAATTGTTCACAATCGTTTTGTGTGCAGCTCAGTGCCACAACCGAATAGTTACGACACAGAGGACGCATGCAGATAATTTTTAAGGCGGTAGAATTCTCGGCCGACTAGAATGTGGGCGTACTCAGATAGAAGTATTGGGGGAACTTAGAATTGCCCAAAGTGTCATCTCTAGGCTTTGGCAACGATTCCAAAATGATGGAAATGCTAGTCGACGTTACAGTACTGGTCGGCCACGAGTTACAATTTCGAATGACCACCGGTATTTGGTAGTAACTGCCAAAATAAGCAGATAAAGCGCAGCATCAAACCTGTCTCGTCAGCTGTCTGCAGCCACGAGTGCCACAGTTTCAGGACAAACCGTGGATAGACGTTAGGGAGATATTGGTCTATATGCTCGCAGACCTGTTAGATGTGTTCCACTCACGGCAATGCACTGTGCCAGCGGTTAACTTGGTGTAGAGAACATGCAATGTGGACAGTGGCACAGTGAGCTTGTGTGATGTTTTCCGACGAGTCCAAGTTTAACTTGCAGTGTGATTCACACCAGACTTTTATATGTAGAACGTCAGGTACCCGTTACCATTAAAACAAAGTCATTTAACGACACCGTGTGGGGCAGGAGTGCTCTTTTGGGGGGGGGGTCATATTGGGCACCAGAAGAGATCTGCATGTTCAAATCGGAAGAATGATGAGCAAAGTTTATCGGGACATCATTCAGGAACAACATGTATGTTTGTTTAGGGGTGCCATGACCCTAGAATTTGTGTTTATGCATGACAATGCGCGTCCTCACCGTGCAAACGTTGTACACGGATGCCTATAATCTGAAACTATCACTCGCATGGAATGGCCAGCATTCTCACCTGACTAGAATCCGATAGAGCGTGTGTAGGACATGCTTTTCGGACGAGTAATCCGACATGTAGTCCGTCAACCACCTCCTACATGTGTACCGGATCTTCGGAGAGCATTGCTTACTGAGTAGAGTAACCTTTCCCAAGATCAGATAGATAATTTAATACTCAGAATTCCTAGGCGTTCCAAGGACTGTATTTCATCATCTGAAAGACATACAATGTATTAACCATCATACCAACCATGCCAATCATGTAATGTTAAGTTTTTGTAAGGGAGATATTTTTTGTAATTGCTTCCGGGAGCTAAAATCGTAGTTTTTATAAATGGTATCCTACATAAACCATCTTTTTTTGTTCTTGATCTTTTGTTTAATAAATGGACTTTATGAATAAGTCATGTTTGTTTTGCTTCTGAACTTTATTTGCCTCAGCTAGCATTATCATTAATTTATGGACATGAGTGTAACAAAGATACGCATCAAAAGGTCAACTTGAATAGATTGAATGTAATTGATAAAACGTTGTTATATATTTATATCATTAATACATTTTCACAAATATGCATTTTATTTTATTTTTTAACACAATTTAATTCCTTTTTATTTTCACGTGACTTACAAAATTTACATTGTTTTCTAAATGCTTAAGTGTAAAATTATTATTATTATTTTCATATGTAATTTCTTTTAATATTAAATTGATGTTTATTTTCAATATATTTTAATAAAAAAAAATTCTGAAATAAGGTACCAGAAATACAATCAAAAAAAGTTTTGGTACAAAAGAGTTTACTAAAAATAACTAGCTTAACTAACGTACCAAATAGAACTTTCAAAGTTTGTTTCTATTTCTTTTGGACTTCATATTTTTCCCCTACTGCATTTCATCGTCCTTTGATACACTTCACGCACCCAAAATGTTCAAAATCACGCCTTTCTGAGTTCTGTCTGTATTTACCTATAATACAAAAGGAACTGTTTCAAATGTCGTGTATGTCTCCTGTGATATTCTGGAAGTTACTTGCCGAAAGCTATAGCAAAATAAAATGTTGTTTACAGCGCATAACGCTTGTTGCTCTACTGAACAATTCTAATTTCACGCTTGGAAAATCTATGGCATGAAAAACAGAACTTTTTTTTAAGTTCTACTGTGCATTACTTATTTGAATAAAATATATAAAACAAGAGTATAGTTTCTCAGTCAAAAAATATATTGAATATTTCTTTTATTTTGAAATAAACAATATTTCAGATTAAAATGTTGTTCATACTCCGAGGATTTATATTTGGTTTGAATAGGCAAAAATTTAAATTGTTTACATATAGTAAAGCATAGGCGCGCTATTTCGTATATGCCTCTTTGGAAAAAATCGTGTAAAACTTTGAAAGGCTAGTCCACCAATTTATTTTAATAATAGCATATACCTATGAATTAACTGAGTATAATTTATTATTTAGATATTGACACCTGATCTTAAAATTGTCAAACTTCTGACTGTTTATTCCATGATTTAAGTTCTGCTATGCATTACTTACATGAATAAAATATATAAAACAAGAATATAGTACCTCAGTTAAAGAATATATTGAATGTTTCTTTTATTTTGAAATAAATAATATTTCAGGCTATAGTATTGTTACTCCGAGTAATTATATTTTATTTAAATAGACAAAAATTTAAGTTGTTTATATAATTGTAAAACATATGCGTTTGAAATACTAAAGTTTGAATATGATTAATAAAGAGATGATATATATTTATATCCTAGGTACATTTTCACAAATATGCATTTTTTTAATTGAATTTAATTTCTTTTTATTTGTGTGTGACATAAAAATTTACATTACTTTCTAAATAATTAAGTGTTATAGTACTTTTTATACTAAAAACAACTATTTTAACTAACGTACCGAAACAGAACTTTCAAAGTTTGTTTCTATCTCTTTTTGACTACATATTTTTCCCCTACTACTTTTCATCGTCCTTTTATTCACTTCACGCACATAAAATGTTGAAAATCACGCCATTCTGAGTCTTTCCTGTATTTACCTATAAATACAAAAAGGAACAGTTTCAAATTCTGTATTTGTGTAATGCGATATTCTGAAAGTTATTTGCCGAAAGCTATCACAAAATAAAATGTTGTTTGCTGCACATAACGCATGTTGCTCTACTGAACAATTCTAATTTCATGCTTGGAATATCTATGGCATGAAAAACAGAACATTTTTTAAGTTTTACTGTGCATTACTTATTTGAATACAATATATAAAACAGGAGTAAGTTTTTCAGTCAAAAAGTACATTGAATGTTTCTTTTATTTTGACATAAATAATATTTCAGATTCAAATGTTGTTCATACTCTGAGGAATTATATTTTATTTAAATAGGCAAAATTTAAATTGTTTATATAATAATAAAGCATATGCGTCCTATTTCGTACAAGTACCTATGGAGAAAATTATGTAAAACTTTGAAAGGCTAGTCCACCGATTTATTTTAATAATAACATATACCTATGAATTAACGGAATATAATTTATTATTTAGATATTGACACCTGATCTTAAAATTGTCAAACTTCTGACTGTTTATTCCATGATTTAAGAGGGCAAAATATATATAATGAAATTACCTTAATACATATACTGAATTTTCTAATCTATTATTATTATGGAGAAAAAAGTTTATGTGACTGATATGTACAAACTAAATTGTGGCTGTAGTAAAACTAATTTCATGTCCTTACAAATTCTAGCCCCTTTGAAAGCGTTTTTTAGAAACCCCTATTAGAATTCTCAAATGTTTACCTAAACTATCGAGGTCAAACTTATTTAAAATTCTCTAGAAATAAACGTGAACACAAGTGGTAAGTTTTAGCAACTATAATTCGAGTTTGTAACCCCTTTCTGGGAAATCAAACGAGAATATCTTCCAATACAAAAGATTTAATACCCATAGTCTTCATCATATTATTTCTCCACCTAGAAATGTATAGACTAGAAATACTTGATCATTTCTTCTGTTCAGTTTATTGGCTTACCTTAGAAATCTGTATTTCTAGTTTAGGAGTTCTGGGAAGTTCTATTTATTTGTTCTAGATGAAGGTAGTATATATATTTTTGTCAGTCTATAATGTAAATTGGGGCTTAAAAAAAATATTTCTTAAAAAAAAAAAAAAAAAAACTACAGATTTACACTTTAAAATATATGTATATTTCGAATTAAAAAATAATAACTATTTTTAGAAAAATACTAAAATTTGAAAAAAAAATTTTATTTAAAAATGATACGCATCAGAAGGTCAACTTGAATAGATTAAATATAATTGATAAAACGTTGATATATATTTATATCATCAATACATTTTCAAAAATACGCATTTTTTTTCTTTTTTTAACACAATTTAATTTCTATTTATTTTCACGTGACTTACAAAATTTACATTATTTTCTAAATTCTTAAGTGTAAAATTATTATTATTATTATTATTTTCATATGTAATTTATTTTAATATTAAATTCATGTTTATTTTCAATATACTTTAATACAAATTTTTCTGAAAAAAGATACCAGAAATGTAATCAAAGAAATTTTTAGTACAAAAGAGTTTAATACTTTTTTTACTAAAAAAAAACTAGCTTAGCTAACATACCGAAATAGAACTTTCAAAGTTTGTTTCTATTTCTTTTTGACTTCATATTTTTTCCCTACTGCTCTTCATCGTACTTCGATACACTTCACGCACCCAAAATGTTCAAAATCACACCTTTCTGAGTTTTGTCTGTATTTACTTATAAATACACAAAAGGAACAGTTTCAAATGTTGTCTCATGCGATATTCTGAAAGTTACTTGCCGAAAGCTATCACAAAATAAAATGTTGTTTACTGCGCATAACATTTGTTACCCTACTGAACAATACTAATTTCATGCTTGGAAAATCTACGGCATGGAAAACAGAACATTTTTTAAAGTTCTGTAATACATTACTTACATGAATAAAACATATAAAACAAGAATATAGTTTCTCAGTTTAAAATATATATATATATTGAATGTTTCTTTTATTTTGGAATAAATAATATTTCAAGCTGAAGTATTTTTCATACTCTGAGGAATTATGTTTCATTTAAATAGACAAAAATTTAAATTATTTATATAGTAGTAAAATATAGACGTTTCAAATACTAAAGCTTGAATATAATTGATAAAGAGATGTTATATATTTATATCGTAAGTTTATTTTCACAAATACGCGTTTTTTATTTTTTTTTAACTGAATTTTTTTCCTTTTTTTTTTTTATGTCTTACAAAATTTACATTGTTTTCTAAACAGTATAATATTATTATTTATTGTTTCTTTTATACATTATATATATATATAAATTCTTTTAATGTTAAATTCATGCTTATTTTCGATTTATCTTAATACAAATTTTTCTGAAATAAGATGCCAGAAATATAATGTTTGGTACAAAAGAGTTTAGTACTTTTTTTACTAAAAACAACTAGTTTAACTAACGTACCGAAACAGAACTTTCAAAGTTTGTTTCTATACTTTTTGACTACATATTTTTTCCCTACTACTTTTCACTGTTGTTTGATTCAATGCACGCACCCAAAATGTTGAAAATCACGCATTTCTGAGTTCTGTCTGTATTTACCTACAAATACAAAAAGGAACAGTTTCAAATTTTGTATCTGTCTCATGTGATATTCTAAAAGTTACTTGCCGAAAGCTATCACAAAATAAAATGTTTACTGCGCATAACGCTTGTTGCTCTACTGAACAATACTAATTTCATGCTTGAAAAATCTATGTCATAGAAAACAGAACATTTTTTAAAGTTCTTTTATGCATTACTTACATGAATAAAACGTATAAAACAAGAATATAGTTTCTCAGTTAAGAAATATATTGAATGTTTATTTGAAATAAATAATATTTCAGGCTGAAGTATTGTTTATACTTTGAGGAATTATATTTTATTTAAATAGGCAAAAATTTAAATCGTTTACAAAATAGCAAAGCATAGGGTCCTATTTCCTATATGTACTTTTGGAGAAAATCATGTAAAACTTTGAAAGTTTGTCCACTGATTTGTTTTAATAACAGCATATGAATTAACTGAATATAATTTATTATTTAGACTTTAACACCTGATTTTAAATTTCTCAGTCTTATGAATGTTTATTCCTTGATTTACGCGGGCAAAATAAGTATAATGAAATTATCCGATTACTGCCTTTTATGTTGAAATAAACAATATCTCAGATTGAAATGTAGTTCATACTTTGCTCAGTTACACACACACACATATATATACGTGTGTGTGTGTGTGTGTGTATATATATATATATATGTGTGTGTGTGTGTGTGTGTGTGTGTAAATATATGGCTCCCATTACAACGACTCTGAGTATAGTTGTAAGAAAGGAAGGGGCAACTTATTGGAGGGAGAACAAGTTTTACGTGTAGGAGAACGGTTGCCATGTTTCGCGCAGATATCAAAATTCTTTTCTCCCTTTCCCGCATTTTTAAAAATCTTGTATGCCGGTTCAGGAACCTTTTTAGCACTTATATACAAGATACACTAATAACAGCATTTCCACACATAAATATTAGTTAATATATATATATATATATATATATATATAGTAATATTTATTCAGTTAGCATTCTCTTGAAAATACATATATAATAGAAAATATTATTTATTTTTACTAAAATAAACAATATCAGTTACCTTAAAACTTAACTTGTTTTTTAAAAACTAATCAAGATGTTATTTAAAAATGTCATAGCTTATTTCTTTCATATTGCCATTTCACTTAATATACATAGCATATTTAGATTTTACGAACTTAATTTTATTATGGTTATGTTTAAGTAAGATATTTGTATTAGTAACAAAAAGAAACAGAAAGCAAAAAATAAACATATGATTAAATTGCCACGATGATATTTAAAATACTAAACAGATTATTAAATAACTATAACTATTTATTTATTTATTTTTAATATGAATAGTTTGTCCAGCGTATGTTTAAAGGTATTCGGCAGCACTGAAGTAGGTTTCATATAAAAGCTTAAATTTCGATTTAATATTTATAAATTGAACTGTATTAGTTTTGTTCAATAAGATATATATTCAGGCGACAGTTCTTAAGGTTTTTTATATACATTTTACAGATTTGAAATCTTAAAATTGCGTTTTCTTAATTTTCATTTTTATTCATGCATTCATGAATTTCAAAATGGTTAAACATCTACAAATAATTAATAATGAACTTTATTTATTTATTTATTCACAATCTGTCTGAACGATTTGGCAATAGGAAATGCGGTGTCAATCACTGGACGAGAGAAATATGGCGAGAAATCCCAGTGTTGGCGCGAAAAGAAAATACCAGAAATCCCTCAATTTAAGTCGACTGGTCGGTTACCCTATCAACTGAACAGTGCCTTCGTCAGTTCCAGGGTCATTCTTATCTCGGTCGAACAGTACATATATATATATATATATATATATGTATGCATAGATATATAAATCATGGAATTATATTCAAATCCTGATGGCAAAAATGTAGAACTTGCTAGTGATAATTTAAATATTTACTGTTTTATTTTTTAAAAACTGAAAAATATTTCTTGAAGCCTCTTAAAAGGAATTAATTCTCATAAAATGTAATGTTGACACTTGTGAAATTAAAATAATAATAATAATAAAAATAAACTTCTACAGATAAAGTGTAATTTCAACTTAAATCTAAGAATCGGATGACATTTGTTTGTTTGACACTACTTCCTGCACCGTCATTCAACAAGCTTCTATTTTTTTTATTAAAATTATATGATTTTTCCGCAATTGTCAAGCGTTTCTGTTAAAAATATTTCTAAAGTTTTTATAAGATTTATAACAAATTCAATGGTATGTATTAATAATTAACATTTCACAGTTTAAAAATGAATGGTAGACAGGATTGCCACGGATCCGCCTTTTTACCATGACTTTTTTTCCAGAGTATTTCCATACAGTATTTTTCATAGTATAGCATTTTCCATACAGTAATTTTCACCTTAATTTTTCGGAGAAGTATATTACTGAAAATTATTTTTAAAAAATTTCGTGGAAGTGTGAAAAAAAATACGGCCCATGGCAACTTTGAGTAGTCAGGTTTTTGTGAAATTCCAGAGCTAGGAATGTTATTAAATGTTATTATAGCTCCAAAAATGAAATTTATGTAACATTTAGTCCTGTTGTAGGCGTTACGTTATACTAAAACATTGCTGATTTAAGCTACGAAACTGAAATGCACGATCATTATAGGGTCTTTCCATATTTGGCTCGATGGAGAATTCTCGACTTTACTTTACCTTTAAGGATTGAAAGAATACTTTAAATATTAAATGATTGAGAGAGAACATTTCTCCCAAATTAAACAACACTTTTTTAATATATAATGAATTAAAAGGTATTTTGGCATTAATTTAAATTATCATTACAAAAATAAGAACACTTTTAAAGAAATGAACGCTTTTTTTTCTGCCAGGAAAATTTTAGAATACATTTATTATTATTATTATTATTATTAAACTTAAACAAATATTACTCCACTTAATCCGTTCTAGTTATTTTTGTCATTAACTAGATTAGCTCACCATAGCTACTAAAATTTAATAATAATAATAATAATAATAAAGGTTGGATTATATAAATCAATTATGACTGTTTAAAATTCAGATAGAAGAAAATTTCAAATACGTACTTTCGAATAAATTTTTACATTTAATAATTAACTAGATAATTCGCTTTTATTTTTCCTTCTTATGTTTTGTAATTAAGAAAATTGAACTCAGAGGTATTATATTTTACTAAAATATTTGCACAAGGCTTCGGTAAAACAGTTTTTTTTTTCTTTTTTCTTTTTTAATTTTAATTTTTACTATAGGAAAAATTATTAAATGTAAAAGAAAAAAAAAAAACTTTGCTTAATAATAGTATTAATCAAATAAATTCAAATCAAAAAAAAAAAAAAAAAATAGTATGTTGCTGCCATAAAAATATAATCTTATATATTTTGCAATACAAATTCAGGCAGCACAAATTATATATATATATATACATATTAATTAAAAATATTTTCTATAATGAATATGAATTCAGACGATTTTCATCTAAGTTTAATACTGTACGTCCAAAGAAAGTAAATCTACTGCAGTAAATTTAGTAAATGAGTTTTTCTTTCTAAGGTTTTTTTTTTTTTTTTTTTAAGGCAGTATTTTTGTTTTAAATTATAACAGATCGATGATTCAATCACTTGTTTTATACGCCTTAACATCGTCTTTTGTAAAATACTCATGATGAAAATTTACTCTTGTAAAAGGGGTGGGTGAGGGAGGTATGCTTCTACATATGCGGCAAAAATTCCTAATTTCACAATGATTCATTAAAATAATATAATATACATTGTACACATTTATTACGAAATTTTGTCGTATACTGCCATATTAAAAATTCTTAAAAAACGGCAGATACAACTATATACATATATTTCTATGAAATTCTGAACATTAGTTCTTCTGATAAAGTTGCCATAAAATTTTTGACACACACACACACACAGATAAATTTTGAAAAAAAAAAAAAAAAAAAAAAAAAAAAAATGTCATATTGTGTTCTGGGTCTATCAAAACGTGTAAATCCGTTGAAAACTGGAGTAGGAAAGTTTTACAAAATTAATAATTTCTTCTATTAAATATCTAAGAAAAAAAAAATTCTCTCCTTAACGTTATTATTTTTATTATTCTTATTATTAAGACATGATTTCATTATAAAATATTCGTAGGAACAATAACATTTATAAATATAAATTAATACGTTTTTCATTTAATGACTTTCAAATATTTTTTATATTTTTATGTACATTGCATCCAGTAAAGAAATTCATCACAGTAAAGCAAATTTTAATTTTAATACAAATTGGTCGTTATGGAGAATCACCAAATATAATAAAGTTTTAATCCATAAGCAATAAAAAAAAAAAAAAAAAAAAGTACTAAAAGGATTTAACACGATAATTGTGATTGATTAAAATTCGCGAATGAAGCACTTAAAAAATTATTCTGCCAAATAAATTTTTGCATTTAATTAATCCCTTGAGAGCATACAGCTAGAATTTTTCTCTTTCTCTCTCTCCCTCTCTCATTTTATTTTATTTTCAATTAAGTAAATAAAGTTAATGCTTTTACAATTCTTTCTCATTTCAAGTTCGTATTCTATAAAGCATATATATTAGATACATTTTCAGAAATAGAAAGAAAAAATATAATAACGATTTGAAACAAAATAAATAAATAAATATTTTTAAATTATTTCCTAGTTCTAATCCGATAAACCCAATAAATTTGCAATGAATTTCTCTATCTGAAACACAAAAATAGCACATAATTAAAAAGTGAATTTTTTAATTCCTGACACACAGATTACATTACGGCTTTCTTTTTCTTTCTTTTTACTTTCTTCTATATTCAATGGAAAAAAGATATTGGTTTTGTAAAAATTTTCGACCTCAGCTTTTCGATGGAGTTACAAGTTTTGAGAGGTCTAGAACACGATTATACTATTTTTAGAAAACGTCTGTCTCTGTGTGTATGTGTTACAAAATTTTGTGATAGCTATATATCTGGAATTACTGGATAGAATTTCATACAAATCAATATACAGTTGCACCATGCTGTAAATTGGTGAATATCAAGTTTTTTACTTTCTTCTATATGTAATATAGAGAAAGTATTGGATTCGCGAAAATTTTCGATCTCCGTTTTTTGACGGATCTACACGTTTTGGGGTTTCCTGAACACGAATTGATAGTTTTTAGAAAATGTCTGTCTGTCTGTCTGTGTGTCTGTCTGTCTGTATCATTTTTTCTGGACACTGTATCTCACGAACCAATGAATGAAATTTAACCAAACTTGGTATTTAGTTGCACCCTGACATGAACTGGTGCTGATTAGATTTGGGGATCAATAGCTCAACAGGTGGCGCTGTGATCGCATTTTATGCAATTTTTTAACATGGCAGCATAGGACAAAATTCCGTATAAATGGGCATAATGAGAGTTATTTTAAACTTGTGATTGTAAAATTAATATGAATTATTGATAATAGTAGTAGTTAACTAGGAAAAAAATTTTCTGCATGGGGGGCATCGCTTCCCCCTTGGGGGGTAAATTTTCACAATGAGTATCTTTCGAAAGATCAGGTTGATAATAGTAGTAGTTAACTAGGGGGGAAGTACCCCCCCCGGGGGGGGGCAAAGTTTCAAGATGGGTATCTTTCGAAAGGTCTCGTCAATACCTTTAAAACGAATGGTTGAACTATAAATCTGTGACAATTTAAAACAAAGTTATCGATTTTTTTTTACTTTTAACGAAAAAAAACATTTTTTTTAACGAAATTTAACCAAACTTGGTATTTAGTTGGTCCCCGACATAAAGTGGTGCTGATTACATTTGGGGATCAATAGCTCAACAGGTGGCGCTGTGATCGTATTTTTTCTAAATTTTTAACATAGCAGTATAGGACAAAATTTCGTATAAATGTACATAATGATAGTTATTTTTAACTTGTGATTGTAAAATTAATATGAGTTATTGATAATAGTAATAGTTAACTAGGAAAAAATTTTTGTGCATATTTTTTTTTACTTAAAAAAAAAAAACCTTAGAAAAAAAATCGTACTTTTTTTTTTTTTTTTTTTTTTTTAATATTGTTACTGATTGAATATGTATAGGAAAATATAGAAGAAAGTCTTGTGGTGGCCACAACATACTAGTTTCTTTTTTTTTTCTGCGTGTGTGTGTGAAAAGCGTCTAACAGGTGGAGTTGCCTACCCGCTTTTTCTAAATATTTAACGTGGCGATATTGGACAAAATTTCACATAAACGTGTATAAAGAGAATAATTTTTTAGGAATTGTTACAAAATTAAACAGGAATTATTTAAAATAGTGATAGTCAACTGATAAAAATAAATCTGAACATGATGGAGCCTACCCTTGTAGGGTGAGCTAACCCCCCACAGGGGGGGGGCAAATTTTGGTTACGGATATCTTTCAAATGAGCTCGTGAATACATGTAAAACGAATGGTTTAACCATTGATCTGTGATAATTTAAATTATAGTTATCGATTTTTTTCATTAATAAATTAAAAAACGCATTTCTTTAACATGGCATATAGAAAATAAAATTGTTTTTCTTTGGATATACATCTACTATACATGTTACTATACAACTATAATTTTCTAGAATGAAAGTCGTCTGCATTCATCATGGGAGATAATTTTAATGAATAATAATTTTAATAAACTAGGGGACAGAAACACTGTTCGCTTTGCTTACTAACCTCCGACTCGCTTCACTAATTAACCCCTGCGGTTCTCTGCTCGTCTATATACTACTTTGTCTTTCACTGAATAGGAATATTAATAGTGCCTAACACAAAACAAAAGCAAAAAAATTTTATAGAAATTACCATATTAAATGTCAAATTCAAATGCATAATATTAAATATCATATTTTTTAAAAAGAAATATTGTAGGAAAAAATGAAAAATAAAATAAATAGAATAGAAAAAAACAATGTAACATCTTAACCATTTTGCATTAAAGTTTTACTGTATGAAAACCTTGGCGACTTTGAAATTTTTGTCATGGTTTGGCAATGATTTTTTTCCCAATAATTGTTATTATATATATATATATATGTGTGTGTGTGTGTGTGTGTGTGTGTGTGTGTGTGTGTGTGCGTAATTCTGCCTTCCACTAATCCACTGATAGCGTCCTAATTAATTCTTTATTAATAATTTTTTTAAATATTTCAGTAATTACAAATTCATTAACTCGTTCTCAGTTCTTAAACTTATTTTATTTTATCTTCCGATAAAATATAATCATTATTTATTATATTGTGCAATTCAAACGTAATTTTAATCTGGAATCTTATGTTCCCTCCTACGGGTATCGTAAGGCTTTGCCTAAGCCAATCGGCACAGTCGCGATCCCGTGATTTCAGTTACTTCAGAAGTTGGTTTTCAACACAGACTAAGGAAACAGTGTTTCCTTAGCCTGTGGTTTTCAAGATAGAGTTTTAAGAGGGAGGGCTCACCTTCCCGTGAAGGATGTCAAATTTATTAAACAACCATTTGGCCCAGTGAATGCAGTTTAATTATTTGAATGTACTTCTTGTCTGTTTTAATACGATATATATATATATATATATATATATATATATACATACGGGGTGATTCAAAAAATCACAGAAAAAATAAAAATTATATTATTCAAAAAATATTGACTGCAGCACTATGTGGTTTTAACTGAAATGCACAAAGAGATATGGGATTATTTTAGATTACAAAACATTTACTAGCAAATTAAATATTTTTTTTTTATTTCAGCAAGTGACGCTACAGTTGTAAAATTATTATTATTATTATTATTATTAGTTTATTATTATTATTATTATTATTACAGTGGTTCAGTTTCATTATTATTATTTTTTTTTTCGAAAGATTTTTCAGTGCTCAACATTTGACGGTCATTCTAATAAATGGCGATCATCATATTGAGTATTTATAGCCTTAATTAGGTAGTTGAATAAACTGCACCACTGTAATAATAATAATATTAATAATAATAATAATAAAAGATTCATTTTTCGCAATATGGTGTCTTTTTAATCAAGCAGATCTGTTTAAAGTGTAAGAGGATACTGCGAATACAGCGTGATAAATTGAGAAAAAGGGTAACTAATATTTTTTCTTATATATAATCCTACGCTTTTCTGTACATTTTAGTGAAAACCGCATAGAACTAGAGTCGGTACTTTTTGAATTAAAGGTTTTCTTTTTTCTTTTTTTTTTCTTTTTTTTTTTTTTTTTACTGTGAATTTTGGATTACTCAGTGTATATATATGTATATATATATGTATATATATATATATATATATATATATATATATATATATATATATATATATATATATATATATATATATATAATGTACTGCTAGGTCATTTTACACATTCGAAAGTATCTGAAACGAAAAAGGTTTCTTATTTTTAATATTATTATTATTAATATTTTAACTTAGAAATATCTCTTAAAGCTTGATTTTTTTTATTCTCTCTTACCCACTTCATAAAATAACGAAGAATAAAATGTTCTCGATTCTCTATATTAGTTTTAGATGATGAAATTTTTCTTGCCATATTTAGAAGTATGAAATGTATCACAAAAATTTCTATTTATTAGAAATTAAAGGATGCTGTAATTTATAAAAGAATGAATTTGATTCTAAAATAGTTTTTATACCAAAATACATCCGAAGTATTTTAAATAGGTTTTTAAACAACAGCAGACGACAAATTGCAATCCTAAATTTTTTTTTTTCATTGAAAATATCTAAGATAACATTCTTTATTTATCTGCAGACGACAAAATTCAATAGCAACAATGACTGTTTTCTTTTTCTTTTTCTTTCTTTCTCTTTTTTTTCTTTTACATCATGGTTGACATGTTATATTCCCTAGTAGTTGTGACGTCATAAAACTGTAAGAGCACCGATTTGGAGAAACTAATTGCATGTTGGCAATGGGAGTACCTTTATTAACCCGATGTTTTTAATAACTTACTTCGTTAATTAAGATGATAGAAATTTCTATTCAATTGAAATGTATATGCCTTGCCGTATTCGGTACACATATCTCTCATTACGCGGAGGACACTGCCCTTCTCGAAAAAAATGCAGTCGCAGACAAGAAAAAAAAAAAAAAAAAAAAAGACGCCAGTGATATTTTTTTTTTTTTTTTTTTTCTAAATATATGTAGATTATTTGTGCTGAGTGAATTTCTGTCAAAAAATATAGAAGAAAGTCTTGTGGTGCCCACAACATACTAATTTTCATTAGAACACTGTGTTAATTGGGATATTTTTAATCGGTTTTAGATGAAAATCTGTTTCATATTTTTTAATGCATAGGAAATAGGTTTTTCAAGATTAATTTTAGTTGATATTTTTTAACTTTAAATTAGTTGGCTACACATTGACCTTAAATGACAAATCACAAATTTTAGTAAAACATAGATTAAAAGAAAATCTCGAATTTTTAACCGATTGTAACATAAAGGAAAAATCGCTTATGCAATGTGCAAAATTTTAATTTGGTTTAAATTACGAATTTAGAAAAATATTTAATTATTTATTTATTATAATTCTAAGTCAACATTTGCTCGTGTAATCGAAAGTTATTTTTGGCTCTGTTTGGTATTATTCATTTCATATTGTAATGATGTAAAGTCTCAAGCAATCTCTTTCGGTTTCATATGCTCGAAATCGCGCTAAGTTGTACAGGGTGTGTTAGGCTGGAAAAGATAAGTTTACCAGCCGAATATAGATTTACAGTCAGCAGAAAAAATTTTCGAGCGCTAGCAATAATTCCTATGTAAAAAGTGTACACTTAATACTGTTTTGTTAAATAAATCCTTGTCAAATCATGTTCTTAGACTGACTAAGAACATGATTCGACAAGGATTTAGTAAACAAAACAGTATTAAATGTACATTTTTACATAGAAATTATTGCTTGCGCTCGAATAATTTTGCTGCCGACTGTAGCTGGCAATTGTCTTAAAGAAAGTGGTAAAGGTATTCATGGAAGAGTTTCGTTAGTGAAGGGGAAGGTAACCAACCGATCTAGCTTAGCCTGCCGTTTAGTTCCAGTGGAAATATGGAAGTGTTAAAGGAAGTTGCGAAGCTTTTGGTGTTCAGCTGGATATCGGCATATTTAGGATAGACGTTTTAAGAAAAATGAAGCGAAACGTTTCTTCGTTTTATACTTCAAAAAAGAACTTCTGAAATTAGAGAAATGTATTTTTTGGACTGTGTGTTTCAACCATAGCGTTGGATCGCGATTTTTCTAGATTGTAAGTTTCAATTATGGTTTGTAAAAGTGTCTGAAGTTTAATCATTTCGTCAGGGAAAGTAATGCGACGACGCTTCTCATAGTAAGTTTGAATTGAGATTATCAGTCTTATTGCAAGTTGGGTAAAGCATTAATTTTATAGATTCTTTAAGATTATGTTATGATTCAAGTTTGGTTAAATAAAAGTTCAATCCATGTGTGAAGACCAGCATTGAAAATTAGTATTATTATGTTTTAAGGACCGATAAATCGATTGCGGATATTTTCGAAAAAAAAAAATATATATATATTTATATATATATATATATATGTAATTATTACGAGAGGCGGGAAGGTGGCGGGCGATGGGGCAAAACAAAAGAAATTCAGATAGAATGTTGGAAATTAGTATTGTTAGGTTTAAAAGCCCTAGAATACGATTGCGGAAATTTTCGAAAGTGTAAAATAATTAGGAGAGGTGATAATGGTGGGTGAAGGAACACGCACGCTGTGCGCACATGTATACAATGGCACATGCAGTGGGGGCCCGGACCGATTATTCCACTGATGAGAGAAGATTGCATATATATATTTTTCCCTTACGATAATATAGTGATTCTTTAAGAGTGCGTAACCTAAATGCGCGCGCGCAGCGTACAGTCGCCTGTGCTGCCGAAGACAGTGGGGTCCGGTGCGACATTTTTCCCGATCAGATTTTTTTTTTTTTTTTTTTTTTTCACGTGATAAAAATTAATGCAATTTTGAGAATTCATTAATTATAGCGATTCATTTGAAAATAGTGACAAGCGAAACGGGCGTAGTCTGCTATTACTTTATAAAGTTAATCTACAAATATGATTTCTTAAACTGATGTTTGTTTTGATTTATTCCTACTTGCAAAATCTACAATTAAAGTACATTTAACATATTTATACTTGATTAAAATGATTTTAAAATATTTAATTCCTTCAAAAATGACATTCTCCGAGAAAACATTTTTCTCTAATTAATCACCAGAGAATTCCTGTAAGATTTTTTAATTGTGATTTTTTTTTACTCAAATGGTGATTAATTGTTGACTTTTCAGAATAGATGTTTGCTGAATTTTCGCAATGAAATTTTTACGTCGTTTAAATAAAAATTTGTTAACGAAGAACTTGAAAAAAAAAATTAACATTGTCATTTTGTTCAGTTAATCACATTTATTTATACATAATTTATACTGTTAATTTCTTCTTTTTTAAGCAGGCACCAATTAATTATGTATAAAAAATATGCTTATATAAAGGATTTCGCATAATATACCGTCGAAAATGGCTGTCTTAAAAATTACTTTCGTCTGAAAGGTTATAAGTAATATACAAAGTACAAAGTTGATTTTTAATTAAGCAGCTGTTTACAATTGCTGTTGCTTACCAAAAAAAAAAAAAAAAAGAAAGAAAGAAAGAAATCTTTTAAAGTTTTCTTTACTTCCATTACCCAGCTACTGTAGGTAATGAAAAAATTGTATTCGGTCCGAAAATTCGATATCGAGTTTTCACCTGATTTATGTGTTTTAAGGTCTCCTAACAAAAAAAGTAATTTTTAGCAATTGGTCAGTATGTGTGTATGTGTAAGTGGAATTATCTGACTATCATATCTCAGACACTAATAAAGATAGATCTATGAAACTTCAGAATTGAGACAGGTCTGGTGTACAGATGATTTTTCCAACTTTTGTTAAGAATTGGAAAACCAGACGGGGTAGATCGGAAACCGGAAGTAGGACTGTAAGTCTGTCTCTCAAAAACATCTCTAACGATTTTCTAAAATTTGCTATATAAACGCTTTACTATATGTCCTTTCGTCTGATATAGTTCATGAAAATTGACAGGCATAGGACAACTCCGCCGAAAAATTTATCAGCTGTTTCCCCCAGCAGGACAACTCCGCCGCATTCCTTTCTGCCGTTTTCCCTCGATAGGACAATTCCGCCGAATGAGGGGGGGGGGGGGAAGGCATTACCTTTGGCGAAATAAAAGTTGGCGAGAATGCTAAAACTTCAGGCATTCAACTTTTGTTAAAAATAAATACACAAAAGAATGGTAATAATCTATATATTAATTCACAAACATGAAATTTGTTGTACGTTTTTAACATATTGATTATGGGGGTAGAGGATTGAAAGTAGCATTGTTAGAAATGAGAATTTAAGAGAATGAGAATTTAATGAGAATTTAAGGGAAAAGAAAATCTCTTATTAGAATCTCAAAGAGGCATTCAAAAATACCTTTATTTTTAAGCACTTTTTCATTTTATACACGTAATCTTTTGTATTAAAAATTTTTATAGAAGAAAGTTGTTCAATTTGTCAATTTCTTAAAATTCAATAAAAAGCATAGGCACAGTAATTTGTATAGATGTAACTTCCCTATATTTTCAACTACAGATTTTTCATTTATAAGGCAACAACATTTAGAGTGTTAGAAATGCTTATTGACTAAACGAATGCAAAACCGTAATTTAATACTATTAAACATGGAGGCAAATTAAAAAAAAAAAAAAAAAAAAAGATTTAATTTATGATTTATTAGTTTTTATAATTATAATTATTTATTCATTTATTTATGATGTAATTATTATTATTATTATTATTATTATTATTGTGATTTACGTCAGCTATAATTGGAAAATATTTTTTTTATATATATATATAAAACGTAATGCATTCTAATTAACTGAAACTTGATTACTTATTTTTGAAAAGTGTATTTATTATTATATGCTGATTCATTATAAATGCATATTGGACGGAAAACGACACTGCTATGTACTGCAATTTAACTCTATTTACGGAAAGACCATATCAGCTTTTATGTTATATACCGACAACAAAGTTGCTATATAAAATAGATATCATGAAAGATAGTAGAGAAAATACTGTTTTTGGGTCAAATTTTTGAAATTGAGTTTTTGTTGTAGAGTAATTCAGGGGACTTTACGTTGTAAAGTCCCCTGAATCCGAAAATCATGTTTTTGCGGTTGATCTATGTGCCTGTTATTAGCACATTCTAAGAACAAATGACAGCAGAAAGATCTAACTCGATATACTAAAGCTGTATCATATAGGAAAGCTGCACTAAAGTTTTCGTTGACATCAAGCAAATGATTCGTGTTAGTATTCCAATTAGATTACAATTAGTATTTCTAGTATTAAATTGTACGGTAAGCCGTGTGAGTAACATACCAAATTATTATTAAACTGTTGACATATTATTTTGATACAGACAGTATTCTTTGCTATTGAAATGATCAGAAGAAGAAAGTAATTTGATACAAACGTTCATAGGTATATGCATCGTTACGCAAATAATAATCAATAAAACTATAATAATCAATTTATAATTCTTATTACTAAAAGTCGTTCATTTAAACGAGTTATTTGCGGACATTTCTGTTCCATAATTATCTTCTGTTCCATAATAACCTGTCTTCCATCATCGACCCGGAATACCATAATAAAATTCTATATACATTAATATGTGGGCTCGTTTTTTTTTTTTTTTTTTTTTTTTTTTTTTTTTGTGGGGGTAATTTTTCGTGGTAAAATTTTCTGTTTTTTTTTTTTTTTTTTTTTTTTTTTTTTTTTTCAGTCTCCCAACAAAATCAGCTACGTTACTAAAACCTATCTTCTGAATGTTCCTCCAATATCAACTAGTATGTTGTAACCACCATGAAACTTTCTTCTAAATTTTTTCCGTACAAATTATTAAAAAAATTAATATTTATTAAAACTATTTTCCACGATATATACAGATGGAGGTGATTTTCATCGCACAGAATTATTACTGTTGTTATTACTGTTATTTATCACTGTTGAATAAAAAATTTAAGAAATTAAATTAAAGAAAATAAATAAAGAAAATTTAATGTAATTTAATTTAATATAAGTTAAGTAATATATATTTGAATATTATGTTAAGTAAAGAAAATTTAATTTCTTATTTATCCTTTAATAATTTTGTAAATGTAATCGGAATAATTTAAACTAAGATGTTAATTTTTCTTAAGTTAATTTTTACTTGAATTTTATGATATTAAAGTGCTGCACGAAAATTAGAAATAAATTTATTAATAGCAGAATTTATTAATACGATTAAATAATTGTCAAATAAAAGAACATATAATAATAATGAAAAATAAAATTAAATGCATGTTTATGAGTAAAAATTTTTTACTCATAATTTGGTTAAAATCTATTTTACTTTTACTCATCTTTCCAAAGCGAGGGGGAAGGGCTCTTATATAATGCTCGATGTGCCGCCAAAGTGCAATGCGTCGCCAAAAATGGAAATACTGCTGCAGACCCCCCCTTCTCGTCTCAGGAAAATGGCGCGGCGGAGTTGTCCTCTCTGGGAAAAGGGGGGTTAAAATTCTCGGCGGAATTGTCCTATGAGGGGAAGAGGGGATTAAAATCTCGGCGGAATTGTCCTGTTCCGAAATTGACAGGCGTTCTGTGCAAATAGCTCAATTCGAGATATCGCAAGTGTGTTCCTTTAAAAGCGGCTGTACGGATTTTTTTCGAACTCACCATATTAATCCCCCTTTAGATCTCCTTTTGTATGCAATTGTTGTCAACAACTGAGAATGCCAAGTTTTGGTAAAAGTTGGTATCTAAAAAACGGCTCTAACGATTTTCTTAGAGTTTGGTGCAGAAACTCATTTTAGATATGCTTCCTCATGTAACACGTGGTTATTCAAAGAAAACTAACAGTCATCCAGATTAAACAGGTCAATTTTAGATCTCAGAAATTGGTGTTTCAAAAAATAGATCCACGGAATTTGTTTTTCTTATTTTTTTAACTTGCAATGTAAACTCTGTTTTATATGTCTTTACACGTGTTTCAGCTTTATCACACCGGGAGATTTTTAGGTCTCTGATTTGTTAAGGTTGCTGTGTAACCACCATCTTGGATCCTTTGTCCTTTTGTCCTTTAATAATTAATACAAAACCAATAGTTTTGTAAAATATTTGTCAGTGTTATAGAGGACAACTTTTAACACCTTTCTACAGTTTTATTTATTTATTTATTTTTAAAAATGATTTTTAATGCATTTAAACTAAATTTATTCTGATAGAATTTGCATAGGTTTTGCATCGATAACTTTATTTCAGTGAGGAAAATCTAAAAAGATAAACTCTACCGAGGTGTACATTTTTTTTTTTTTTTTTTTTTTTTAATCATACTACATTTATTAACTTTTAAGCGTTTTTTGTATTAATTATTAAAGGACAAAATTTTTCCATAGGTTAACATGAAACCTTGAATAGTAAAGACGGCGGGTACACAGCAGCCTTAAGTTAAACTTATGTGTTCTGATCACATTATCTCCAAAAAGTAAGTGCATGTAATACATGTAATAGTGGGTAATGGAAGTCATGTGGTTGTTTCACACCAAATTTTTCAATATTGTTATTGTCTGTTGTACGTACTACATAAACTTATGATTACATTATAAAACAAAAATATTGTGCTAGTCTATTTCTTAACTATTTCTAGCAAAGTTTATAAATGTTCATGAATTTAGTTGATTTACATTTCTAGGTAAATATTTCTTCAGAGTCTTGAATTTGGTATACATTATTTTAGATTGCTATAGCTAGTATGTATGTCATTGAAAATTTAATAAACTGCACAATAAATTTCTGTAGAGTGATAGACAAAAGAATACGTTCTACGAGAAATAGTTCCTAAACCACATTTCAATATCTTTAGGCAACACAATACATAACTAAATTCCCACGCATTATAAAGGTTCAAAAAGCCACATCTGTCATTTATACCTTGCTTACAAACTAATCTAACCATGTTCAGATATATTATATAATCTAAAGTAAAGTTATTCTAATTTAATTTTTAGTTATGTTATGCACTTCTAGAACATTCGAACGAGGCTTAAAATGTTTTTAACTCATGCTCATCTATTTAACTTTATTTATTTATTTATTTGTTTATTGTTTTACTTTTTTTTAAATATTCAATAGAAAAAAATATTAGATTCGTAAAAAAAAAAAAAAAAAGAACTTCTGTTTTTTGATGTATTTACACGTTTTAACCAAAAAAAGATTTGAACAATTTTAGAACGTGTCTAGCTATGTGCCTGTGTGTCTGGGACAAAACTTTTATGGAAGATTTAGCTTAAAAACTGAATATTATGTGATACTAATAATATGAAAATCAATTTATATGCATTCAAAATCGGTTATAAAATTTTATACAGCTATTTAAAAATGCATAAGAAAAGTTTATCGAATTATACAAACTAAATCAATATCATCTTAGTTTGCAAATTGAAAGAAAATCAACTGTGATCACAAACAACTTTTTTTTTTTTTTTAACATAATTGAAATTACACATGAAATGCTGATATGGAATGAATGATTAATATGCTGAAAAAATATGTATTTTTTAAATATGCATAATATCATTTTAATCAATGGACACTTAAAGCCAGAATACACAGAAAACCGTAATAGCACACGTTTACAGGAAATGTAAGGAAAACGAAATCGTGTAAATAGTGATCATGTACATTTATAATAATTAAAAATTCACATTTTTAAAATTAAAGAAACGTCTTCGTCAAAAAACATGCATTTCATTTTAAAGAATGGAGGAAACTAAAAGGTTAGCAAATTATAGTGTCAAAGAGGAAAATAATATCACCAAATGATTTTTTTCGTTTGATTTATTCTCCTTTTTTCAGCAAAGAGTGCCTTCAGGCATTCTTAATGTAGATTTAGTTAATATGACATTTATCTTCTCTCTCTATATATATAACTTATTGTTTGTTTGCCCGGATTTTTAATTCGCAATACAAATTTACACTGTTCAAGTGACCGCTACGAAAAATGGTACACTTGTTAATCAAAACAAAATCTACCTAACGCCATATTTTTTTAGTTCAGCTGGATAATTGGATCAAAACATATTAAATTAAAACCCCATTTTAACTTTAAAATGATTAATAAGAAATAATAATTAAAGACTTTTCTATTAGCTTGATTCGCACTAATAAGCATGAAAAGATTAAAATGGAGTATTGCCACCTAAATTTCATACTTTAGTTAATTAAAAACAAAAAATAGAATTATCGTGTAGAAAAACTGTTTGCACCCTTGGGTTAAAAATTTGCCCCTTTCATTTGGTACCGATTTTGTAACGATAGGACTAGTATTTTTTATTTTTTTTCACCTTTCTCCGTTTTTAACCCGGATTCAGCAGAAATCCGCAGGCGGTTTATGACAGAGAATGTAAGCTAAAGAAAGTCTTATATAAAAAAAAAAGAATGAAAAGAAATATTTGAGGCCAAAATAAACAAATAAAATATATATTTTTTTTTTTTTTTTTACGAAAAAAGAAGAAAAAAATAAAAGAGAAAGAAATTAGATCATAAATAAATTAGAAAAAAAAAAAATAGAACTTTCATAAATCAAACCTTTCTAATTTGCATATATCTTCAATAGTTTAAATTTTCGAATCGTTGCTATAGAAACGCAGATGATTGAAGTGAAAAGAATTTTAAATACAAAAGATTACGGGAATAAAATTTAAGTGTATAAAAAATAAATTTATTTCTTAATGTCTTCTTGACATCGTAAGAAAATAATTTTTGTATTCTGGAAATTCGGCTAATCATACCTTTCGAATGGTACAACTTTCAGTACTTTACTCCAATACTTAATATGTTAAAAGTGTACCACAATCTCTACGTTTGCCTGTTAATGCATAGATTGGGGGGGGGGGATTACGTTACAAAAGTTTATGCGTTTTTTTTTTTTTTTTTTTTTTAATCAAGAATGTGGATAAATGTTTTTATAGAGATATTTGGCATTAGCTAATTTTTATTATTTTATTTTTAATTAAGTAACACTTTTATTTCCTACAGTAAAACAAAATTTTCATTTTCATTGTGTAACTTATGAGATTTTTTATGTCCTCACCTTAATTGTAAATAATTATAATTTGTATTTTATTAAGATTTTTTCATTTTCATTTTGAAAGTAGCATAAAACAGTTTTTTTCTTTTTTTTTATGGAACAGCTTTTGTATCGGACCCCCTCGGTAAAATTTGAAATTTGGAACCGAAGTAGCTCGGACGTTTATCGCCAAGATCTTTAGTAACGCAATTGATATAGTAATTTCAATTCATCGCAAAAATAGCTTAAAATATTTAAAGTCGCCAAGGGGTCCCATACAAAAATTGCGCTTAAGACTTCAGAAAATGTTTCATGCATTTCTCTTTCTACACTTTTGTTCAATTCTTTCATTGTTTTCAAAGTTCTATAAACACTTCTTTAACCTTGGCAACGTCGGGTAAACCTTCTAGTATATTTATTTAAAAAAAGAAACGTTGTGTTAATAAAACAGAAGACAATATTTAAATTCATTAAAAAAAAAAAAGGTATATATACGGTTAAGTGAATCTTTTTACTTCGCACTGTCGTTATGTGTAAAGTAACGCAAAAAGAAAATTATAAAATGATTTGTGGATTTTTGTTTCAAATTTCTTAAACGACATTGTTGCGTGGATTTGCATTATCAAGAAAACATATTTGAATATTATCAAATATAAACTTTTTTGAAAGAAACCTTTAAAATTTTTCTTTTCGATTTTTAAAATCTCAATAATATTTCTTTAAAGAAATACACCTTTACTCTACATGTTTAGTAGGGGAGAGTGGGGATGAATGGGACATTTTGCATGTTTTTATTAATAACGTTCACCCTATGTAAATCAGAATTTTGTAACATTGCTCATAAGTACACTTCAGTAATCAGTTGCATATAAACATGCTAACTTTAATAAAAAGTTATCATTTTTAATTAATAATATATATATATATTTTCATGCATGCGCATTGTCCCATTCATCCCCACCTATGGGAATGAATGAGACAGGACTGAAGTTAACAAAGAAAAGAAAACAAAATGTAAATAAATTTTTAAAGTTAAATTGGTTTATGTGATTTTATTACACACTATGGATTTACTGAAATTAACAAAAACTGATGTATTGACTCAAATTAACATCGAAAGGCAAAAGTCCTTTGGTGCGCACAGTTCCTAGAGCTCTAGGCTTTGGTAATTTAATCTAATAAGATTTAATCTAAAAATAAATGAATAAATAAGACACTAGAAACATGTAAATCATTATAATAGAATACAGATTATCCAGATAAATTTTTGTTTCCCATTGATGGAGAAAAATAAGCCTTCTATTCTGTATTACATTAGTAACCACCAGGATTTATTTAATTAGCTTGATTGAAATTGTGATTTTAATAAAATTATTATTAGTTTATTTATTTATTTTTTAATTATTGATATTATTGATTTAAGTTTTATTGAATGTTCTAACTTATAATTTTTTAATCATAATTATTATAAACAAAAATCGGAACAATTATTTGCAATCTATTTTTCTCTAAATCCATGCTATTTTTATAATTCCATGATATAACTACTGAACTACAGGTTATAAAAAATATTGAAAATCTATTTACGATTTGTTGTAATATAATTCTTGTGTGCAATTTTAAATTAGCACATAGTGGGGAATGTCCCATTCATCCCCATTTAAACTGTTCCATTCATCCCCACCACCACATGATCATATAAAACAGGAAATATATTTAATGAACAATTGTCAATATTCTTCTTGAATATCATAAACACAATAAAAGATTATGCCTTTTCACCATATAAGAGTTATATTACCTTTAAGCAAATAGTTAATTTCTTAACCTAATTGAATCAGTAAAAGTTACTTTGGCAGCAGAAAAAGACACTTTCATTTTTTTCTGCCCTTCTATAGATAGCACAATTCTGAAACTACACTTGATGAATGACCTTAGTACTGTTATATATCAGAAAAACTGTCAAGTTTCTGGTGCTTGCAAAACATAAAAATTTTGCTACTGTCTCATTCATCCTGCGTCCCATACATCCCCACTCTCCCATATATATGTTTATAATTAAATCTAAATCAATCTGCATCTCTTTTTTATCTATGTAACAATAATTCAAAAGCAGACAAAACTATATTTACGCAGTCAGATAGATGTAAATTATAATATAACATTTTTTAGTGTAACTTTTTGAAATGGGACATGAGATAGTGACCCGAATGCTTATTAAAAGAACTTTATGGAGTGGACGGTGAAAGGTGAAGTCACATCTTGTGTAACATAACTTTGAGACATTTAACCATGATATAAGATATGTATCCGACCAGTCCGGTCCATATCCGACCCAGTCTACCCCACATTTTATAGCCTACATAAAATCAAACCATTAAAATAAAGTATTATAGTAATACATTTTAGCATTAGGTTTGATTTCTACAATAGTAAGTTAACATGACTGAAAAAGTTTAAAGTGATGATCCAAATCACGAAATCATAACTAATGCACACACATGAATATTTATGGAAATGTTTACAAAAAAAAAAAAAAAAAAAAAGTCTAGAAACCACAAAGATTTTACGCACTGTTTTATTAACGAAGTCAATAAATAGAACTCTGGTATTAATCGGTTGTTACCAATTTCTAATAGAAAAGTGATATGCTGAACCTGCACTTATAAAATAATGGTGATAAAATATCATTTATAAACACTTTTAGAAAACAAAATTCACATTTTTATGAATCGTTTTAAGAAAGATTGTAAAGAAAAATATAATCATTTAAAGGCAGGATATTTATATTATAAGTAAATGAATGGTAATACTATTTTTTTTATCTGTCAGTTACAATTTACTATATTTTTAAAAGATTGAATTAATATTTTCAGAATAAAGCTATCCTATTAAATGTGTAATATATATATATATATATATTTATAATGTAGCAACTTTTTATTTTTATTTTTTTAATTAATTGCTTTAAAAGAAAAATCTTTTTTAATTTTTTATTATTTATAATATTTATTGGGGGGGGGATGGTAGTTTGTAGTAGAAAGGATTAAACTCACTAAAATTCGTTTGTTTTTCATGTATTTAATTCTTTTTAAAAGAAAATCTACTTTTTTATTTTATTTTATTGCACTGGTCGGAATCAAATCGTAATATAGTGTATGAAACGGGGACTATAAAATGCATGGTTCAAAAACTAAAATGTATAATAGATGCTGAGATGCAGTCATCTTTAAAATCGTAGTTCTTAAATAACAAAAAATCCACAAGTCGTCGATAAATACCCAGATTGAAGTGCCCGGGAAAGACCTTTCTGTAGACAGTGGGAAACTGGACCCGATGCAGTACAGGCAGAAAAAAGAGCTGCCTTAGGCAACGGGTACCCTAAGAAGTAAAATCTAAAGCGATTTCAGTGCTTTTTTTTTTTTTTTTTTTTTAAGTTTTTATTTGTAATGTGATGTAAAAATAAATACTGATCCAATTCTTTTGAAAATTCATTTAAATATAGTGACCAGCGAAGCGGTCGTAGCCTGCTAGTATATAATAAATGAATAAATAAATAAAAATGAGCTCGATTTTCTTACCATTTTGCTGTCTGCTTAAATGAAAAATAATTAAATATCTTTATTCATTAAAAAATGTTAGCGTATAATATCAAAGGAGAAATACCATTTTGTAAATATTTTGTAAAAAATAAATAAATAAAAATTAAATAAATAAAAAATAAAGTATATTAAGTTTTTAATGTCGGAATTAATCAAGATCTTTGTTTTACTTAAAACTCATCAAAGAAACCATTAATTATATATGCCCCTTATTTATTATTTATCATTATAAAATTTTCATCTTTACTTTTATAAATGTTTTTTTCTCCCCTCCTCCCCCCCCCCCTTTTTTTAAAATTATAGTTTCAGGACGTAATACTTTCTCTTTAATTAAATGATGTTAAATATCTATGCCATAATTAAGAGTGGAGATTAAAATAACATAAAGAATATTTCATGACAAGATTTAAAATATCACAATGTGAACATAGAAAAGAAAATTAAGGATTTTTCTTAATCTCTTTTTGACACATTTGTTGCTAAAAATTTTTAATGTGATAGTATCCTATCAAAACGTAAAACCTTAAACCTGTCTGTTAATTAAACACTGTAAATTACAAATTCACGTTTAAAAATTTTAACCAATTAAAAAGTAACTGAAACTTTGAAGTAAAAACAAAATATTGACAGATTAATATGTATTATTAACACTTTATTAAAAATTATTCTTTAGATGGATGATGCCATTACTAAATTGAAAATGCCAATGAAGTGCATTAACTTAATCCTTTCTACAACGCTTTCTAAAATTCAAGATTAAAACTGGTGTAATACATCATTCTTTGATGAATAATTAGGTTGAAAGTTTTCTTGTACATAAGGCTGTATATTAATTATTTATTTTGATGGTTTTTGTTGAATCTATTAACAAGTTAAATTAGGATAATGTATTAAAAATATAAAAGATTTTTTTTTTATCGTTTTTTTTTTTTTTCATATAAATGACAAAAAGTGGCTACTAAGTATATTTATGATACTTTATGCATAGAATTACCTAAGCTAGGTTTATTTTGAATAAATTAACGTTTTAATGACAGTACTATTTTTATTATTGTCAGTTGAAAGGAATTTTTTTTAATTTTTCTTTTTTTTTTTTCTTTTTTTTTTTTTTCAAATTTGTTCATGTATTGTATTTCTCCCTTAAAGAAGCAAAATGAAATGTAATAAATGTAAAAATTTTTAATAAAAGAAAAATATCAATGATAGAAAATACCGCATATAAAGTAGAACCAATATTTTAAAAATTGCTTTAAATTTAAACTAGTAAGCTATTTCATATTTCTACTCGGTGAAGTGACTACTTGTGTTTAAAAAATTTAATTTTATTGAAATGTTATTAGAATTAATAAATATGAAAAATGCTAATTTTAGAAAAGCAATTTTTTCACCGGCCCATTTTCAAATTTCCGTTTTTGACATTAGCATTAACTTTTTTTTCCCTTTGTGATTTATGGTTGTTATAAATAAATGAACATTTAACATATGTACATATTTTTAAAAAAATCTTTAATTTTACTATTATTATTATTATTTAATGTTTTTAAAAATGCCTAACTTCTAAAATACTACACTAGCGTATACAAAGAAAGCAACAATTTATTTCTTCTTTTACGGAAAATTTTAAAACAAATATGAACATGAACATAAAATTTGGATGGCATGTTCATTATCAAATGATTAAACCAATTTTATATAACTTTCAACATAATTAATAACCTTTAAACGGATATTAATTAAAATTTTCTCAATAGTAGTGTTTGGAAGAAATGAAAATTATTAATAAAATGCAATTAATGTTTGAAAAAAAAAAAAAAAAGGAAAGAAAAAAAAAATCAAACGCGAAAATTGAATGTGTCCATTATAAAATTATTTATTGACATCTTTTTTAGGATTGAGGACTATTAGTCTCAATCTAGGATTTTTGCGCCGTCATTTTTCGATTGTTGGACATTTATCGAAATCATTCTTGGATAATTGGACATTTATCGAAATCTAAAATTTATCGAAAATGTAATTGAATAATTTGAAAGCGATGTTATAATTTGGGAAAAAAAAAAAAAAAAATGATAGTCCTCCGTCCTAAACTAAATTCTGCTTTTGCCAGAATATCATTATTATTATTATTTATTTATTTATTTTTTTTTTAAAGAAAAAGAAAAGAAAATTAATAATAATCAGTATCGTTACAAGCGATATCGAAAAAGTTTTTTTTAAAAATAATTTTGAATTAGGAAATAAAAGTGCGCGTGCAATGAAGTGAAAATAAGTGAAAAAATGAATTTAATGATTCATTCATTCATTCATTTATTTATTTATTTTATATACATATATATATATATATATATATATATATATATATATATATTGGGATGGTGGGGCATAAGATGAAATAATGCTTTCACGCGAAAAATTAAAAATTATTATACATTAAATTTACTCATGCATATAAAAAATGCTTATTAAAACGAGTCGAAGAAGGAAGCGAAATAAGTATTGAGTTATATTACGAGAAATACGATACATGATCTGATACGATATATTAGACCTATCGTCCAGGGTTAGTAGGTATTTTCGTTGAAAGAAATAGTTTGTTCGTTCGGTTCAACTTGCACATTAGTCCCCTGAGGTACAACATTCACATTAGTCCCTTGAGGTGCAACTTTCACATTAGTCCCGTCAGGTACAACTTGCACATTAGTCCCGTCAGGTACAACTTGCACATTAGTCCCGCCAGGTACAACTTGCACATCAGTCCCCTTTAAATATAGTGACCAGAGAAGATCGCAAAGCATTCGTGGATTCACTACCTTAATTGATTTCACATTCCGTCATTTTTGACGGGGTTATATACTAGTAAATAAATAAATAATTGAAACAAGTAACAGAGATCATAAACGCTTGGTCGCTTATTTTGTATTTTGTATTATTATTATTATTATTTATTTATTTATTTCAGCACAAATTATGATAGAATATACATCGACTGACACAGCTTGATAAAACATCTATTAAAATTTTCTATCGAATACCTTTATTGTTGAAAACAAGTCGGATTTATTAGGCGAAAAATTTAAGCAACAGGAAAATATTTCTTCGAAACGGATGTTGAGATGAATATTCTAAAGAGAAAGAGACAAATATGAAAAAGAAGAGTATTCAAAGAGTACTAGTTCATGCATTTTTACTTTCCGAACACTATAGTGAGGAAAGTATTGTAATCATGTCAAAAATTCGAATTTGAGATTTTGATGTTTCTATACGTTTCAAGGTCCAATGAGTCCGTTTTCACTATTTTTGCGATGATGTATGTATTTGTGTGTGTATGTATGTGTGTATGTCTGTGAGTGAACACGCTAGCGTCTAAACGCTTTGTTCGAATAAGCTGAAAGTTGGTACGTATATTGTAAGTCACCATAGTACGAACCCTATAGATTTTGGTGAATCTAGCACTTATAGTTTTTTTACAGGGACACAAAGAAAAATTCTTTATCATTACGGCCTATGGGACCAAAATCTTAAAAGTGCGATAGCATCTAAACGCCTTATTCGATTGAGCAAAAAATTTATACACATATTATAGGTCACAGATACTCAAACTGTATAGATTTTGGAGAATCTAGGACTTACAGTTTTCTTGCAGGGACATAAAAAGAAAAATTCTTTATCATTATGGCCAATGGGGCCAAATTTTTAAAAGTGTGATAGCGTCTAAACGCCTTATTAATATAAACAAAAAATTTGAACACATGTTATAGGTCACAGTTGCACACACTGTATAGATTTTGGAGAATCTAGCACTTACAGTTTTTTACAGGGACACAAAGAAAAAATCTTTATCATTATGGCCTATGGGACCAAAATCTTAAAAGTGCGATAGCTTCTAAACGCCTTATTCGATTGAGCAAAAAATTTATACACATATTATAGGTCACAGATACTCAACCTGTATAGATTTTGGAGAATCTAGGACTTACAGTTTTCTTGCAGGGACATAAAAAGAAAAATTCTTTACCATTATGGCCAATGGGGCCAAATTTTTAAAAGTGTGATAGCGTCTAAACGCCTTATTAATATAAACAAAAAATTTGAACACATGTTATAGGTCACAGTTGCACACACTGTATAGATTTTGGAGAATCTAGCACTTACAGTTTTTTTACAGGGACACAAAGAAAAAATCTTTATCATTATGGCCTATGGGACCAAATTTTTAAAAGTGCGGTAGCATCTAAACGCCTTATTCAATTGAGCAAAAAATTTATACACATATTATAGGTCACAGATACTCAAACTGTATAGATTTTGGTGAATCTAGCACTTACAGTTTTTTTACAGGGACACAAAGAAAAAATCTTTGTCATTATGGCCTATGGGACCAAATTTTTTAAAGTGCGATAGCATCTAAACGCCTCATTCAATTGAGCTGAAAATTTATATGAATATTATAAATCACTGTTGCACTAACTATAAGCATTTTGGTGAATCTAGCATTTATAGGTTTTTACAGGGACACAACGAAAAATTCTTTATCATTATGATCTATGGGCTCAAAGATCAGTAGCGTTAAATAAAACATCGTGTAATATATGGAGAAAAATACTCAAACACTCTATTATGGTTTTCTCCCTTTTGTTTGTTTAACAACTCCTCTTTCTTTACTTTATCTACAAAACTGTTAATTACTCAATGTTCGGAAAGTCGAGTGGAGTCACTCCAGATTTTTTTTTTTTTTTTTTTTTAATTCTGGTAATGTTTATAGTTTACAAAATAAGAACAATATTAAAAAAAAAAAAAAAAAAACACCTAGCGAATAGCTTATTATTATTATTATTATTTTAAGAAGTAATCTCAGTTTAAGAATTATTATTTATGTGGAATTTAAAAAAAATAAATAAATAAAAGAAAGTTAGTTATTTAATTAATTAATAAAATAGATTAATGGCTTAGTGATATACAACTGTACAAATCTTAAGTTTATGTGCTCATTTATCTAAAAATTAAAAAGAAAAGAGAAAAGAAAAGTAAATGGGTTGTTATTTTAATTTTATACAGCATTGTTATTTTTTTATTATAAAAATTTATTTATTTATTTATTTATTTACTTATTAACTTGATTTTACTTTCTGGTAAATAATCCATCCAATGTTAAGGCTATGACAAAAATTTCATGAATGAGCTTATAAACAAAAGTGTCTTATATCATCCTTCAATTTACCTTCTTCTTCGTGAAATATTTAAAATTTAGTTTTAGAATGCAAATTAATTCAGATAACATTACTCATAATACAAAATAGTATACATTGTTACTTTTTGTTTTTTTTTAAACTTCAGCGATAACCAATATTTATAAAAGACTGTTAATTCACTAGAAAGTATTAATTTATAAGTAGATTTCCGATTACTATAATGATTAAGTTTTTTGTAACCTATCTCAAAAAAATATTTTTAATCTGTGTTTACGTATGTTTATTATTTTAGCCTCGAACACATGTTGTAGAAATGACTCAATAATATTTTTGTGCCTTTAACTTTAAATTATCATTAAAAATTTATTTTTTTAAATAAATCACCCGTTTGATTTTTCTGTAAATAACTATCAAATTAATTTAATTATGACATTCAGTTCTTACTGTTTCATTGAAAATGCCGTACATTTTGACGGATATGATTTAATTATATTCCATGGTTATATTTCTACGACGTACATATTAATACATATTTTTCAGGCATGAATAATAATACAAATTTTCAAATTGTACATATTAAACCAATCCTTCAATCAAAACATATATGACATACAATACCGAGTTGGTTACTAAACTTGTAGATTAAATAACTTCTATTAAATAATGATCTAATAACTAAATAATACACAAAATAACATAGCTAACACTTTTTTGAAAATAATAATAATAATAATAATATCTGAATTTACTATAATCATTTCAACCTCAATAACAGAAGATTTTCAAAGATGCCAAAACTTTAATCGTAAGAAGTTGTAATCAATTTTAAGTTATCAAAAATAAAACATTACATAGAAAAATTGTGTCTTATTATTATTACCAACAGCCTTTGTCCGCTTCGCTCGGCACTACTTAAATGAGTTGTCAAAATCCCATATCATTATTAATAAACTAAGTTAAACTTCCCGCTGTTTCTAAATCGCAGATAATGTTTTATTTGTACTCATGTCTAGTCTCCCCATGTGCATCTTCTTTACTGTGAAGTAATTTGGAGCCGAGTTGTGCTTACAAACGTGTTTTTCACTTTTGCCCCTCAAGGAGAGAACGGAGGGGAATTTCGAAAAAGTTGATAGATATAATTTTAAGTTGGGTAAAGATCTAAATTCCAGCCAAGCGCCATTATATTCCGCCCGGCCGTTCTCACGTGATACCCGGACAAAAATAGCGTTACAGACATACAGACACGATTACAAACATACACACTGGCAAAATTTTCTGAAGTCATTTTTGACTTTCATGGTATGCGAAACATGAAGATATCGTACTTTTTTTTTTTTTATTCTGACCAATTTTTAGACAAAAGTCTGATTTTATTAATATACATTATTACTATTTAAATGATATGGATTTTGCCGCATTACTTTGAAACAAAAACAGGGCCGCGGTAGCCCTGTCGGTAGAGCACCGAGCTCGTAATTGGAAGATTGCGGGTTCAGTAGGCCAAAGACTGCCGTGTACACTAATGGTGGCTAGTGCATGTAAAATCTGCCGTGGCCGCAATGTCCTCCATGTTCCCATCAGAATTATATCTCTTGGGGTCACCGAAGCGGAGGAGCCATCCTTTTTGTGGAGGATCAAAATTGTGATGGCATGTCTCCGGACTACCTCAAGGGGTGAGTCTCAGACCGTCGTGAATTGCGCATTGCGCAATCTACCCGAAAGGAGTTATTCAGTTATCCTCATGCACGTTCCAAAACATAATGTTAAGCTAAGTTACAGTGATTTTACGTATTTACAGTAATTTTCATTAGTTATAATTATTTTTAATTTATTTAGTTTACTTACTTTAGAACAGTTAAATATATATATATATATATTCGATAACCTACATTTTATATTAAACGGCGAAAAACTGTTTTTATGATTTATATAGTTTATGTTATTTATGTTATTTGTAGTTTATAATCAGATTGTGAAATTATTATTATTATTATTATTTTTCAGTAATAAAACTAGAAGATAAGACTTTTCTTCTTGACGATAACTGGTCAATTATTATTATTATTATTATTCTTTTTCTTTATTGTTCCAACCACTGTGACTTTCACACTTCGCTAACACATACAGCAGAACAAGGACAGACTAATCATTTGGTGATATTCTGAATACTATTGGCTCCGTATACAGTACCAGGTTGTCATCAGACATAATTTTTACTGTAAATGAGATCTAACTTCATAGAATTATCATTAGATGTCCCAGTTAAAGTCTCAGGTCGTTGTTTTTCGAAATAAAGTACCTAATTTTCTATTTTTTGCTGATTTAGTATGCCATTTCTTATGTAATCTGTAAAACTCATTTGTCCTCTCTTTCACTAATGATAATTTAGCTTCAAAAACTGCACGGTTTCAATGACAAGCTAAAAATACAAACGTACTTGTCGTTACGCCTAGTGCCATCTTTTGGTATAACAATTCTTTCAAACAAAATTTAAGAAGCAGAGTACACTGTCACAATTTTACCGATGGAGTACTGAAAATAATAATTTAATACAAAATTAATAATAAATAAATCATATATATAACCTAAGAGCTCCAGAAAAATTTCTTCAATATTTTATTATTTGGTTTAGAAGTATTTGATATATATATATATATATATATATATAATGTATATCTTAACTCATTCCATGTAAAATGAATTAATCATTTTTTAAAGGCATTTCTAAAATAATTCTGTAGTAATAATATAGGATTCTTTAATAAATTAAAATCTTATTAAATTTATGCATGGCATTAAACAAATACTTAATTTCATGAAAATGCATTTATTCGTTTATCAGAAAATGATAAATCATTACAAAGCTACCGAAAGGCATTTAAGTAATCCTTCTTAAAAAGGCATTGAAAAAATATGCGAATAAATTAAATGTAATAACTCATTTTTCTTTTATGAATTTGGTTAAGGGACTTATTAAAATTAATGCTTCATATTAAACAATTATTTCGATTGGCTTAAACATATTTCTTTAGTTAGAGAAAAATGAATAGAACTTATAAAATATACAATGCTTGCTTTTAAAAACAGTTTTCTACATAATTCACAAGCATATATTTATGATAATTTTTATTTAAGAAAACATAAAAAAAAAATTTCATAAAAAAATTAAAAATAAATAAATAAATAAATATATTTAAAAATATTTAAAAATATTTTTTTATTCAATATTTTTAAAAATTTTTAATGCCTTTCATTATTTTAAACTAAGCACATCTTAAGTAATTAAGGGCGTTTACATGGGTTTTGAAAGCTATATAAAACCAGTACAGTCGGTATTAAAGGTATCCGAACACTAGCAAAAATTCTTATATAAAAACAGTAGAGTTAATCTCCTTTGTTAAATAAATCCTTGTCGAATCATGTTCTTAGACTGACTAAGAATTCGACAAAGATTTATTTAACAAAATAGTATTAACTCTACTTTTTTTACATAGCAGTTTTTGCTAGTATTCGGATACTTTAGTTACCGACTGTATGATGTGGCCGCCTATATAATTTATATAATAATATATTTCTATATAATTTTACACAAAATTTATTCAATACAAATTATTTATTAAATTATCAAATTATTTCCATTATAAATGCAGACAATATTTATCTGGCAGTATTATATTATCACTAAATGCCGAAAGATGACAATTTTTTGCAAGTCAAAAGAAATGAGTTCTCCCCCCCCCTCCCCCTCTCCCACACACACACGGGGGCCCACCAGCGGCCGAGCGGTTCTGCGCTCAAAGCTGGTAGATGGGAGGTGCCGGGGTCGATCCCAGGTCGCGCTCATCGACCTAGCCGTTCGGAGTTTTCCGTGGTTTCCTCCGAAACTCGCGTAAATACGGGCTAGGACCCCTTAGAAAGACCCCCACGGAGGGCATTCCCCCTATAGGCCTAGGATACATAAGGAGTCAATCGGCCTTAATCCTCCAACCAACCAACCAACCAACCAACCCACACACACACGTTTTTTCTCGTTTAAAAGATAAAAATATCGAAAACTTTGTTTTAAATTATCAGAGATCTACAGTTCAACCATTCGTTTTAAAGGTATTGACGAGATCTTTCGAAAGATACCCACATTGAAAATTTACTCCCGTCGAAGGGAGGGGGGTGCTTCCTACCCAGGGGGGTAAGCGATGGTCCTACATGCACAAAGTTTTTTCCCTAGTTAATTTCTACTATTATCAATAAGTCATATTAATTTCACAATCACACGATTAAAATAACCCTCATTATGTACATTTATACGAAATTTTTTCCTATACTGTCATGTTAAAAATTCAGAAAAAAGGCGATCACAGCACTACTTGTTGAGCAATTGTTCCACAAATCTAAACAGCAACAGTTTATGTCAGGATCCAACTAAATACCAAGTGTAGTTGAATTTCATTCATTGTTCGTGAGATACAGCGTCCAAAAATTTGTGATGCACTCACACAGACAGACAGACAGACATTTTCTAAAAACAGTCAAGTCGTGTTTAGGACATCCCAAAATGTACAGAGGCTGTTTGCACATTTTTTAGACGATTTTATTTCGCAGTAAGAAAAAATCCTTTGCATGGAGAATTTTATTTTCACAACAGTTATATTTTTGGAAGTTTTATTTATCTTCTGATATTTAGAATTTTTGTTTAGATGCAAAAATGCGCTTTTAAAATGGCAGTGGATGGAAAGATGCCTTTCCGCTCTTTCCAAAGTGAGTTTTTAGTTAAATCTTTATGAAAAGCATTTATCAGGAGAAAAATGGAAAAATGTCGCAACAATAGATGAATCTTGGGTCTATTTAAGTGGTTGCAGTAAAAAAATATCAATTTATTATCACAGAATTGGATAATTTTTTTTTCTACATGGTTCAAACAAACAAAAGAAAGTTTTTCTAAAGGATTTATGATTGTCACTGGTTTTTCATACAAACGCAAGATAAAAGCAAAAGAAATGCGACAAAAATGTCAAAATCAGCTCTAAATACTATCAAAAACATATTTTAATTCCAATTTTTAAAAATGAAAATCCAGATCTTTATCCACAATGCTATCAATCCGTTGAACTGTATCAAGACAAAACAAGCAGCCACACATCGCAATCCCCAATTGATTTTCTAGAAAAAAAGGAAAAAAAAAACGGGAATTAAAACCATACCCTTTACTGATATTCCTGCTGAATCTCCTGATGTATCACTGTTGGATTTTTGTGTTTTTCGACTCTTAAAATCAGCATTATCCAAACACCGACCTACAACGCTTTGTGGACTTTGGAAAGCCGTTCAAGAGGAGTAGAAAAATATACCTCTTCCGATATTATGAAAAGCATTATTATCATAGAAATTACGATGTAGAATGATAGTTAAGAACAATGGCTATCAAACTGAATAAATAAAACACGAAATATGAGTGAAATTGTTTCAGTACACTCCATCAAAATCGTCTAAAAAATGTGCGAACAGCCTCTGTATAAATCCTTCGAAAACTGGAGTTCGAAAATTCTCACAGATCACTTTCTCTATATATATTAGGTCGTTGCAAAATTTCGTGCGGACGCGGATCTTTTTATTGCCTCCAAAGACGAGAGCTTCTATCGCCGTGGTATACATTTGTTACCCGAAAAATAGACTAAGGTTGTAGAAAGTAATGGAGAGTATTTTGATTAAAAATTGTGATTTGATTTGATGTATTTTTATGAAATGAAGCAATAAAAAACCGCACAAATTTATGCAAAGACCTAATACATATAGAAGAAAGTAAAAAATTCTAAATTCAGCCATTCTCTCCAGAAAATCGATGGACACGATTCCTGAAAATCTAATGCACCCATACGTGGTATTGAGTAGTGTTTGAAAGGATGATTTTTCTTTTTCTTTTTTTTTCTTTCCTTATTTTTATTTGATTCAAACTAATTTTACAAGGCTATATTGGGGTAAAATGTATTGAAATTTGTGATGTTTTTGCATGCAAATCCACCAAAAGCTTAAATTTCGATATTTTAAAAGTACTTCGTCCAAGACCAGGTTAATTTTATTCTGAAGAAGTGTACAAAATTTCAATAAGGACAGTGCATTAGTTTTTGAGAAATCATATCTACCGATTTTGTGAAAAGTCTCCAGAACCCAGAAACCGCCGGAAAATTTTCCAAATTTTTTAATGGAATTTTCTTAAATATTGTTTAAATATTACACTTTTAAAAGCTCAACATTTTGAATAATAATTTTTATTTATTACCAATGTTAATAAAATCAGACTTTGTCTGTAAATTTCTCAGAATTAAAAAAAATTGTCGTCACGCTTCAGACACCGTGAAATCCAAAAATGACTTCAGAAAATGTTCTGCGTGTTTGTGTCGTTGTGTCCGCATGTCTGCAACACTATTTTTGTCTGGGTATCCCGTAATAAATTCTAGATAGAATTCGACGACACTTGGCATGAATTTAGATCTGTTCCCAACTTAAAATTACTCGTATTCAACTTTTCCAAAATCCCCCCCTCCTGTTACCCCCTCCCCCTGGTGGCAGGAATCAAAAACGCATTTGTAGGCATAACTTGGTTCAAAATTATTTCACAATGATGAAATTACACCTCATAAGACTAGACTTCAATACAAAAAAAGCAATTTTCTGAGATTTTAGAATTTTCGATTTTTAAGGCAAGGAAGGGAATATTTCGCAAATACCGAATTTTCCAGTATAACTCTACCGAAGTTGTTTCAAAGAGGCTGAAAACAGCTATAGGTCTTCTTAAAGATATTTCCGAAAACCCATTTGTGGTTTTTTGTGATTATCTATTTGGAAGTGTTGAACGTTACGAGGGGGCAAATTCGAGATACCAATTTTAGCGCTCAATTTGTCCTGGGAAATCTATGGAAGCTGTAGTCATGAATTCCAGTGCGAGTATTGTTGATGTGTATCATATCGTAACGATATTTCATGAAATTTCCCCCCTCCCCCCCCCTCCTAAGGGAGAAGTCAATAAACACGTTTTTAAACGTATCTTTGCTCCAAATTATTTCAGTAAGATTAATTTTTATATGTGGACTTGACATGCAGGTGGCGTTAATGTTCTGAATCTTCCTACGCTTACCTAGCACGTACTGTAAATGGATTTTGTGAAATTTTCCCCTTCCGTCCTTTAAAGGGGGGGGGGGGTGGAGTCACGTTTTCAAGAATAACTCTGCTCCTTATCTCGGGAAAAGATTTCTTGATGTATTGATTGGTTATACGTACCCAATATACACCCCACAAAGACATTTTGCTAAATTACTTTTTATTCAATTCCCCGTTGGGGTGGAGTCAAAAAGCTTAAATCTTTTCAAGCTTAAATCTACTCCAAATTGTCTTATAAAAGTGATTTTTCATGTGAGGGTCGATTATACGTATCTAACAGATAGTGTAAAGAGATTTTTCGAAATTCACCCCTTTTCCACTCTTTAAGAGCATGAAACAAAAGAACGTTTTCAAACACAACTATGCTCCAAATGGTCTCAGGAAGGCGAGTTTTTTAGTATGTTGGTTGGTTATGTGTATTAATCACGCACTATAAAATGGTTTTATGAAATTCAAAGTGAGTGGTTGTTGATTAAGTGTGCGTAATATGCGCTTTGTTGGATTATCGCGAAATTTCTAATTACTCGCGGGGAGGAGAGATAAAAATCGGGTAAGTTGCCTGCGAGAGTAGGGGAGAACCGAACTCCTCATGTTGCGAGGGGAAAAACCATTACTGAACCCAGTGAGAACTTTAACGACTGATTTCAGCGATTTATTATTATTATTATTAATTTTTATTTATTTTATTTATTGATTTATTTTTGAGATTTTGTTAATAAAGATAGGGAATTTTGAGAATTCACTTAAATATTGTAACCAGCGAAGCTCGCAAAGCTTGCTAGTATATGTATAAAGAAAGAAAATTTGCTTCAAAATCCATGTAATCCTCTAAGTAGTCTTTAAAATAATAATAATAATAATAATAATAATAATAATAATAATAAAAGAACTTCTGATTTGGAATCTCTCTCTCCCTCCCTCTGTATCTATCTATCTATAAAGTATCCTAGAAATTCCTAAATAGTTAAAAATATATGAAAGCAGAAAAAAAAAAATCATTATATAAGGTGTCTTGCAAAAAAATTATTTTAATGAAATATATTTTATTCTTAAATAAGGAAAAAATACATAAATTCGCATGTTTTATGATTGCTTGTGTCGAACGCACTCCATTGATAGTATTTTTGAATATAATTTATTTTTCGTTACTTAAGAAAATTCCACCTATCTGTATTTAACTTCTACGCAATTCATATTTCAAAATTTGCTAAATGTTTTAACTAGTATGAATTTTTTAAATAATTATGAATTTATTTATTGTATTTTTTATTTATTTATTTTTCTAATAATTTATCAATCAATAAATTTATTTATTTATTTTATTCATTAACTTATTTATTTTTATTTATTTATTTTTTTGTCATTTTTTCATTTTGTTGAAGATATTTTAAGAACATTTTCAATTAGTATTCATATTTTCTGGGATTTTGTGTGTGCTATGTAATATATCCTAGATTTTAGTCACCATTTCGTTAAAATGATGAAATATTAAAATTATCTAATATCAATCTCACAGAACTTCAATTTTTAACTAATATTTACTTTAATAAATTCCTTAGTTTTTAAAAGCTAATGAATCAGTCTTCTATTATGTCAAATTAATTTTATATATATATATATATATATATATATATATATATATATATATATATATATATATAGGTTTGCATGTGTTTAGTTTTATTTTTGATTTATGTAGATGTCTACCATATATCATAATTATTCTAAATATTAAATAGTTAAAAATTTGCTTTTGCCTTTTATATTCAAGTTTATAACAAATTGTATTTTTAATTGAATTGAATTTCTCCTGACTCATATTGTAAGTTATCATACAAGATTTTTTTTATAATTTTGTTTGTTTGTTCTCTTTTTAAAATAATATTTTATTTTTTCTTAATATATATTATTCTTCTATTTCTAGTATGATTATTTATATCTTTTATTTTTAATTGACAACAATTTTTGCATTTTGCATTTTGAATTTTTCAATTATCATTTATTTGTAACATTCATACAATTTCATTATTTTTAATACACCGTATAAATATGTTATTTTTTAGCAAAATTTTAAATACGGGCAACATGGCCCTTAGTTATACGTATGGTTTCCAACTTAGCACCATTTGGCTACCGGAAAATTTTAATGGAAAAATTTATTATCTTTAATCAGTGAACTGTAACGGTTTTCACCGATAAAGCAAAATAAAACCAGAAGTAAAAAAGTGGTAAGTTGGCAACTATAGTAATACTAGATCCATTGCTCGGTACTTGGAAACTGATAGAATTAAGCCTGGATCGTTAAACAGTTACATTTATTTTTATCCCAATCGTAAACTATTTTTCAAACTTGTAATTCGTCTACATATCAATCTTGCCCATTTTTTAGTAAATGAAATGTAAAAAAAATCCTCTAGTTTGTAATTTTCAGTAATGCTTATAATATAATATACTCAGTAAAATTTAAAAAATGTCACATGGAATTCATTGTAAACGCGTAATCCTCTGCATAAATATCTGGTAATTCGCTTATGAAACAATAAATGTAGTAATTATCATTCTAATTTTTCTCAGAATATTGAATTTTCTGATAAAATACATCATTTACAAAATGTTACAATTAAAATTTCAGACTGCATCAAAAATGTTAATCACTTTTGGAATGGAATCAAAATATATCTTCAATTATAATAATATTTTATCCATATGGAGAAAAACAAAAGTATTTAAAAAGATGCATTTGGTTTATTCCGAATTATATGATAATATATTTACGATGTAATATTTTCACTAAATATAATATTTAGGTGAATGTATTTCCATGTTTAAATCATTGTTAAAAAAAAAAAAAAAAAAAAAAAAAAAACTAGAACTACGCAGGAATTTAAGGGAAAAAAATATTTATTATGATGCTGATTACATTAAAAAAAAAAGGAACCTGATCAATTTGATGCTACTTATAACTAAAATTACAATTAATTAGAAGTTAGAAAATATATCTCTGGCATTAAAAAGCAATTTATTAATGAATACTTTAAGCATTTTCATAAAAATATTTTTTTTAAACAGTTTTGTGTCATTTTCTTTGATCATTTGCATTATCGTACTTGTGTACTATTAATTCTACTTATAAATATAATAAAACTCTATTAATAAGTAATTTACTAATTCTATGTTTAATTATGTTAATTTTTAGAATATAATAATAATTATAAAATGATATATAATAATAAGCATAATGTTTTTCTTATTTAAAGTGTAATATACTGTCACGATAGTTAGGCATATCTTTAATTATTAGATATATATATATATATTTAATAACCCAATTCATATATTCGTTTTTATTGTAATGACCCTGTACATTTTTACATACCTCACACATGGATAGATTGTGATTGGTGATCTTAGTACTGCTGATGATCCGCATTTGCATAAACTTATGAATTGTGGCACTAAATTCAGACTACCTAATAAAATTAATATTACTTGTATTATACGTCATTTTTTTAAAATTATTATTTAGGTATATTTCAGTATAAAATGGCTATTGATTACAACTAACCATTAGTATACTTCAATGTTAGGAATATTAATGTTTCATAATTATTAAAATAATAACTTATTATTCAGTCTAATTTTATTAAGTATGAAAATCTAAAATATTTAAGCAAATCTGTAAATATATTACAAAGTAAGTTCAATATTACTTTTGTAGGTAAATCTCTTTATAATTATGCCATAATTCCAGAAGAATTTTACAAATTGGTCTTAGATAATGTTATTATAGATATAAAAGTATTACTTAAAAATATTACCAGCAATACTTTTAAGCAAACTTCTTAAAAAAACTGATATAAATTATAAAATAATTTTAAGTTTTGTAAATTGTTAAAATTAAAATATAAAAATTTCAAATAGCCCCATCTTGTTTTTATTCCTAAATTTCATAAAACTTCAACTAAATTTCGATCCGTTACAATTAGTTGTAATGCTTAAAATAATGTTGCTTACAATTTACTTAAAAATGTTTTAAGAAATCTATAGTTCATCTTTAAACATTGATAATCAACATTGCATAAAAAATAGTTTTCATCTCCTAAATAAAATAAAAAACTTCAAAAACATACGTCTATTATAAATTCATGTACCTTCATTCCTATACGACGAAGTATAAATATAGACGTTTTGCAGAATCACAAAAGCCGAAATCTGCTGCAAAATAAAAAGGGATAATCATGTTTGTTAGTGTTAAACTTCATTCATCTTAGACTTAGCCCACCTCTATTTTTAATTGTATAAATGCATATTGAGTTTTTTTTTTTTTTTTTTTTTTTTTTTTTTTTTTGTATAAATGATTGTTTTAATACCAACATTAAAGTTAAATTTTGTATATATTGCATGAATTATAAACAATTCGCTACATTAAATACACCAATGTTCTTTATAAAATTGTCTTTGTAATAATATTTCAATTAATTCTTTAATTTTAAATCAATTTTTTAAACGGATTTATGTATAAGAAGTATATGTTTTGTTGTGTATAATACGTAATTCTTGCTGCGAACTGTTTTATATTTATATAATAAGTAGTAGAGACTCGAGGTAAAAGTTTTACTAACCGAATCTCCCAAATTTCAAATGAACCACATGCGGCGCTGCTGTTGCAAAGCCTTTCCCTTGAAAATATTTCAAAACTCTGTTGCGGGAGTCGTAAACGCTCAGAAGTGAAGGGATAGCGGGACGGAAAGATCCTTCTCTGGAAACATGCTCGTGTACTCATGACGGTGCACGCTACGATCGTCGGGTTGTTGCTCTGCCTTATTCCCGGTAAGCTAATACATAAATATATTTAAAAATTGAGGTACAGCATATGTAACCATTCTACATTAATAAATAAATAAATAAATTGCTAAATTTAATTTTTCGATTTTTTATTTATTTTTAAATATTACAAGTAAAAGGTTCTTTTTTAAAACTCTTCAGTAAATCATACTATTATTTGTCTTTAATACTTTGTATTTAATTTAAAGTGACAACAAACTGTTGTAAAAAAAAATATAATAATAATAATAATAATAATAATAATAATAATAGGTACTTTATGTTTAAAGATAAGTACTTTATGTTTAAAGAATAGGTACTTTATGTTTAAATAGGTATGTTTAAAGAATATTATTGATTTATAAAGAAACAAACATTTTAAATCCAAAATTTTATCAGAAAATTCTATAAATATAATAATTTAAAAAAAATTTCAATTTGCTTTTCTTTTCTTAAAACATCTGCAGTATCAAGTCGTAAAATTTTGGTTGATTAGCCAAATTAATGTTAAAAGTTATTATCCTAATAATTATAAGCTAATTTTTAGTTAGAAGTTAATCTTTACACAGAGAAAAATATTTATACGTAATTTTTTTATGTTTTTATAATAAATTTTTATTTTAATTATTTTTATCTATGGTCATTCAATTTCGATTTCAAGTATATGCTTAAATATATTTATGTTTACGTATTTTTTACGTTATAAGAACAATTGAAATGAAGCTTCATGATCTGCAACAATAAATAAAACAATGAAAAAAAAAATCACAATAAACTACGAACCGCAAATGGTATAAAGATTTAAAAAAAAGCAGAGAGATACAGATTATCTTTAGTTTATTATTGTTATTATTAATAATAATATTATTATTATTGGGGGGAGAGGTTATTTAAACATTATCATTACACAAATTTTGTTAATTATTATTGATTATTATTTCCAAGAAAGTAAAAGAAATTGTAAAGATATAATATCCATTTTTATCAAAATAATTTGAACAGGTAAATTTTAAACTAACTATACAAAAAATCAAAAAGAAGCGTACTTAAAAATAAAATAAAAACAATAAATGCTAATAAACATTTGGTTTTCGTTAACTGTTAAATTTGTGTTGTCTTTTAGAATTAAAATTAACAATTCATTCATTTTATATAAACTGTATTTTCAGATACATGTGTTGTTATATATGTATTTTTTAAAACAACAATATACTGAACTTTCACAAACATTCTTAAATACGTTTTTTAATTTTTAAATTTAATACAATAACAGAATTTAACACAAAAATATTGATTATATATTTATTAATATATGTAATACGAATTTATAGTCATTTATAGCTAACAAACAAGCAATAAACTGGAGAATACAAAATAGTATAAAATTTATTTTAAATTTAACAAAAATATAATATTTTAAAAAATAATTTATTTACTTTTATTATTATATAAAGGTATATATGAAATGTGTTTCCTTTAATAGTTTGTAAACGCTTAATTCATTTGAAAAGTAAAACGTCTATTTTTATCATCCTAAATTCTGTTTGTCGGTTTTGTGCTGTATATAAAAAGTAAAAACTTTTTTTTAAACGTACTTTTATTCGTCCAATTCATATAAATATACGCAGTTCTTTTTAACACTTTGTTTTTTTTTATTAAAAAAATTGAGAGAAATGGAATTTAGATACATCCATAAAAATATAACTTTAATGCTCCACTTCATACGTTGGATATAAATTACTAATAATATTTTACCAAATAGTATAGAAATATGATTCATTATTGCAAATTATCAATAAAAAATTTTGTACTTTCCTTTTTCTGTTCATTGAAGAATATATATATATATATATATTCTTTTAGAATTTTAATTAAGACTGAATTAAAAATAATGATGAAATATTATTTTTAAAAAAATTGTAGCTATTTAATTTATATTGTAAGAAAAACTAAAACATGTATGTGAAAGTAGATAAGTTCTATTTCGATAACATTTGATATAATTAATTTTGCTTATATGAATATCTTGAAGTAGGGGTAAAAATGCGTAATTTATATGAATAAATGGAAAAATAAACTTAAATTATTAAAAATTAAATATTTTAAAAGTTTTTAAAAATATTTTTCTCATTAAAATTTGTTTCAAGTTTATTTGAATAATTCTTTTAAATAACAAAATAATAATGAAAATCATAATAATAATAAATAAAACAAAGTACAAAGGAATATTTTTGTCGAGTATAAAAATAATACCAAACTAGATACTAGAGAATTTCTTTCTCATAATTATATATGAACCTATTTTAAACTAAATTTTAGATATTTGCGAGGATATTTGCAAATAATTTTTTTTAAATATAAAATAAATTTATTTTTAAAGTTCTATACGTTTTATTTAATAGTTGTCGTATTATACATTTTGTATTAATTTAAGAACTTGATATTTAAAGAAAACTCTTTCTTTCTTTGTTAGGTGGACAGTTTTATTTATTATTTATTTTATTTTATTTTATTTTATTACTTATTTATTTTTATTTTTATTGAAAGAAACATATTCTATCGAGTGTTTGAACATAGTAACAAATGATAAAAAGGGTGATATTTTCAGTATGACATTTAATTTTACGACAGTGAAATAAAATACAAAACAATTAATAATATTTTCTTGTAAATATTTTACAACTTAATAACAGGAGACTTGGTGTTGAAATATTAAAACCCGAATAAACTACTACGTCAGAAACGCCAAAGAAAAATACTGGAAATGCATACAGCTGTTTTAATATTTTACAACTTATTTCCAAAAAGTTCTCCTATGTAACATACTATTGTAATTTTCTTCTAACGAAACATTTTCACGAGTAAAAGTAAAATAATGCCTTAATCTGATAATACATAGCTGCAAAAATTTATATTTTTTAAAGAAGGTTTTTTACCACAACTTTTAAATAAAAAATATCTGGTCTTAAATTTCTGCTATTAATAATTAGCAAGTGATGACTTGACGATCACAGAAGAAAAAATATATCCCCTTCATCTAGAACGAATAAATAGTCATTTTATGAATTCCTAAACTGGAAATTTAGATTTCCGAGTTATTCGTATAATATAAACAAATAACCCGGATGGACGAAATTATCGAGAATTTCTAGTCTATATTTTTCCAGATGGTGAAGCAATATTATGAATAAGTTTTATTGCGTAAATTTTCCTTCTTTTTTTTTTTTTTAATTGGATCATATAGTTACTAAAAATCGCGTTGCAGAGATTTTTGAAAATATGCTTGACCCCACGACGATATAGAAAAACGCTCTAGAATTCTAATAGGGGTTTTAGAACTCTCTTGCAAAGAGAACTAGAATTTATAAGTATGACATGGAACTATATTTACTAGAGGCACAATTCAGTGATTTTACTTGATAAGTGGATAATTTAAGTTTGACGCATTCTTCAACAGAATGCTTGAAAATATTTCAAAAACGTAAAATAATTATTTACGGAGGCTATACTAGTTTAACTAATAAAAAAATGTGTTTTTCACGAAAAAAAAAAAAAAAATGATAAAACATAAGCTTAATTTATAATTCTAATGGATTAGTATGTATGTACCATTGTTTATACAAAGAAGAGAAATAAATAAAGAGCAAAATTGTTTAAAAGTTCTTTTTTTTTAAATATTTATAATGAATTTTATATTTGTGGAAAATAATTTATTGATTAAAATGAAAACAATCATTTCCACTTTTGGAGATTATTTTTCTATTTTAAAATAAGAAAAATAGAAGCATTTATATAAATATTTATGTTGGCCTGTTATTATTATTATTATTATTATTATTATTATTATTATTATTATTATTGTGGCTTTTGGTAATTTCAGCAAAAATGAAAATCAGACTGCCAGATTTATACTATTGCTTTAGAATGTTGCATTAAATATTTCAAACTATATTTAAAAACAAGGAAGCACTTTTTTTATACTTTATACTTAAAAATATTCTTAAGGAATTCAGATATTTAAATAAAATGATAATTTTTCAAACAATGATTAATAAAAATCATTATATAAAATATGATAACGATTATTTATATTTGAAGAAATACATGAAATAATTAATCCTGCATTTAATCTTTTATAATCTTATAAAATTATTTTTCTATTCCATATGAAAAAGTTATTTTTAAATGTGTATTTTAAATAATAAAAAAAAAGTTTAATCAAATTTTACTTTTTATTTGGAATTCTGATTTACACGAAAATGCAACATAGTGAAGTCAAATGTTCAATTCATATAGTAAGATAATTATTCATATTTTAATTATTCTGTTGTATTTCAATTTATATATTAAGATAATTATTTATATTTCAATAATGCTGTACCATTTCATTCATATATTATAATACTTATTCATATTTTATTTTATGATATTATTCAGTTTATTTATTTATTTATTTATTTATTTTTAATTTTGTTGACAAAAAATCAACGTAACTAACGCAATTGTCCTACAATATTTTTAAAAAGAAAGGAAGAAAAATTTTAAATTTTTACTCAAATAAAAAAATTGTATTTGTAAAGGTTTTAGTCGTGCGCAGGGGAATCTATTAAATATATGTTTATTTTTTATTATTCACTTAAAGCATATATATATATATATATATATATATATATATATATATATCTGTTTGTGATGTAGGATTATTAATTATTTTTATTCCATCACATGTTTATATTTTCACTATTTTGTGCAAAACTAGTGTAAAGAAAAAAATTTTTCATTTTAATTTTCTGCATGCATTACGAGATGTAAATATTGATTTCAAAATATAATAGATTAATAAGGGAAGTTACCTTCATTATAGTCACAAATATCATGTATTATCATGCTAAACTCGTTAGTTTTTTTGTTGTTATATATATTATAAAATAGACAATAGCAAAAAAAAAAAAAAAAAAAAAAGATGCTAAACGTAACTTATTATGAGTACTATTGAAAATTTCCTATAATCTTAGTATGTATTTTGTGATTTTCGTATTTGTTATTAAATGAAGCAATTTTTTTTTTTTATTGTTCAATATATTTACGAAAAATATCGCAAGAATAGAATTGTTTATTTTCCTATACATTTGAAAAGAAATTTGAAAATGTAATTTCGTCTATTCAATCTTTTCTATTCAATACTTTGTTATGCCATAAAAAGAGAGAGAGAGAGAGAGAAATATTTATTTAATATTTTCTTCAACGACAATTCTTTCTTTTATAAAAATTTATTCTTACATTCCAGTAGAGCATGTATTAAGCGTATATATATATATATATATATATATATATATATATTCTGTCGATAAATTGAACCAAAATGATGGGAGAGAGCATTTTCTTTTAAAGCTGGTAGCAAGGTATGAAACCAGGTAATGCATGTTAGCTTAGCTGTTCATAGTTTTTCGCGTTTTTCTCTGAAACTAACGGAAATATGTGCTATAAATCCCGAGGGGAAAAAAAAGCTGTGCTATTTTAGACATAGTCCTTCGTGTTATCAGCCGACCTTGACCCACACAAAACCCTGTACCATCTCTTCAATATAATTGTATTTGCAACATTATTTCTTTTACGTTAAGATGCAAAAATAATCTTACTGGTCTTCACACTAAAATTTCCATTCTCCAACGATGCTGCCATAGCAGATTTCCATTCAAACTATTGAAATACCATTTCAGTGTTGCTATGGTTCCGCTTTTTCCCGTAACACTTTCGCCATCGTATTTACATTTCGATTTACCCTTTAACTGATCATGGAAACATACTATCGATAACTGCTGTAAAAATATGATGACTCGAAAGTCAGAGGTAAATACTACGGATTGTAGCAATCCTACAGTTTTAATGCATTATTAATCAATTCCTAACGACACAAATTTTTCTTTTGATAATTAAAGTTTATACAGTGCGTTGCATGAATATAAACGCACCTTTTCCAATAGCCAGAAATAGAATTTTTTTAATTTTAAAAGAAGGAATGTAACTTACAGTTATTGCATATGACTAACAACTGAATAAGGTGCTTTGAGCAAGTATGTTTATGCTCATGCAAGCTTATTTAATGAAAGTTTAAGCATTTTCTTGTTTTTCACTGATATTCGTTTGTTGCACGAAATTAAACGCACTCTGTATTTTGGATTAAAATTTAACAGAGCCGCCGGAATTAAATTAAAACACAAATAGTCGTGTTGCTAAAATTCTCTAAAATCAGTTTTAATGCTTGAGTGCAAAATTTACGGAGTTTGTACAGGATGACAAGAGGAAAAACTTTGACTGTAGACGAGAGGATAAAAATCAACTTTGTGCGTGGTAAAGGCTTTAACAATCGAAAAATAGGGCGCTGAATCGGAAGAAGTGAGAGTGTTATTCGAAATTATATAAAGAAAGGAGCAAATTATGGGGAAAAAGCGTACGAGAAGTGAACAGGAAAGCTCACCAGTTACGACAAATGTCGAATATGTAACGCTGCAAAGACTAAGAATATTTCCTGTGCGAAGATAAAAGTACAATACAAGCTGGGTGTTCATCGGACAACCATATGGAGAACTATCAAAGCAGCAACATTCATTAAATTTAAGAAAATGAAGGCGAAACCACCCCTCACTCAAAACCACAAAGATATGCGGTTGGAATGGGAAAGAAAATGGACTCTAGATCCACTAAATTGGGAAAATATCATCTTCTCAGATGAAAAAAGTTTAATCTCGATGGCCCGGTCGGTTTTCGTAGCTACTGGCATGACTTGAGAACCGAAAAAATGTACTGTTCAAAAAGTCAATCTGGAGGTGGGTCTGTCATGGTGTGGGCAGCCATAGGTTTTAAAGGGACTTTCGAATTAGAGTTCGTGGAGAACAGTAGGAACTCTGTAGATTATGTCTAGATGCTCACAAGGAACCTCGCCGTGAAGCAGTCAAAAAATCTGGAAGAAATTATATTTTTCAGCAAGATTGTGCAACTGTACCTACAGCACATATCGTGAAAAAATGGTTCCGTGACAATAAAATTAAAGTTCTGGATTGGCCCTCAAAAAGCCCCGATTTAAACATAATGGAGAACGTATGAGGTAATCTGGTTCGTCGTCTTTACGCAAACGGAAGGAAGTTTAACACGAAAGATGAACTAAAATCGGCAATTCTGTTAGCTTGGAAGACAATCAGCTTGGTTGACCTCATGCCACTATATCAGTCAATGCCAAGGCGTTTACTGGCTCTTCTAGAAGCCCATGGCGGCTTTACAAAGTATTAGATACAATATTTGTTACTCAGTTATTTATTTTTTACATGTGCGTTTAAATTGATGCAACATGTATATTTGTCATAAATTTAACAAAATTATTTTCTAAAAACTCATATTGGTTTTTCGTTGTTTTGACTCGTAATTTCATTTCTTGAATCATACACATACAGTTTGCATCAAGTGTCACCTATTCATATTTTTTTATTACTCTTCTATACCATTCTAATTCTTAAAGCTAAGGTGCGTTTATATTCGTGCAACGCACTGTATTTAAAATAAATGAATAACATAACTGGATTTTAAATTAAGTTCAACTTCATATTATGTACACTGAGTGGGCCTTTTATTATGACCATCTGACAGTTTTATGCAAATGAGTGTTAACATTAGAAAGAAAAAAGAAAGATAGGTGCTTTAGACAGTAATAAAGGGGAATTACTTCTAAATGTAAGGACAAGTTATAGACACAAAACGTTATTTGATGGACTTTGAACACGGGGTGATAGTAAGAGCTCGTACATATATATGTATACGTATACATACATGTATACTTTAATTTTAATAACAGATTTAAATTCTATATAAATATAGGTGTAGTAATGAAACAGCGGGTTGAGGGGGGCGGAGCCTCCCTCACACAGAACTAATTACCATATAAAACTCTTCCGAAACCTAATTTCAATTGTTTTAACATAGGTTTATATAACAGTACTCGTTATGTTACCTCTTAATATCCAACATGTATTTATAGTATTAAATTTCAGGGTAAGAGAAAGTCGTCTGAGTGACACACCAGATTATTTTTTTTTTTTTAATACAATTATAAAAATATCACATTACATTTAACTAATTTTATTAAAACTTTGTTTTGTATTTTTTAGAAAAAAAATCATGAAATATAAAAATTTATAAGTGAAAAAATATCTAAAAATTCATATTATATATTTTAAAAAATGACAACAATTTTTGCATAAATCGAATTTTTATATTTTTATGGAAATGCAATCTCCATATATTATAGAAATAATGGTTTCTTTCCATAGCCGACGAAAAACAAATTATTCATTCTGTGAATAAAAAATAAATAAATCATATTGTATTTTAAAATACGGCTTTGTACAACAATTTTTATTAAATTTTTCATTCAAAAAACTTCAGTGCCTCTACCTCATTTAGAATACGAGTGATTTCTTTGAACATACATTCTTTTTTCAAATAAGAATTATGACAATAATTTATGACACTCCTCTTGCATTAGAGAATATCAATAGAAAACACAGCATATTTCCAACAAATAAGTGACGATATTTTTTCCTTTCTTTATAAATCAGCTTTATTTGTTATGTACATTATATATACTAGGTTATAAAAATAAATAAATAAATAAAGTACAAAAGAGGCAGAATAAACGAAAGAAAGATAAATCGGTTTAAAATATTATTTATATTTAATATACCGGGTGACCCATACGTCTGTACATATTTTAAAAATTCATAAAATTTGAAGGAATTGGTAAAATTGAACACGATTTGCCAAAACGTTATTCCGGTAAAGGGGGATTTATTTTTAGTAAAGAAAAAAAATACTTAAAATTTTCGTCGATAGAGGGCGCTGTACGTAAAGAAATCACACATTTCAATGAAAAACTATAATTATTTGCATACAAATGTTTATAGGCATATAAATCCTATTATACGTATCCGCCATAAGTCCAAATTACTGTTTACTAGCGAATTGCAGCACCACTAATTGCAGCACCACCAATTGCAGCTTCAGTCGGCGGTTCCTACCAGAGAGGAAACGTGTTCAACAATAATGCTTTATCAACCAAGTCAGCCTCACAATTAAAACTTCATGTATACGCAAGTAGCAGGCGAAATACGAAATAAGATGTGATAATCATAAAATCGTTTAATTTATTTGCATAGCTTTGATTTGCATATTTTTCTTTAGGAATCCGTGCAATGCCCTCTATCGATGAGAAATGGGACAATTATTCTTAAATTATCTAAAAAAAAAAACTAAGTAAAATTCCTCCTTTACGAGAATAACATTTTTAGTAAACCGCGTTCAATTCTACTAATTTCTTCAAGCTTTGTGCATTTTTAAAATGTCTACAGACTTATAGGACCCCCGGTATTTCTTATTTTTTAAAATTATCTAAAAATTAAGCACAAAGGATAAAAAATCACATTCAAAACTTCTTTGTAACGCACTTTTTTATGTAAGAGGAGGAAAATATCTTTAGCTCCAGAGATAATTAGATTAGCTGTGATTAGCTGAGCCATGAAAACTGAAAAGTAAAATAGAGTATATACACATATATTTTACTATCTACTTTTATTTTACTATTTCATTTATCATTTTCAATAATATTATCTACTTACATTTAAATTATATAGCAATGATTCTACTAATTTTTTTAAGAGCTTGTTAACAGTAGCACCATGATTTTTCCCATGTTGCTTTCTGAAAGTGTCTAAAGTCAACAATAACATGATGTACAATCAGCAGCAAAATCATTGAAACATACAGTTTTTTTTTTTTTTTTTTTTTTTAGTTTGATTGCTAATTTTGGTCATCAACTTACTTTTTTATAAACAGCATAAGGGTAAGATCATAAGTCGACAAATATTTACTTAACAAAACAGAAGTAGGTGCACATCTTTTAGATACGAATTACTGTTAGCGGTTCAAGAATTTGGCTGCCGACTGCATAAAAAAAAATAACTCTTTTACTAGAGCTCTAAAAGAAAAGCGAGAAAAACTTTCCAATCGTTACTTTATCTTTTACTTAACTTTTAAAGAGAGCACGTCTCAGTGTGAATAAGTATGTAAGATACATTCACACACATTCAATTTTCAAAGTTTAAGAAGTACTTAGTTTGACTTACTAAGTTCCTAAACTTAATAAATTGCCGGATAAAACTCCTTTAGAAAGATCAGTGTCTTCATTCTACTATTCTCCAAACGCCCCTTCAAATTTTAGGAATGTTTTTTAAATAGTTAACTGTAAAAATATCTCACTTCGTCCGCTTTAAAACATCTAAACTGAAAATACTGGCATATAAATGTGATCCAAAATTTCATAATTTCCGTCACCTTCTTCTAAGAGCTTTTCGCACTTCTCCCGAAATTAATGACAACAAAACGGAATTTAAATGGCACATCTTACCTCCAACAAACCATTCATTCCGTGGTAAATTTACGCTTGAAACATCAGCGCGATTTCGAGCGAGTGAGTGAGGCTTAATTAACTTACAAGGTTACAGAATTGTTAATCATTTCAATTTATATTAGAATGTGAATTTTTCAAGTTAAGATGATAAAAAAAAAAAAAAAAAAAAAAAACATGTTTTCATTCTTAGCATTCAGTTTTAATTTAAACTAAGTTTTGAAAATGAAGAAATAGGACAAATTAATAACATTATTGAAAAAAATTTAACCAGTTCTGAAAAATGTGATCATCAAAGAGATTTTTTAGATCACTTGTTTGTTTTGTGCTAAATCAGCAACAATTTTAACTTTATCCTTTAAGAAAATCCCTTTGTTAAAGTTCAGTTAATCTACTCAATATTTACTTAATTCATATTTTCATAAAATCATACGGTTAAAATATTTACTCTCTTTTTAAAATTGTAACAATTAAATAAAACATTAAATGGTTGTTTCATTTACCAACATTAAATGGTTGGTATATCGTGGAGGTGTTGCGACGTTGAATGTCTTAAAGAACTCCATAACGCTTCATGTGCGAAGCATTACAACTCATCAGTTCAGATCTGCTGTTGAACATCGACTTGAAATTTTGCAGGTGAATGAGGGTGGTCACATGGAGCACCTTTCTCTACATCGTCCTGGACACGATTAACAGCTGCTGCTCTTGTGCAATTTCATCCTAATCTGTTCTTGTTTCTGCAAACTGAACAGTTTTTTCCCCCTCAAACAGCGTACTGTTATGTTTTCCGTACACTTATTTATTGTGGTTCGATGACAAGGTGATCAGAAACTAGTCTATAAATGTTAATATTGTATCTGTATTCCGTTTTGATCGTTTATTGTGTTAAATTTAATGTTTTTCCGGAAAATGCGCACTCTGGTGGACATTTTGGAACTATTTTTTTTGTTATTTCGAAATTCTGTGAGTACATATTGTGTATAGTCTTTATACTAAATTTCGTTGCATTCCGTTCACCCGTTTGCGCTGTCTGCAGGATACTGTTTACAGGGAAAGTTTTATTATAACTACCCTGTGTGTATATATGTATATAATATATATATTAGAAAATCTGTAATTTTCAGCTGCAAGAACACTAACTCAAATTTTATAAAACATCATTGTTGGTATGGTCATAAATTTGTTTTCATTATTATCATTGATATCAAATTTTAAGGAGAATTTAGCGACTATTATCTAAAATGTGTTTGAGTTGAATTGTCTGTTCATCAGTTTTTAAATATAGATGCTAGGCGGCATAAAAATTGTTTAAAAAATTAAAATAAATATCCATAATATTTTAGGCTTGTAGCTGATTTGTTAGCTTTATGGTATTCCATTACTTTGGGATAGTTAAGAATCCAAGTTCAGACATGGGTGTCCGTACATCACGACATTCACGACGTAACGTAAGATTATATTTTTATTAATTTTTTTTTAAATGTATCTTTTCAAATTCCGAATTATAATTTGTCAATGTACAGTATTTTTTATATTTATGCTGCGTGGTAATAAATACTAAATTTAACTTACATTAAATTAAATAAAAGCAACTCTCAAAATTTTGCGATTAATTTGACTCTTATCACTTCAATCGTCAGTAATGTTATCAGAACTCAAAATCACAGCTTTTTTTTTTCAGGCCACTTTCAGAGATGAGAAATTTCCGACTCTTTTACGACCACTATTTTATTATCTCTATCCTTTATTCTCCATCCTCAATACTAATTATCTCTATCCTTTTCAATCATGACACATTTCTGTAAAAATATGGTAAATATTTATGTATGAATAAAAGCTAAAATTTTCGATTCTGAAAATGATCCGAAAAGAGAGGAGAGACTCCGAGCACTTTCGGAGAGTGATAAGAATTTAAAAAAAAAAAAGAAAAAAAAATCTTCAATTCTTTTTGTTTTATTCAATAATTCTCTGGTGTCTGCAAATTTTTGAGCCTGTGTTAAAATTTAAGTACAAATACAAGATTTTTTGTGTATGTATTCAGAGCTAATTCATATTTCAGTCACATTCTAGTTGTCATATGCATCAATTTTGCTTAGTTCATTCCTTTAATAGCGAACATTAATTGAAAAACATTATATATTTAAGATTAGTTATTATTTGTACGGGTGATATTTTGAATCTTAATCCATGGTTCTAGTTCTCGAGTTAGCCTAGTTCCTGAGACGTTTAAAGGCTCATGATAAATCTATGAGATGAAGCTGATCGCCTCTCCATTCTAAAAACAGCATTTAATATGTATCATTTTTACATATTTAATACCAACTACTTTACTTTGTTGCTGAAAAGATGGTAATATGTTTTAATTTGTCTTAGTTTTCTGTATAAAGCTTGAAATGGCTTACAATTAACTTGGCTGTTTGTTTATTTTTTATTGCTTTCAACATTTAATCTAAAGTTAACCACAAATGGGATATTAAAAATTTTACCTATCAAACGATATTTGCTGCTACTGTTTTTCAACTTTTTAGCAAATGAAAAATTTTCTTTCTGGAGAAAGTTTATAGCAGTTTAATAAATTTAAATATATATTTACTAAATATATTTTAAATGCATTTACTGATGCTTAACTATTACTTGAATAACTTTATAAATAGTTTAAGATAAAAATAAATAATCGAAAATCACTACAGTAATACATTTTAAAAATTTGTTGATGGGCATTACTAATTACATTTTATTATCAATTACAGCCATAAAAATGTCAATAAACCAACAATTTAATTTCGTTTTCGACGAACTTTAAATGTCCATGCCAAAAGTAATTTTCACCAGCAAATGTTTCATTTAAAAGGAATTTCTACTTAAATTGGAATTTCTTTCATTAAGCGATATTTTTACGAAGTGAATTTGAACCTAATCGTTTTTAAAATAATATAATGCATTAATTGTGAATTCAAGCACAATTTTGATCTATTTAAGTATAAAAGTGCTCATTCTTCATCAAAGAAAAATACAGCGAAAAATTGTAATTACTTTTGAAAAATTTCTTATAAAAATCACTTATTTAAAATTTGATCTCTATTCAATAAAAAAAAAACTTTTAAAAATTCTCTTTACAGCTGGTAAGATTTTATCCTTTATTTGATTTTATGAATGATTTAAAAAGAAATCAATTCTTAATATATACGATTATGCATTGACTACATCATTTGTGAAATTAAATGAAATATATTGTAGTTTTAAAAATCATTAATCTTACTGAAAATGAAAAATAATTGTTTAGTAGTATTAATTATTTCATAAAAAAGACATTTGAAATCTAGTATTATATGAAGTTATATTTTAATTTCCTTTAAATTTCCTTTCGATTCTTTTTTTTTTTTTTTTTTTTTTTTTTTTTTTTTTACAAAACTCCCTTTTATCTGTAAACCATTCATTTAACTGACATTATTTTAAACTGTTTTTATAAAATTCTGTATTCCACTATTTAATTAAATTAAAAGAAAAATATTTTCAAATATAATGATAGGTTATTTCACTGAAAACTTCACCAGTACTTGGCACTACATTTAATTTAAAAATATGTAAATAACTATGTATTAATAATGGCTTTGCATTTCAATGTATATTTTTTTTATAAATTTGTTAAATATTTTGCTTTAAAATTATTTAAATTTGTATTCCTTGATAACGATTTTAAAATATAAGCACAGTTAAGATTAATGCGTGTCATACATAGTATAATAAATATTTACATTGACAAAAAAAAAAAAAAAAAAAAAAATCAATTTAAGGAGTGAATTTACATTTTAATTGTCTAATTTTATGAAACATTTTAAATTACCGAAGATGTACAGAATGTTATTAAAGGTTTTACAACATTTTTATTTTCTATAGGATAATAAGGAAAATGCTTTTTATTACGCCTGAAGTAGTTTTGAAATTGCTTATTTGAAATAGGTCTAAATATATTTAATTTCACATTTCGCTTTTTTCTGAATATAAAAAATCCATGCATTTTTTTTTTTTTTTTTTTTTTTTTTTTTCCCACCAGATATTTATCTGTATATCTTGATGTTATTTTCAAATTATCATCTTTTGTATTGAATTTTCCTTTTTTTTAAATTTCAAATTCTTCGATAAAGTAATATATTCTCAAAAATTCAGTTCTGTTTAATACAAAAGGATAAAGAAAATTGATAAAGAAGAATGATATAATTATTTAGTTTGAGTTTTTTTAATTTAGCGAGCCATTTTAAAACACAAAAACTTGCTCAAGCTGTAAATAAATTTAAATTCATTGGGTGATTTCACTTGATTAAATTATATGTCATGTGAATTATATGTATATATATAATTTAAAATATGTTTAATTTATGCTTTCATAAAATATTCTACATTTTCAAAATGATTCAAATTGTCTCAAATAAAGGGCTGTCAGTAGATTGACATTTCAATCATTATTTAAATCTGGGAATTGGCTGAGCAGATTTTTGCATATTATTCTTGTAGTAATCCGGGGAGAACAGAGGGGTCACCACCGTCAAATAAAAATAATATTAAAAATGATTAAGTCAATAATATGTTTAACTGCAAGCGTCGGAATAAAGAAGAATTTGTAATATTGAAATCTGTCTCTCACAGAATTTAGTAATTTTGCCAGCAATGGTACTTCTTTTTACCTATATACATATTTTTAATACATTTTATAATTTTTTCACAGATTTACTCGTTTTGAGAGGTCCAGAACACAATTTGACTATTTTTTAAAAATGTCTATGTGTATCTGACTAAAATTTGTTCCGACTGTATCTCAGGTACTATTGCTCAGATTTACATATAAATTTAACTGTAGTTGACCATTAATACGAATTTTTGTCAACAAAAATGTGGTGCCAATAGCTTAACAGAGCGCCCTGCTATGCAGCTATTTCCGAAATTTCCTGGAAGGCTTTATCTCAGGAACTAACGTACAGAATTGTACATAACTTTATATGTAGATTCCCCTTAACATAAAATAGTGCCTGCCAACTGTTAATTCCAATCACTTTAGAGATAACGCTGCTTTTTAAAAATTTCCGCAATTTAAGGAAAGACTATCAGGTTCTATTGCGTATAATCGAGCATAAGTGAAAAGGCAGTTATGAAAACATAAATCTGTTTCAGTTTGGGTTCATATTGGCCGATAGGTGACGCTGCTATAATACAAATTTCCCCGAGAACGGGAAGAATGTCATCTGAGCAGTAAAAGTTCACTTCTGTTACACTTTTGTGTAACACCTCTGCGATGAGAAAAGTCCGCATTCATAATGGAAAAAGTAAATAATATTTTGTACTGGGTGAATTTGTGCATGAAGATATCAAACACAGTTTTGTGATGGCCCCAACATACTAGTTTTATTTCCTACTACAATGTCTCTTTTATTATTTTATATATCAAATATATATATATATATATATATATATATATATTAACTCATCATTTGAGGGTTTTTTTTTTTTTTTCAGAGAAATGTGAGTTATGAAGTTTTTAAATTTTGAAGTTTAACTAAATAAAACAATTTTTTTTTATATATAATTTAAATTCTTTACAAAATATTGTTGAATTTTTTATTTTGATTTTTTTCCAGTGAAAAAAAAATAAATAAATGAATAAAAAGTAATTCTCGCGTTTTAATTTATAACTATTTTCATAATTTTAATTGATAAATAAATAAATTCTCAATGAAACAAAATTTAAAATTAAAATAAATTCAAGTACTTGAATGATAAATAAATAAATAAATAAATAAATAAACAGAAATTAAGTTAAACTGTTATTAAATGAATAATTAAACTATTAATAAGTGTAATAAAGGATTTTGAGAAACAATTTAAGGTTTGAATGTATGTTTTTGTAATAATATTTAAAAAATTTCTAAAAAACTTTATAAATTTAGTATGAAATATGATGCTGTAAATAATGTTTTTGAATGTTCTTATTTTTATTTTACTATATTTATTTATCATTTTACATTCATACCTATTTCTATATCTATATCTTTTAATATTTTTACTGTTTTTTTTTTTTTTTTATTTTAACTTATTTTAAGATATAGATTTTTGTTCTGGTTCTATATATTAATATATAAAATTTTTGAAGTGTATTTATATTATAATAAGAAACTGTGATATTTCTTGAACTAAACTTAAATTAAAATTATAAAATGCGTACATCCTTCTTAAACGTTCTTTATTTTATTTTATCTTTATTCCGTTTTTTTTTTTTTTTTTTTTTTTTTTTTTTTCAGATTTATATATATATATTTTTTTGAATTAAGTATTTAATATATATATATATATATATATATATATATCCTCAATAGTTTAAATTTGTAATTGAAAGAATGATATGTTAAATAGAATTATAATATATGAAGTACATAATAGTGATTCAGTAGTATTTAATTGTTTTAACTGTTTTATAGATAATACATTAATTAAAACAATACATTATTTTTAAGTGCTTCTTTGAATGAAATGAAATCTTCAATAATCTTCTATATGAGAATTTTTTTCTCTAAGATTCAATTTAAAAATTCATCTTATCAATATTGAATTTTATTCAATTGAACTTTTTGCTAAAATATCATTGTTCTATTCTACTTCCCATTTTGCACAAGCGAAATTCTGTTCTTTCTTTGAAATATATTGAAAAAGGAAAAAAGAAAGGTAACGAAAGAAAAGGATTACAAAATATATTTTTAAGAATTTCTTCTGGGATACCGAATATTATACTGGTTAAATATATATATTGATTTTTATATAGAAGTTAGATAACACATTTTTAATTAGTAATCTTAATATATTTTTATATATATGTAAAACTATAGTGTGAACTGAATTTATGTTAACCAAAATTCATGTATTTTATGGTAATTCACAACCTTTTTGATAAATTACAATTTTTATTTCAATTTTCTATAAAAGTAATTCTCTAAATTCTCAAGTAACCCATTAAAGTTAATTTTATTTTTAAAATTATTTAACTTAACATATTTAATTTAATAAACGTAATTATTACAATCGGCGACTTTCTTTAAGAAATTATTTGGTTTTAGTAATTGCTTTTCTATTGCGGCAGACATATACTTCTGCTCAAAAGTTTCGCAAGATTTGCAAACTATCAGTTTCTTCAATTTAAAAAACTTATCTATCGATGAAATGTTTTCAAACATTGGGCATTCAAACAACTAGATCTTCTTCATGTTTTTCAATAAAAATTGGTTTATGACAGCATTTAAAGGGACGGTAACAAATTGAGAAAAATCAATAGTATTTGCGACCACCCTGTATATCGTTAAGTGAACGAAATGTTCTGTAACTTTAGGATATGTTAATATAGACAAAGCTCAATTTGTGGATAGATAAAATTTGTTAAAAATAATAATAGCTTAATGTTTCATCCCGGTGCAAATTAGAAAAATTTAGCTGCAACCGTCATTTAAAAAACATTGTGGCTTTATATTTCACCATTTTAGTACTGCTGTTTGAATAGTAAGCACCGTTTAATTGGTGCTTACTCTTCAAATAGAACTACTAAAATGGTGAAACATAGAGCACTAAATGTCTTAAAATGTTGATTATAGCTCAATTTTCTCAATTTGAACCTTTTTTAGGGTGAATCAGTGAGTAATTATTTTGAACAGTACATATACTTTAGTTCATACAGAGCATTCTAATTCATACAAGATCATCTGAAAGATGATCTTTCAATGCAATGTTTCAGTTCTTGCAATGTTCTTGCAAGTTTTTCTGTTCTTGCAATGGTTTTAGAAAATCTTTATAATATATGCAACGAAATGATTAGTTTTAGGAATTAGATGTTCTCAGTTAAATGATACTTGTTGAATGAAGAACCGCTTTTATAGTAAATGTTAGTTTTTTAAATAAATACAATGTAAGTGTTTTTAAGTTAGTTAAATGTTAGTTTTTTAAGTTAGTTAAAACATTTATGCTAAATGTTTCTAATCATAAAATAAAAACTTCATTATTTTGTAGCAGTTTTTTAAGCCTTTTTTAATTGAAATTGCAATAAGTTGTTCATATTAGCCAGAAACCCTATCTTTGTCCGAAACTTTACTGTATTTTAATTCCTATATACCCTTTTAATAAAACTTTCGTTATGCTTTTAATAGAATTATATTTTTAAAAATGTTTTATATAACGTTATATTATTTAACAATATCAATTCATTATGAACAAATGGAAATCTTACATTCATAAATGTTTCTGTTGACTTTATCTATCTTTCATATTTGTAATTGAATTTACTGTTTTATTAATTTAATATTCTTTTTCATAACATCTTTGGTATACAATAATCTTTCTACTTTATTAATTTCCTAAAATATAAATAATTTTCATTAAAACATCTTCATTAAATTAATAAGAAATTCATTATACAATGTGACGTTTTTGGTGCATTTAAATACCTATATAGGAATATAAGAAGTTATATTTAAAGTTATTTATCTTTAACAGGAATGTAAGATGTTATCTTTAAACATTCAACAAAAACTTAGTGTCGTCCTTAAATGCAGAATGAGTGCTACCGTTTTCTAATTCCCTGCTGATGAAAGACCTCTTATTTAAATTAATGTTTGGAAAATCTTCTCTTAAATGTTCCTATTGGAGCCTTTTCAATTTCTAAATTTACACGGTATTTTACGGTGGTTGAACACTGTTAATGTGAGGTATTAAGAACTATATATTCAACGAACTTTAAGAGTATGTTTTAAATAATACTAAAGAAAAAGAAAGGAAATAGCAGGAGGAAAATGTATTTAATGTCGTTAACTTTCCCCTCATTTAGATACTTTTCCACCAGTTTTATCTTAGTAAAAAACAAAAACTTCTGTATAATTATTATAACTTCATTTTAAAGCATCGGATAAAATTTTTATTGAGTCATTACTGCAACCGTTCTTAAAATATTTATGACATGCATAAAAAACTGTATTACGTCATTTCTAAAAATACGTTATTGTTCTTAATATAAGTTTTTTAAATAAAAATTTTTTACTATGACAATAACTTTTACCACATTATTAAATATAATTTAATAATGTATATTATTTAAATAATAGGATTTTTAAATACTGTTTTTCATAATAATAAATGTTTATGTTTTATAGTTATTCTGATCTGTAAACACACACACACACACATATACATATATATATGTGTGTGTATGATTGACTAATTTGGTTCATTTAACAGTCAAGAATAAATTTCTTTGAATTATTTGGTTTCACTATTCTTATATTAAACGAGGGAAATTTTTCAGTACATTTATTTCAAATATGAATTTAAGAAATTTCTTTCTGCATCATAAAAATAGTTTATATGATTTACTTTAATTTTGAATTTCTTAAGCGGATCAAGCGTGAAAAATTTTATTCAATGTCCAGTTGGAAAACGTATGAAACAGAGATTGATTATTAAAAAACTTAAGAACGTTTCAGAAAAAAACACTTCCATAATCCTCAAACAAATTCTGCAAAAAGACGGAATGCTTGTTTTGTTGAGTGGATTTCAACGCCACAGGAGTGTGCCAAAGTAAGAAGAACTACATATATATATATATATATATATAGAAACCCCTGATATAGTCCTGATATGTATATAATTTGGAAAATTTTGAAAATTTAGTTAATAAAAATTTTGAAAATTTAATTTGTGGGACTTGGTTTCTGGAGACTTTTCAGAAAAGTGGTAATTTCTCAAAACTAATGCACTGATCTTGTCGAAATTTTACTATTTTGACGAAATATACAAAATTTCAATAAGATTGACGCATTAGTTTAGGAGAAATCATATCCACTGTTTTCTTTTTTTTTTTTTTTTTAAGAATTTCCGGGTACAAAAACCCACCAGCTGAGTTTTCAAAAATATTTAATGAAAATTTTATAAAATATTATTTAAATGTTATTCTTATACATGCCTTTTTGAGAATAATATATATATATATATATATATATTTATATATATAATTCTTTAAAATCATTTAGTATCAAAATAATTAAGCATCCGTTATCGGAGGACACAAACTATACACGACTGCAGCATGAAAACAACATTGCATGAAATATATGAAAATATTATAATGCTTTTTGCCACTGTTTTAATATCACGGAAGTATGAGCAATGTTTCGATCACCGTTGTCGTACACTAAGCGACAAAAAAAAAAAAAAAAAAAAAAAAAAAAAAAAAAAAAAAAAACGCACTTTAGAAAAAATGACTTATATCTTTTTTATTTGTAATAACTTTAAAATTAAGGGTTGAAACAAATAAAACTGTCTTGTTTGCATAGTACCAAAGAAATGAAATGATACCTATGTACATTTTCGATTAACAATTCGCTTTATTGCACTCTACGAAGTGCTTTATAAAAATCTGCATAAAACTTTCTTTTTAAACATAATGCAATAACCGTATACTTTGTATTCTATTATGATTTATTATATGAAATACATACTTATATTTTAATATATGAAATAAAACTATTTGTTTGTTATATCTAAGCAATTTTTTATTAAAAATATGTATTCTGCATTGGTTTAATTCCACCTTTATATCGAATTACTGCTTTAATGCGCAATGGCATAGATTTATACAGTGTTTTAATATAAATCGCAGAAATTTCAAAGTGCCAATTATAACAAATAATTCTTTCTAGTTCTGGCAGAGTTGTAGGCTGCAAATTTTGAATCCTCTCCCCTGCCTTTTTATAGACGAAACATTTTCGAGTGGATTGCGATTAGGACTATTTCCATGTCTGGTAAAGAAGAAATTGTACTATATCTTTTCTGGGATTTAACTTAAAGTGAAACAAGATATGATTACTTACAGAATTATAGGTTCTCATGAGAATTGATAGGAAATTTTGACAATTTGAAGTGAATAAACTTACCAGAGACGCCGTGTAGTAAGGTGCATTATCATCTTGAAATGCTGCTTGTGGAAATGTCCAAGATACTTCCAAAATAGTCTGTCAGGCACCACTTTTATAAAGATTGTGTTTTATTTCTAGTTAATTGATCCCTTGAGCATAAACATTTGCCCGACTGTTTGAAAAGTTATGCACCTACGTACCATAATATACGGAGAATGTGTCACTCTTTTAAAAGTGCGATTTTCATTAAGTCGGTCATGTTTTCGTTGTCAGATCTGCTTGTTTTCTTTAGCTCGAAATAAGTTTAACTTGATTCATCAAAGAGAACTAGTTCAGCCCAGTAATTAACTAATCATTTTAAAAATTTTTTAGCCCTCTAAGGTCTTGATTTTCTAATTCTCTTTACTAAGAATGGAATTTTTCAAATTTTCTGTCATTTAAACCTTATTTGTTTAATAGTTTCTGCGCTGTAGTTAAAGAAACTATGCTGCTAAACACCTTTTCTGAATCTCTCTTATGTTCTAAATGTAATACAAACCGATTTTATAAGCAATGGCTTTTTAACTTACGGTCATCTCGCTTGGATGAGCAACATTGCCGCCTAAAGCAAAATTTCCAGTTTAAACGGCCAAAACATTTTATATCTTGCTAAAAACCATTTTACCAATATTTCGTTAACATTTAATTATATTGTCATCTCATGTATTAAAATATTTTTTTATTTTTATTCAAAAATTAATACTTTTGTGGTATCGTTAATTGCCTTATTGTTACCATTTTTCAAATAATTTCTAAAATTACAATTTTCCTGACAATTGCATTTCGTTTTTAACTCTGGACTCAAAGCTAAAGTGTATGGAGAGGACAAAATAATAAAATCTGTTCGAAAATTTACTTTAAAAAAGACAAAGGTTGGCGGTTGTAGAAGGTGAAAATGAAAATATCCAAGTGCGGCTTTTTTTTTTTTTTTTGGTCGCTTAGTGTATATATCCGTTCAATATGATGCTGTTTTCCCCGAAATACACTTATAATTCAAGTTTAGGTAATCATTGATGTATTTAAACGTGAAAAACATGTATAACAGACATAATGTTAATTTTTCATTGTACATTTATATTTTTAACTCCAGTTGATATAACATCATTTTGGTACTTTCTACAAACTGTAGTGAAAATAACTGAGTGTAATTTTCAGATGCGTTTGGGTGGTTTTTATGCTGTCATATGGCTAATTATTTTGACCGAAAACAATTACGCTTGTTTCTCTATTTTATGGTATTTTATTACATGGACCTTATACGATATCGTTTAACACTAGATTTTTGAAGCATTTTACTATCATTATTTAGTTTTTAGATAGTTCTACTTCAAGAATTGCTTCTTTAATTTTTTTTTTATGAAAATAAACCTTATTTGCGCTTTTATTAGCTTAACAGTTTTCTTTATAAACTCTTGTTCGATTTTATAAATTTTTATATCTACTTTTCTTCAAAACTCGTGGCATTTTATGGTATTTTATTATTATTATTATTATTATTGCAATAAAATATCCTTTATTCTCTGTGTGTGTGTTAATTCTACACAGACATTACATATAAACTAGTTTTAACGTAAGTTTCCCTTGAAAAAATATTTCAACATTTCTTTTATAATCTCATAATAAATTCACTGATTCAAGATATGTAATAGTTATAATTTGTGAAATAGTGGAAATTAATTACAAATAATAGATTTTATGCAATACAAAAATTTTCGTAATTTCTTATTTTAACCTTTTCACTTAATAAAGTATCGGGTGTGGCATTTACATTAAATTCTTCTACAATACAATACCATAGATATTATTATTGCATTTTTGAATGTAATGCAAAAGGTATTGGGTACTGAAAGTGAAAATTAAAGAATTAGGTGTGGTAGTCACACAAATTCTTCTACCGTGCAATACCGTAGATAAATTATTACATTTTAGAATGTAATTTATGAGGTACTGTAAATTAACATTTCTATTGTACTTTGAAAATATTTCAAAATACTTATAGAAAAAATTTCATATGACATTCATTTCTCTATTGTATAGATGATTAACATCCTTCAACCCCTCTTTTTAATACCGAACTTACATTCATAAAACATTTAAGGTAGTTATAAAACTTTAAAATAAATTTAAAATATTTTACTATATTTTTCATCGCACCATTACTTGAAATTCACACCATTACTTGAAATTCATTCGACTAGTCTTGATTAGCCCTATATATTATGTATAAATAATACACGCATCAAACAGTGTACTTTGATGTAGCAGAAAAAAGCATGCTATAACTTGAAATGAAAACTTTGATCAATTTTTAAACATAGCAGAAATATTTCAGTATACATTTATATAACACTGTTAACGAAGGTTTAATAATTGCCAAATCAGATTTTATATGGAACATGGTTTTGCGCCTATAAAATGATACCTCAATTTTATTTTGTTTTGTGCAGTCTAAAATGATGAAATGTACCTGATGAACTGTACCGTCCATAGACGTAATGTATTCGAATATTTCTGTAAGTTCCTGTATACGAACATTGGTCCAATATCATCAATATCTTCTACACTCCTGCTCAAAAGTTTAGCAAGGTTTGCAAACAATAAGTATTTTTTTCAATTTGAACACTTGTCTCTCGATGAAATGTTTTCAAACATTGGGTACTTAAAGAATTAGGTCTTCTTCCTGTTTTTCAGTGAAGATCGGTTTAAGACAATATTTAGGGGGCCGGTAACAAATTGAGTTAAATTAATAATGTTTGTGGTCACCTGTATAGTTAAGTGGACAAAATTGTCTGTAACTTTCAGATATATTAATATAGACCCAGTACAATTCGTTGATGAATTTAGATGGAAATAGCATATTAAATAACGGAGATATAAGCATTTATTTTAAAACTCCAAAAGAAATTAGAGTGTTTTTTGTGTATAACATCTAGAGTTTTAAACGGAAATTATTCCCACTTTTAGATAAAATGAAAAAAAAAAAAAAAACTTTTGAAATATCATACTGCAATCATAATACAAATATCTGAAATAACTCATGAAATATAAGCATTTTTATGAAAAACGTTTTCACTGCACATTTGCGAAAGATAGAAAAGTTTTATTGCGTAGATTGAAAGCTAGATATATTGGGTACCTTTTGTCAAAAGTACATTTGAATAAAGTAAAAATTAAGCAAATTGTTGATAAAAGAAAGAACTAGATTTTAAATATTCTCCAAGAGTTGTAATTTCATTATGTTTTTTTCACATGCCGCGTAATTAATTTGACGATCAATTATTTAAACCTCAAAAGTACTGTTTTGTGGAAAAAACCTAATAACCTATAATTCTCACATATTTTTGATTTTTTACTAAGATTTGTGAGATGATAAGAGGTTTTTCAAAGAACTTTTGCTAAGTGGTTAAAATATCGGATCTTTAAATTAATTACACAGCATGTGATAAAACCCTTATGAAATTTCAATTCTTGGAAACTACTTAAAATCTCGCTCGTTCTTTTGTGGATAATTTGCTTAATTTTTACTGTATTCAAATGAACTTTTGAAAAAAGTTGCTCAATATATCTAGCTTTCAACCTGTGTAATAAAAATTTTTCTACCTTTCGAACATGCGTAGTGAAAACGTTTTTCATAAAAATGTTCATATTTCATGATATATTTAAGATATTTGCATTTCAATTTCAGTATATTGTTTTAAAAGTGTTTAAATTTAACTGAAAGTGGGACTGATTATCGTTAAAAAATCTATGTATTATAAATAAAAAACACGCAGATTGTTTTTTGGAGTTTTAAACTAAATGCTTATATCTCTATTATTTAATATGTTATCGTCACACGAATTCAATCGCAAATTAAACTGTGCTTATATTAACATATCATAAAGTTTAAGTTCATTTAGTTCACTTAACGATACAGGGGGAGGAAAAACATTATTGATGTTGCTCAATTTGTTACCGGTCTCCTAAATGTTGTCTTAAACCAATCGTCACTGAAAAATATGAGGTAGGAAGTTCTTTAAATACCTAATGTTTTAAAATATTTCATCGAGAGATAAGTCTTTAAATAGAAAAAAAACTGATCTTTTGCAAATATTACTAAACTTTCGAGCAGAAGTGTATGTAACATTCACATAAGTTACAGATGTACAATACTGAATTTCAATTTCCTGCTAATAATTGTTCTTAAGTTACGCTGATAAGAATCTCTCTCACACAAATACACAGAAAGAGAAAGACACAGACATTAACAATTAAAAACATTAATTTCGTTTTCAGAGCCCATCTAGAACATCTAAATATAACAAAAACTCTATAAAATTCCTTTAAAAAATGATACTTTCTCTGCAACGTATCGGTGAAAGTATTTTAAAATTGCATTTTTTTTTCTTTATTTTATTAGTTTTTGCACAATTTTGAACCTATTTGTTAATAATTACTTCATGATATTAGCAAAATAAAATTACAGAGGCTGTTCGCACATTTTTTAGACGATTTTGATGGAGTGTACTGAAGCAATTTCACTCATATTTCGAGTTTTATTTGTTCAGTTTGATAGCCCTTGTTCTTAACTAACTTTCTACATCATAATTTCTATGACAATAATGCTTTTTATAATATCGGAAGAGGTATATTTTTCTACTCCTCTTGAACGGCTTTCTAGAGTCCACAAAGCGTTGTAGGTCGGTGTTTGGATAATGTTGATTTTAAGAGTCGAAAAACAAAAAAATCCAACAGTGATACATCAGAAGATTTAGCAGTCAGTGAAGGGTATGGCTTTAATTCCCGTTTTTTGTTCCATTTTTTTCTAGAAAAGCAATTGCGGATTGCGATGTGTGGCTGCTTGTTTTGTCTTGATACAGTTCAACGGATTGATAGCATTGTGGATAAAGATCTGGATTTTCATTTTTAAAAATTGGAATTAAAATATGTTCTTCAGAGTATTTAGAGTTGATTTTGACATTTTTGTTACATTTTTTTTTGCTTTTATCTTGCACTTGTATGAAAAACCAGTGGCAATCACAAATCCTTTAGAAAAACTTTCTTTTGATGCTTTGAGCCATGTAGCAAATTTTTTTTTCTCCACTTTTGTGATAATAAATTGACCTTTTTTTATTGCAACCACTTAAATAGACCCAAGATTCATCTGTTGTTGCAACATTTTTCCATTTTTCTCCTGATAAATGCTTTTCATAAAGATTTCACTAAAAACTATCTTTGGAAAGAGCGGAAACCTGTCCTTCCATCCACTGCCATTTTAAAAGCGCATTTTTGCATCTAAACAAAAATTCTAAATATCAGAAGATAAATAAAAATTCCAAAAATATTACTGTTGTGAAAATAAAATTCTCCATGCAAACGATTTTTTCTTACTGCGAAATAAGATCGTCTAAAAAATGTGCGAACAGCCTGTGTAGATGCAATGCAAAAATTAAGCAGACAAAAGTTGAAGGCACTTTACCTGATACAAAACAGTAATTTAGGCACAAGTAAAGACAAGTCTATCATGAAATGTTTGCATATTTTAGCAAAAAAATTTGAATTACGGCTAGCTATAATCAATTAATTTTTTCCAGTTATGAATTTCTAACATTTATTAGAAATCTTACAATTCGTAATATATGTATATATATATACTGTGAAAGTTTATTATTATTATTATTATTATTTTATGTATTTTTTACTCCAGTAATGACCCCACAGGTTTGATTATGATTTTAAAACATTTCAGCCAGTAATAATAATTATTGCAGAAAAGCATTTATTTTTATTGTTGACAGATAAAAATTACTTATAAAAGATATGTGAATACATTAAAAAAAAAAAAAAAAAAACTGTAGATAAGAAATACAAATTCACATTTTCCCCCATTATTTACGTTAAGCAAACTCAATATATTTCCGAATATTTATTCTTTAACAAAATTTACAAAAGTGTGAAATGAGTTATTTTCTAAAAGTTATTTATATGCAAAATTTTTCCGTATTTAAGAAATTCTGAAATATTTTCCTATCGAATACATTCTGTACAATATATTCAAAAGTAATTTTGTTTCAATTTTTCATATAAGGACAAATTTGTTGTAATCAAAATATTGCAAAAAGTTTTTTTGAATTTAAAATTATATATTAATACTCTTGATTATTATGCGATGCATTCACATGCAGAATAAGCGGTTGTATTGATTTGACTGTAATAAGAATTTCAAAAACATTTTTTTTTTTTTTATATTTTATTTTATTTATATATGGAATAACATCTATAATAATAAATGGAAAGGTTTGTCTGTCTATCTGTCTGTCTGTTCTTTTATATGTTCAGCCCCTATTTAACGCATAAGTACAAGAATTGACATACGGATGCTCTGGAGCCTTTCCGATGCTTTCCTCGAAACAGAATTTAAAAATCTTAATTAGTTTCGGAGATATTAATTAAAATGTTGACCCATATCGATCGCAAAAATGACCAAATAATATCCTTATTGCTTAAAAAGAGGCATTCTATCAGCATTCAGCAGACGATTTTAACGGCTGTCTCTAACGGAAACAAAACATGTGCAAGTCATTAATGTCACATGATCTTTAACTGGGGTTAAAAATTGCAAATTTCATAGAGCTTCAAATTTTCTTTTTCGTACACAACACTTAATATACAACCTATTCAGCATAAAACCAACCTGCAGTTAAAATTTCATCAATTTTCATTAATAAACAAAGCAGTTACATTTTAATTGCAAATTAAATTTTATTCTAACACGTAATCTATCTTTCAATAGGCGATGGGAGTTTCCATAGCAACAAAATACATTTGAAGGAACTAAAAAATACTTTTTCTTTTTCTTTTTACTTCCATTACCCGACTACCATGGTATATAATAGGTTTTGGCGAAATAAAAAATATTTATTTTTCTTTTTACTTCCACTAATAAAACTACCGTAGATAATGGAATTAGAGATTTCACGTGATTTACATGTTTTAGAATGTCCTGATTAGGTTTTCTTTTGTATCACAGCTACTAATTAAAATAATTTCATAAGTAACACATTATTTGAAAGCTTTGTTGATTTGGAATTGAACAGTAGATTACAGAAATTTCTACCGCCAGATATTTTAAAATTTCGATATTTCAAATTCCAATTAAATTATTTTTAATACATCATTCGAAAGATATTTTAAAGTTCTTTTAAATTATCGAAAGTTTTCACCAGATTTACACGTTTTGAGGTCTCCTGAATTAGTTTTCTTTTGTATCTCAGCTACTAATTAAAATAATTTCATAAGTAATGCATCATTAGAAAGCTTTTTTGATTTGGAATCGAACAGTGGAATACAGAAATTTGTACCGCCAGATGGCGCTGTAATATTTTAAAATTTCAAAATTTCAATTTCTAATTATGATTAAATTATTTTTAATACATCATTCGAAAGATATTTTAAAGTTCTTTTAAATTATCGAAAGTTTTCACCAGATTTACAAGTTTTGAGGTGTCCTGAATCAGTTTTTTTTTGTATCTCAGTTATTAATTAAAAAAATTTCATAAGTAATACATCATTTGAAAGCTTTGTTGACTTGATACACATTTTAAAGTAATTTTACATTATCGAAGATCGAATTCGAGATTTCACCCGATTTGCACGTTTTGAGGTGTCCTGATTAGGTTTCCTTTTGTATATCAGCTACTAATTAAAATAATTTTATAAGTAATACGTCATTAGAAAGCTTTTTTGATTTGGAATCGAACAGTGGATTACAGAAATTTCTACCGCCAGATGGCGCGGTAATATTTTCAAATTTCAGTATTTCAATTTCTAATTATGATTAAATTATTTTTAATGCATCATTCGAAAGATATTTTAAAGTTCTTTTATATTATCGACAGTTTTCACCAGATTTACACGTTTTGAGGTCTCCTGAATTAGTTTTCTTTTGTATCTCAGCTACTCATTAAAATAATTTCGTAAGTAGTATATCATTAGAAAGCTTTTTTAATTTGGAATCGAACAGTGGAATACAGAAAATTGTACCGCCAGATGGCGCTGTAATATTTAAAAATTTAAAAATTTCAATTTCTAATTATGATTAAATTATTTGTAATACATCATTCGAAAGATATTTTAAAGTTCTTTTAAATTATCGAAAGTTTTCACCAGATTTACAAGTTTTGAGGTGTCCTGAATCAGTTTTTTTTTGTATCTCAGTTATTAATTAAAAAAAGTTCATAAGTAATACATCATTTGAAAGCTTATTTTAGTTCATACACATTTTAAAGTATTTTTACATTATCGAAAATGGAATTCGAGATTTCACCAGATTTACACTTTTTGAGGTGTCCTAATTAGGTTCTCTTTTGTATCTCATCTACTAATTAAAATAATTTCATGAGTAACACATTATTTGAAAGCGTTGTTGATTTGGAATGGAACAATAGATTACAGAAATTTCTACCGCCAGATGGCGCTGTAATATTTAAAGTGTCCTGATCAGGTTTTCTTTTGCATCTCAGCTAATTGAGTAAGACCGTTCAAAATTGGTATATGCAAGTTAATTAGGAGGGGCTGGAACGGTGGGGAAGGAATAGGCGCGCAGCGCGCATGGGTTTGGGACCAGGGGGTCTAGCACCAACACATCGGAATGTATTCCACGTGGAAACTTTCCGACATCGGAAATGCGAGTTTCCACCAAAAACATTCCGATATGCATTTTAAACGCTAGCATCACGCCATCGGAAATGGCCTTCGGATTTCTCATAGAGCGAAATGAAAGCTGTCGGTATCGGATTGAATCGACCAATCACAGAAAAGCAAATAATTTCTAATAACGCGAGCGTGTGGCATCATAGCTTCATGTTTACATTTTTCTCTCGCTTACGTTTTTCGATGTTTTCAATGTTTTGTTGACATTTCTTTCAGTACTTTTCCTTTAAACTTTCCTTAGATAACATAATAATACAATTCAGTATTTTTTAAATATATATGTATATATATATATATCATATTTAAGTAAGATTGTGAGAATACACAATGAAAAAAGAAATAAAGCATTTGATTTGACTGTCGATAAGAAGCAGTAAAATGTATTTGTTGTTAGATTTATTAACTATTACTTTATAATTTGTTAACAGCTGAGTCAACTAAACACTATGAATATTTCAATTCCATTTGTTGAAAAATATTACTCCTTCAGCGCCTTTAAATACCGATTGAAATACTGCACATAACACTATTTCAGGTTAAGATTTATTTTACTTTATGGCAAAATGTATCTCACTTTTCAGTTTTAAACCTATTTGTATAAATTTAGGGCCACTTTTTTTTTTTTACTTACACTACTGTAATATACTCTTTAAATGTATATATAGACAATCTGTATAAAGGGGAATTTAATAACTTGAGTGAAATTGTATAACTCAGCATTTGTTTACATATTTTCTTAAATTTTAACAAAAACTATCACATCGAATTGCCCTCTGTGAGCCAAAACTTAATATACTTTCAAGTTTCAACGAATTTTTTTACTTTTTTAAAACGTAAAATCCAAAGTAAAAAATATCTTCATATCAACATATTTTTTTGAAAGTATATTCAAGAAGCTTCAAAAAAATTAGTAATTATGTAAGGGGAGTTATTGATGAAAATTAAACACATGGTATAAACTTAAGTACATAAATTAATGGGAATACAAGAAATTTTAACAACTTATACTGAAATTGATAAAAACAGTCCTTATGTAATAATATATTGCTCTTTAATCACCTCATTAATATAACAATGTTGATGACAATGTAACTGTTTCTTGCAAGTCACGAACTTGTAAATTCACTTAGTTTAATGTTTATTCAAGATATATCGAATCAAACAATGAAAGTTATAAAAATTTCAATAAATGTTTTTTAGCCTTTCTTAAAAATAGTAAACTATATAGCAGTGGCGAAGCGTCCATGGAAAAAGTGCTTTCCCTATTTAAGATTTAAAAAAAGTAATCAGGTAATGTCGCCTCGTCGAAAGACTGAATTGATTCTTCCTTTGCTTTTGGAAGCGCTTTCATAGTTTCCTGAACGACGCCTTGCCCCTGCTATATAGTAATTTATATTTTGTTATAAACACGACATGTATGTGCAATACACATCTAATTTTTTTTTTTTGCATTTTTTTTTTTTTTTTTTGAGAAAGAAAAATAATTTGGGGGAGAATCTAGTTTGGGAGTGCTGTTTCGCAAAATTTTCAAAATTTGCCATAGTGGCAATATTTTCCATTGTATTTCAATTGCAACCATTGATCGTCTACATAAAAAAGCACATTTTTCAGTGAACCAAACATTTACTATGTACGGTCAAAAAAAATTTTTTAGAGGACAAAATTAAAAAAGAATAGTACATATAAAAGCACAAAATTTAATAAAAATTATACGAGATTAAAGTTAAATGTGTTTTGCATTGCGTTAGCGCTACACTGTTGGCAATTAGTGATCTAAATACATCAGAAATAAACAATTCAATCCGAGACAATACATCAAAAACTAACTATATCATTATAAAAATTTTCAAAGAATAATTCATTTAAAATTTACAAAGTTATAACCTATCACAAACTAGTATGTTGTGGCCACCACGACTTTCTTCTATATTTTCCTATACAAATTCTGTCAGTAAAAATAATTTATTAAAATTATTATTTTTAAAAGTTTTCTTCCATGACAATGTAGATGAATTCCATATTAGAGAAGTAGTATAACATTAAATATTCAAAAAAAGTCAATTTTATTCTCAATATTACATTACTATTATTTTTTTTTTTTTTTTAAATATGAAAAAAATCGATAACTTTATTTTAAATTATCGCAGATTGATGGTTCAACCATTCGTTTTAAAGGTATTGGCTCTTTTGAAAGATACCCATCGATCATAAAAATTTACTCCCCTCGAGGGGGGGGGCTTCTCCCAGGGGGGGAGGCAAAGCTCCTACATACACAATTTTTTTTTCTTATTTGACTATCTCTATTACAAATAATTCTTTTAAATTTCATAATGATTATTAAAAAATAATTCTCTTTATGCACATTTATACAAAATTTTGTCCTACACCATCATGTTAAAAATTTAGAAAAAGAGGGATGGCGACGCAAGCTGTTGGACAATTTTGACCAAAAGTTGATAGGCCCTAATTTATATCAATGTGTAACTACATACCAATTTTATGAAATTCTGTGCAGTAGTACCTGAGATACAGTCGCCAAAAAATTTTGTCACACACACACAGACAGACATTTTCTAAAAATGGTCAAATCGTGTTCTACAGCTCTCAAAATGTGTAAATCCATCAAAAACCCGACGTCTAAAATTTTTACGAATCCAATACTTTCTTCTATTGAATATAGAAGAAAGTAATAAAAAGATGAAGTTTTGTATTGTAGCATTCATATTACAGCAAAACCAAAAAAAGAAACCTTATTGTATACCCCAACCTAGCAATGCATAAAATTTTGAATTGCAGCAACCACTATCAAGCTATAAATCCCTGTCTCAAGTCACCAAATACCATGCAAGTCTATGGAGAAATTTGTTTATAGAACTGCTCATTACCTAATTGATATTTTTAAATTCCGTTTTCACATTCAGAAAATTCACAACTGTTAAATGAGTACCCGTTTTCCAAAAAGTGATTTTTTTATTTTAATATTTTACTTTGCAGCTCAAAAATGAGAAAATTGCATTTAGTGAAAATTCACATTTTTAAACTCAAAATTAAAATAAAAAAAATTTTGGAAAACCAGTACTCATTTTATGGTTGTGTATTTTCAGAATATGAAAATAACAATTAGGTAATGTGTAATTTTATATATTTTTAATATAACATCTTTGCGATTGGGTTTTTGACGTCAAAGTATTTCTTGACATGACAAGAATGAGTATAATACTGTTTTAAGCTGTCAAAAATTGTAAAGATAAGCTTAAATTTTCTAAAAAAGTTCTTTCATGTATAAGTTTGAATATAATTATTATATTGTTAAATTAGCAAATCTTAATCAATTTTTAAATGAAAAAAAAATTGTTTTTTAGTAAAATTCTGACAGCATAGTTTTAAAGTTAAAAAAAAAAAAATACGCTTATTAGAATTTTCCAGGGGGGGGGGGGCAAGTGCCCCCCATTGTGCCGACGCCCATCTTTTAAATAGGAATTATTGCTAGCGTTTCAATAATTTTGTTGCCGACTGTAATTTTAAACTGCATAAAATTTTGAATTGCAGCAATTAGTATTATGTTTTTAAAACAAACAAAAAAAAAGTCCTTTTGGCTCATCTGAAAGGGTAGGTGGACTTTTTTTTTTTTTTTTATGAAGTAGCCGCCATTTTGGAACAAAATGGTGGCTTTAAATGGACTTGTGGAAATATTGGTGAGGATTATGTACATATGGAGTTTTAAGCAAATCTGTTCATAATTATTTTTTTTATGTGAAAAAGCTTTCTTTCACAAGCAGGCCTTTCCACAGATTCATTATATTTGCTGAAATATCCATTCAGACTTGCAAAAATAGCATGGACAGTCACTTACATTGTTTAACACGTTCACGCCGGAGCATTCTTCTCAAAAGTATCTGAGCACTAGCCAATAATTCCGATATCAAAAAAGTATATTTGAAACTGTTTTGTTCAATAAATCCTTGTCGAATCATGTGCTTAGACTGACTAAGATCATGATTTGACAAGGATTTATTTAACAAAGCAGTATTAAGTGTACTTTTTTTGAACAATGATTATTGCTAGTGCTCGGATACTTTTGCTGTGAACCACAGGTGTACCATGCCGGCGTGAACGTGTTAAATGAATATATTTGAAGAAAATACTTTGAAAATCTCACTCTGTTAAAACAAGCAATGTTGCATTATTTCAAATTAAACCTTTCACTCCAAAAACAAAATGCATGCACTCTAACAATATCAAACCAACATTATGTACGTTGATGAACAAATGGCGTAACGGAATTACAATAAACTACGCCTGAAGGAAGTAAAATTGTAGAAGCATTGTACTCACAACATGCAAACATTGGCGAACTAACGTTCTTATACGAGGCGTGTATTTTTAAGTAAGGGTCATTTGAAAATAAAAACCAAACGAAAAAAAAAATTTCAAAAAACAATTTATTTTCAGACTCTACATACGTTTCTCTATTTTTCAACATAATTGCTAGTTTAAACACCTATCATATCTTACAACTAAATCTTGCACCAGGGGTGTAGCTTGAGGGGAGGGAGTCTCCCCCCCCCCAATGTTTTAAAAAATAGGACGGCATATTAAAGTTTCTGGGGGTGCTGTTTTGTGACTTGAAAGTGGATCATAATTTTATTATCGTTACTTACCAAAAACACTTAAGAATTTTATGTATCACAAGCTGACAAACTGGTTCACCGACCAGCAAAAAAAATTTCCTCTAAAATGTCTGACTGTAGAAAACTCCTGTTATGTGGCGCCCTCTAAACTATTTAGATGCCTAAAACAGCTGGTTTTCCTACCGTGCAAATGATCCTTGAAAATTCTCATAGTATTCATGATGCTTAAAAAAATCTGATCACAACAAATTCCTGTTTGGTGATGCCTATGACATGATTTCCCGTTTTATTCACTTACAATAACTCGATCACAATTACCATACAAAAGACTGTTGGAAATTCTAATCGTATTCGGGATCCTTTAAGAATAAGTTAGTAGCAAACTCCAGCTGAGCAGCGCCCTTCCCTGTTCAGGCACTTAAAAAGGCATAATGAGGTTTCTGGGGGCGCTGTTTTGCACCTTGAAGTTCATTTGAAAGTGGATCATAATTTTGTTGATTATCGTTAGTTACCAAAAGTACTTAAGATTTTTATGCATCAGAAGCTGCCTTTGGCGACCAACTGGTTCACCGACCAGGAAAAAAAGTTTTCATTAAAATGTCTGACTGTAGCAAACTCCCGTTAGGTGACGCCCTCTTAACTAATTAGACACCTGAAACAGCCTTTTTAAACGTGTATAACAGCCTATTTTCCTACTGTGCAAACAATCCTAGAAAATTCTCTTCAAATTCATGACCCTTAAAAAATTCTGATCATAACAAATTCCTGTTCGGGGGCACCTATGGCACGATTTCCCATTTCAAAAATTGACAATAGTCTGTACGCTTACCGTGCAAAACACTGTTGAAAATTTTGATCATATTCAGGACCCTTTAAGAATACGTTAGTAGCAAACTCCAGCTGAGCGGCGCCCTTCACTGTTCAGACACATACAACAGCATGTTCGCTTACCATGCAATGATCCTTGAAAATTCTGACTTAGCAAATTCTCGCTCTGTGGTGACTGCAGCGCCCTTCTCCCATTTCAGATACTTACAACTGACTCGTAAGTATGCGCAATCGCTTTCTCACCTCCAAAAACTTAAAATTACGATTTTTCAAGACCTTAGCTCGAAAAACAAAAGCAGTTTATTGTACATTATGGCTATTGCATAAAAACGAAATTAGATGAGGTTTAATTTGGCTATAACGATTTCTCACTAACAGTGATCCTTTAAGCAAATTTTTTATTTTAGTTCCATTGCTTATGGGTTTCGAAAAATTTATAAGTCTATAGAATTCAACTAGTGTTTCTTGACATGAAATAGCGCAAGGAATCTGATTTAACATCGCATTAATAGGCACGTATTGGGCAATTGGCGACGGTTTGGGATTAACACCCCAGTGGCGGTCCAAAGACAAGCCATCCTAATTTTTATATTCTGCGGAGGGGACGGCTCCTCTGTTTCAGTATCCGCCAGAGGTATTATTTGCACGGAGCATGGAGGACGTTGCAGGCATGGCAGTTTACGTGCACCAGAGACCGACTTTCATGATGGTCTTCCTTCAATTATTCAATCCGCAATATTTCTGTCAAGCTGGTAGATGTGATGTGCCGGGTATGATCCCAGATCGCACTTGTTGGCCTAGCCATTTGGAATTTTCCAAGGTTTACTCCGAAACTTGCATAAATACGGGCTAGGACCCCTTAGAAAGACCTCCACAGAAGGCACGCCTCCTCAGACCTAAGATCCTAGAACAGTCAATTGGCCTTTTTCCCAAACACCTACACCTAAGTAAGTTTTAAATTTCTGTACAAAAAAGATTTAATTTTGGACAACGGGACTGTTTTCTTTAGTTTGTCCTTCCACATAAAGGCATGCAGTAATTGTGTTAAGTTCCTTAATTTTTTCCTGATTAATATATGTACTAATTTTTGTTGCAATTAGTTGAACGGTGTAGCTTTGAATAGTGAATTACAAGTAATATTACACGTTAATTATATGCTTAATTCAAGGTAGGCTACTGAAAATTTCCACGCTTTTGAAAACAGTTCTGTTGAATTGATATATTGTTTGGCTATTTATTTTTTTGCCAGTGTTAGCAAGATTGATAAGTATACCAACAATAGTAGTTATACAGGTACTATGTGAGGCTGTAGTTAAGTGAGTATTGTGAGCCCCCACCCCCTCAAAATTTATCTAATTTATTTTTAGTTGTGCATCATTAAAGTTTGAACCTCCCTCCAAAAATGTTTTCTGACAACAGCCCCGGTACTGCTACTTGACATAGCAGAACAACTATTGTTGGCTGAATTTGAAACTTTTTAATTTCACATGTTTGATTGACTGAGAAGGAAGCAAATTTTTTCATCATAATAATTTCAGTTTGTTCATATCGCACCCGGGGAAGAAAAGTGGTTGCAAGTCAAAGAATGGAAATTTTCAGTTTATGTTCTTCCAACATGCACATGAAATGTCACATCTCTATCTCACAGTTTATTCACCTGAAAGGCAGTTGTGTGAGCTTTATCATAGCATAGCGAGCACTTTATTTTTCTCAAATACTGTATTTTTGATGTGTCACTTTTTTTTTTTTTGCTAAAGTGTGATGTGTCTGACGAAGGTATGTTTTATTATTTTTATTTCTTCTATTTGTAATGTTTAAAGTGAAATAAAAAAACGAAAAAGATATTTTTTGGTCGTGTAATTGCATGAAATGCTATTGTATTGTCTTATTGGGTTTCGACTAACTTTTAATAATGTTATATTCCGCTTTAAATTCATCGCTCATTATTCAATTTTTAAGCATTAATACTTTGGTAATATTAGTTTGTCCTATTTGTCTGAGGTTTAGGTTTATGGTAAATACTTTTTCTCTGATTAAAATAAGTTTCTTAATAACATTGCTGTTTTCATGTATTTTAATATTTTAGAATTTAGATCATAATGTTACTATTACAACTAATATTGTAAATAAATTTATTTTCTGAAAATAATAAGTACAATAAAGTATTCATATTTTCACCAAAACAATAATAATAATAATAAAGACTTGTTTCCTTATGTGAAAAGCTGGAATTTATCATAGGATAAAGTCGATTAATTTTAAGAAAAAGTCATTACTGTTAAAACGTTTAAAATACTTTAAACATTTTACTTCTCCCTTTTGTAAACATAAATAAAGAAGTGCTTGTTAAATGTGAAGTAATTTTTCTGATTTGAAAATTTTCAAACCTTCATTTATTTTAAAAGGCAGATAACTAGTATAAGTATATTGCAAAAAATAATCTTCACCTCTTCAGGGTTTAAAGAGATACTAATATTATTTTAAATGCAATTTTCTTTTTCATAATGTTATTTACAAATATTGCTAAAAACTAATGTTTTATATTTTTAGCTATTAAAATGACAGCTTCATGTAAAAATTTTAAACATCTTCATACCAATCAAACAAAATAATTACAGCAAAAAATTGTAACTGTGTAAAATTTGTCATTTGTCATATTTTTACAAGGCTGATTAAGAATTTGTAAATGGTCTCTTAATTCTCGTTTTTATTTATTTGGTGGGGGGAGTATAGTTGTGAAAATATATTCTAGCACCAAAAATGTAAAAACTATATAATAAATTAATGCTACTTTTTAGTTGTACAGTTTAGAAAAAATGCAATGTGACACTCTTAATTTTATTGTTAAAAAATGAAAATTCTCAAATAAGCAGTAATACAATTTATTCACTGTATAACAAACATCTTTAACATTAAATATTAGCCAAAACTAATACTGGGAAATGAGGTGAAGATTATTTTTTGCAATATACATATACTAGTTATCTGCCTTTTAAAATCAATGAAGGTTTGAAAATTTTCAAATCAGAAAAATTACTTTTCATTTAACATTTAACAAGCGCTTCTTTATTTATGTTTACTACAAAATGCAGAAGTAAACAATAAAGGTTTGAAAATTTTCAAATCAGAAAAATTACTTTTCATTTAACATTTAACACGCACTTCTTTATTTATGTTTACTACAAAATGCAGAAGTAAACAATAAAGGTTTGAAAATTTTCAAATCAGAAAAATTACTTTTCATTTACATTTAACAAGCACTTCTTTATTTATGTTTACTACAAAATGCAGAAGTAAACAATAAAGGTTTGAAAATTTTCAAATCAGAAAAATTACTCATTTAACAAGCACCTTTTTATGTTTACAAAATGCAGAAGTAAAATGTTTAAAGTATTTTAAACATGTAAAGAAAAATGACTATACACACCTTTTACTTAAAATATTATCGACTTTTTTGTATGGTAAATTCCAGCTTTTCATATAAGTTTTTTTTTTTTTTTTTTTTTTTTTAAATCTTGTTTTGGGGAAAATATGAATAGTTAATGATGCTTTATTATTTTCAGAAACTAAATTTATTTACAGTACCAGTTTTGTAACATTATGATCTAAAATATGAAAGTATATGAAATTAGCAATGTCATTAAGAAACGTATTTTAAACAGAAAAAACATTCACTACCTAAATCTGACACAAACTAGCATTTCCCTTATATTAATACTTAAAAATTGAGTAATCGGCAATGTATCTTAAAGCGGAATATAACATTATTAAAAGTTAGTCGAAACTTAGTATCAGATAAAACAATACATTAAAATTTGATGCTGTTATGCGATCAAAAAATATCTTTATCGTTTTTTATTCTACTTTAAACATTACAAATAGAAATAAAAATAAAACATGCCTTCGTTTCTGCAGTATTTTGTTGCAAATGATCGCTGAACGGCCGAACTCTTCAATTTGAAGCTTTCACAGCACTAAACAACACCTAAAGAAAAAAAAAAAAGATGGACGACGCCATTGCTGCTATCGGAATGCTGATTCCACTCGGAAAAAGTCTGACGGAAAGTTTCGGAGGGTTTCCACTGGTCTTTTCCGATAGCAAAAGCAATCCGATATGTTCGTGCTAGCGAAAGAAGAGAGGCTGTCGGAATATGACGTCACATCGGAGAAACTCCGACATGGAAACGATTCCGCTAAGCTCGTGGTAGACCCCCCGGTGCGAGTTTTTACCCGATGATAAAAGATTTTTTTTTAAATTTTATTTTCTTAATAATAAAAGTTTGACTTGAGAAGGAATATGCGTGTACAGCGCACGTATGCGTGTACGTGTAGGTGTATGAATGTACCTCTTATCATCTCACAAATCTTAGTACCTCTTATCATCTCACAAATCTCTTATCATCTCACAAATTGGTACGTGTAGGAATATGCGTGTACGTGCGCGCGCAGCGCGCATGGATCTGCGCTGCCGAAGGCAGTGGCGTCCCGGTGTGAGTTTTTACCCGATGCTAAACGATATATTTTTTAATTCCTTTTCTTGAGAATGAAAGTTTATGAGTAATAACATGGAATTTTGAGAAGTCATAAGGATGGTGAAGGAATACGTGCGCGCAGCGCACGGGTCTACGCTGCCAAAGGCAGTGGGGACCCGGTGCGACATTTTTCCCGATCAGAATTTTTTTTTTCTCTTTTTTTATCACATGATAAAAATTCATGCAATTTTGAGAATTCATTAATTATTGTGATTCATTTAAAAATAGTTTTTAAAGCGAAGCGGGCGTAGCCTGCTAATAATAAATAAATAGATAGTTATCTTATAATTAAATTTTAGGTTATTGTTAAAATTTCTTATAAGAACAATTACATGAACATACGTATCCATGTCTAAAATTTTAGCATAATTTGTTACTTGCGAAACATATCGAGTTAATACAGTGAGTTACAAGGAGTAATTATACAGAGAGTCACAAACAGTTGTGAACAAATGTATGAATATAAAACATGATGCATATATGCCAAGCAGTACAGTAGACGCTGATATATACTCACGGATTACATTTCTTTTTCAATTTCACAAACTAGAATATTGTTATAAAACACTATTTGAGAAGCTAAGTCCCATATAAGAGTGAGCACGCGCTCAAATTCAAGAATAAACTCGAAACGAAAAAAAAGAAATAAAATCAATAATAATAATAATTTCATGCGGAAAGTATCTTTAGACCTTCATTTGCCGGATCTGAAATATGCACCAAACTCCACGTTGCGAGGAAAACAAAAATGTTAAAAAGATTGGAAAATTTAAGAGCGAGTGATCTGTATTTAGACCTATAAGTAATTAAACACTTTCGAATTTAGACGTTTTGTCAAATGCCTGGTAAAATACATGAGGAACTATCGTAAAACTTTGGGAATATAAAGAATATATCTGTACTGATAAGTATAAAGGATTTAAGTCCAAAAATGTCGATTTTGAGTTAAGTACATAGTCAGACCCAGAAAAAAATTCTCTGTCGATTGGTATAAAGGATTTAAATCCATGTCATGTAGTCTTTGAGAAAATCCATTGGTAAAAAAAGATTCAAGTCAAAAATTTAGCATTAATCTTTGGTATAAAATATTTAATTCATTTTTTTCCCTTTATTAAATGAAGGTTGACAATCACTGAACGGTATAAAGGGTATAAATCAACATAATCCCTTTTTCCTAATCGATTATTTCGATTAGTTTTTAGTTAGTTTAACTTTATTTTTCGTCTCCTGAAAAATCAAGAATATGGACTTAAATCCTTTATACTTATCAGTACAGATGTTATACTTCATAAATTTCAAAATAAATAAATAAATAAATAAATAAATAGAAAGGGAAAAAAAGGAAATGTCCTGAAGCCAGAAATGGAGAAATAGTAAAAAAAAAATAAATAAATAAATAAACAAAAATCCAAATGTTTTTGATCACCCTGCAAAGAGTAATGCTTGAAATGCGTTTTGGCAGTAGCATGCGATTATCAGAATCATTCTAATTATCTGTATATATTTTTAAGACCATATATATTCATGCAGGTATAAGGATATCTTGCTAAATTTGCAAAAAAAAAAAATGCTACTATTTTAATTATAACATGTAAGATATTAGTTTCAGTGCAAAACCAACTTGAAATACTACATTAGACACAGCATACTGCAATTAGAATTGAAAAGTGTTAAATATCTTACGAAATATTAGCATTTTCCCTAAATTTTTAACTACGCATGCGAAAACTTTAGCGAAATTTCATTTCCTTAATTTAATAGCTAAAAGTATTGAGCTACTTATATAAATACCCCTCCCCCCCAAGAAATATCGTATAAATTAAAAAAAGTTATGAGTTATAGAATGAACAGAATTTACGTTCTCTCACAAAAAAAGGAAGATGATTGGGGGATTTATCAATGTTTATTTACAATATAGCGAACACTGTATTACCATTGGGTATTGATTGAATCAAAATAAAAATGTGAGTCAAACCCTTTTTAGTTCAGCCTTTATTTTGAAAGGAACGGATATTTTGTTCATTCTATCTGTCATAACTTTTTGAATTCAGGCGATATCTGTTTGAGACTTTAATATAAGTAGCTCAGTGCTTTTGGCTACTAAATTATGCAAAAGATTAAAAAAAAAAAAAAAGCTTGCGCATGTGTATATTTACTAGAACTTCTCATATTTTTTTGAGATATTTAACATTTTTGCATTCCGATTGCAGGGGGCCAACCAGCGACTGGGTAGTTAGCTGCGATTGTTACAATAGTATGCCTCTCTAAGACTTTTAACTGAAGATTTCTATCTTATACTATTGGTAGCAAAATTATTTAGGCACTGGCAATAATTCCTATATTAAAAAAAGTACACTTAATACTATTTTGTAAAATAAATCCTTATCGAATCATGTTCTTAGACTGATTAAGAGCATGACTCGACTAGTTTTTATTTAACAAAGCAGTATTATGTGTATTTTTTTTAAATAGGAATTATTGCTAGCGTTCGAATAATTTTGCTGCCGAGTGCAAGTGGGTCTTTGTCAAAGTGTTTTCAAAGTTCTTATTGGACTCGTTATTTGACCAACACAACCGCCCTTCCAAAAAAGCACTAATAAGAGCGTACAGTACACGCGCCAAAATGTTTGATTTGAAGTGGGTGAGATATTGCTCTTTTTTTTTTTTTTTTTTTCGAAAATTTAAATTATTATTTAAAGACTCCCTTATCTTCCTCTACTTCTTTTTTCTTCCTTTATTTTTCTTTTTCTTATTATTTTTTTTTTTCTTTGGTTTATGCAGTTACCGATAGCTGCTTTACTGCTTTGCCACTTTTCTACTTTTACGCTGCTTTCGTGCGTGCTTTTTTGATTGATTGAGGAATGTATTTAATTATTTTGCTCCTAATTAAATGCTGCGTATTTTTGCAATATATGTTGTTTGGTTTCAGTATTTTTTAATCGTAATCCCTCAACGTCAGGTTTTACAATGCGAAGAAGCATTTTAGTTTTACTTTCTATTTCCACAAACAGGTTTTTTTTTTTTTTTTTTTTTTTTCATATAATCATGGAAGCAGAGAGCGATTTCCAAGATGTAACTAAGTTTAAATAAATTAACATTACTTATAATTTATAGATACATATATTCAAATAAGTTATAATAAATTTGTTTCCCAGGGTAAAACGCATCATTTTAATGTAATGATCTTAGATTTTCAAAACAAGCAATTTTTATTACAACGTTAGCATTATATTTTATAGCTTAATAGAAGCGAATTATGTTTATGAATAACATCTGAAATCATGTTTATTTATGAGATATATTTTATTTAATGTGACATAAACTTGCTTTATAATACAAAATGTTTAGTAATATGCAAAAATAACTTTGTTAGAGGTAATAATCACACGCACTAATAACAACTTTTGCAAATTTTAAATATTTTCCAGAATCTCGAATATTTAATGATGCTAAATCGGCCCTTTATCTGCAGTAATAGACAATAAATGCCATAAAATTATCTTTGAAATTACCGTCTCAACTCATATTCAATTATTCTCATAAAGTGTTATAGCGTGTGTAAAAATATATTAATATCTGAAATGTAGCCATAAAATTTAAATTTCATAAGGCATAATTTGTATTATACGAGGGTTTTATTATCAAATTTAGGAAGCAAAAATGTTTTTAAAATATCTGATTTAAAGATTTCCTTATGTGTAAACGAAAATAACAAATTAATAAACAAAGAAATATCTATATATTTCATATGGTAGATAGGTTGAATGTAATTAACTCACTTTTCCATAACCATTAACCAGATTCTTTTCTTTAAAATTACTAAAAACCCTTTCAAAAATAAATAGTAATTGAATAAAAATAAAAAATTGCACGTACATAGATGAAATAATTAAATAATAAAATATTTACATATAGCAATTGTTAATATTATTTTATATGTGTATGTAATTACATTTATTTCATCCGAAATGTATGAAAGACAAGTTTATAAAATGAAATATGCACAGTCGGGAAAAAAAAAAAAAAAAAAAAAAAAAAAAACGCAGCACTCGACGTAACTTCGTTGCTAATAGATGTATAAAAATGTAATAGGTATCATTCGACAGGGAATCGTAAGTAGTCTCAGAAAATGAACTGAAATTTTGAATTGGAGATCGTCTATATATTAAAACGCGCACCAACTTTCAATGGTAATGCACTTTTTTCAATGGTAATGCCCCATTTTTATTTTATATTTGAATTCCTGGGATCGCGACAACGCGAAAAAGTATATTGGTTGTATATTTTACTTACTTTTTCACAGAATTATAAGCGTTCAAAGTTTGAATGTGCTAATGTTAAATTCATATTTCAAACTTTTATTAATATCTTCACAAAAAATAACTTAATCGATTTTTTTTTTTTTTTTTTTTTTTACGAGATACAGTGAAGAAACCCAAACATAATTCATCATTACTTTTGATTCAAAAAAATATTTTTAATTTTGAAAAATATTAATAAATTCATATTCATAAAAAATATGAATTATGAATTATGACCTATATTAATTTTTACATAAAATGAATCCTAATGTTGAAAAATATGGTTGTGCAAATTTGCAGCTCATTCCAGTTATTAGTTTTCGAGATATAACTAAATCTTTCTTTTGGAGTGGTTAAGGGGGCCGTCTCTTATAAAGTTTTGCATGAGATAACTAATCAAATCTTTAAAAATAACAAGGAAAATTAAACAAAATATGTTTATTTTTTATTTACGGGTCAAATTATATAACAACAACGTCAAACGCAAAGAAATGAAACAAAAATGATGCTTTTTAGACATTAATGTTAGCATCAAAAATTCCTGTTTTCTAAAGAAGACAAGCCCCGCCTTCATCGTTTTTCAAGACAAAACAATACAAAAAAGAAAAGTAAACGTGACATTAAGTATTCGTGCTAAACCCCTTATTTTATGTTGACAAAAATATGCACAAGTGGTATTTACTTCATCGATTACTGGTGATAAATTTTGAATCTTTTAAACGAACACTAGAAGAAAAAAAATAACTAAAAAGGTGGGATTTACTGTTTTAAATAGAAAAATTAGTAAATTTAAAAACTGTCAATAATAAAAAAAAAAAAAAAAAAAGAATGGAATTGGAATGCAAGACAGACTTGTAAAATCGCTTCTTAACTGCCGTCATAGTTAAAGGTTTAATCATTTGCTTCATATATTGCTTTATTTTTATTTATTTATTTATTTTGTAGGGGGGGGGGATTATTATTTTAAGGTACTTTAGTCTTTAAAATTTTAACACTATATTTTAACTTTATATATTTTTTTGAATATATTTTTACTTTTATAAATATATTTTAACACTTTTTGTGACCGCAGGATTTTGTAATTTTGAATCCACCTAAGGGCGTTATTCTCTCAAAATAAAGTATTTCAGAACAAATTTTCTGTATTCGCAATTATATTACAAATGGATATGCAGTATAATTATATTCTTTCTAATCTATATATATCTATCCATAGTATATTTTATTTAAAAAAGTTGAACACTGGGTACACACTTAAGAAATAGGTAGCACACAAATTACGAAAGAAACGCCCACTAACAGAGTTACAGATTTTCAAATGACGTGAATCTACGTCAACAGTCGCGAAAGGGTTAATTAAGAAATTATATTTTCATAGAAATTATAAAACGAATCGTACAGTTCCAAAGAGTTCAACTGACCCAAAACTGGTAATTGCGATTAAAATTGTTTAATATTTACTCCATGAACCCTTACAATAATTTATTCGAAAAGATTTAGTTTATGCGTTGTTGTATATATATATATATATATATATATATATATATATATATTATTTCATTTCGTATTGTTACACCTACGAAAGAAAATTTAAGCTTTATTGGTGATCACTACAGCCATAAAAGACAGATTTACTTGAAAAATATAGCACTTCTTTCAAAGAGTAAAGTCTGGACAAATCGCAAATATAATGTATTTAAATAGACCTGTTGTGAATTATCAATGGTGGTTGAGGTCCATTTCATTAATTTTACTACATAACTTAAATTTTGAAATTCCAATTTTTTTTTTGATCGTATAGACTTAGAGTACATTGCCCGCAAAACTGAATTTACCCAGGATTTAAAATGAATGTTAAAAGGAGGTCGAAACCTCATTGGAAGAATGCCTTGGACTCTGTTACACAAAAAAAATCTTGACAAATATAAATAAATGTAGATTAAGGCCATGATGACTTATGGCAGTTTCTGTTAAAAACCAAAACATTTAATATTTAAGTGGATTAAAATTATCAGCAATTTAATGGTTACAACAGAAACTACCATAAGACTTGCATTCATTTTGTTAAGCACTTAAAATGTAACATTTGATTAATTCATTCTAAACTAATATTTATAAAATGATAAGTAAATAAAAAAAAAAATAACATTCGATGAGCCACTTCCACCCCCCCACAATAAACAAACAAAAGAAATTAAATAAACAAAACAGTGTTTCCTGCTGTAAAAAGGAGTTCAACCAATTGGTAAATTAAATCAATACCTCCAAATATTTTCTAAAATTTCTGGTTTTCTCTACCAGTAAACTTTACTGTTATTTCTTAAGATTTTAATGCCTTCCTTAACCACTACAATTTTACAACAGGAGACTCAGTGGCTCAATAAAAAAAGTTTGAAATAGGCATAACTCATATTTAAAACCCCAAAAATAAAACACATATTAATAATAATTTTTTTTTCATAAATAAAATAAGCACTTAGACAGTTTAGAATAAAAATTAAAGTTTAATTAAGTTATCAAGAACACAAATATAGAGAGGCCTCTTTACAATTTACAGAAACTGAATTTTATCACACACTTCACTTTAATCATTTTATAAGTTCTAACGCTTTCACATAAACTCAAGTGAAATCTTTAATTCATACAAATTTACTTAAATTTGATTTCAACTTATTTCCAAGAATTGTTGCAATTGTGAATATCCTAACATAAATAAACAAATTACATATCTCAGCATTTGCATAGAGTTCTTATTTCCACGAAAACTGTTGCAATAGTAAATATCCTACCATAAATAAACAAAATTACATATCTCAGAATTTACATAGAGATCTTATGTCCAAGAAAACTTGTTGCAATTGTGAATATTCTACCATAAATAAACAAATTACATATCTCAGAACTTACATAGAGTTCTTATGTCCAAGAAAACATGTTGCAATTGTGAATATTCTACCATAAATAAACAAATTACATATCTCAGAACTTACATAGAGTTCTTATGTCCAAGAAAACATGTTGCAATTGTGAATATTCTACCATAAATAAACAAATTACATATCACAGAATTTGCATAGAGTTAGTGACTGATTTGTATTCCTTAGTTACCGCTGAAACTGTCCTTGATCATAAACTCATGAAATACAACCACTAAATAAATACTAAAAGAAAGAAAAAGGGAATAGTTACCGACATAACAGAATGTTGGTCCTGGGAGCTCCTGGAAGGCAGCACATCGGTACCAGATTCCAAATGGCCGTAATATTTTATTACTTTGTTTAATCAAGAGGAAAGCTCTTCAAAAATCTACGGCTCCAGAAATTTGGTCGTTAAGCACACACATATGGCACAGGTATGGTACTAGGGCTTCCACAACAACTAATCTTCCTAGATTTCTTTATACTTCACGTCAAAGAAGTAGGCCTCACGTGAAAGAGATAACCGGAACTAGGGACATACAACCAATTATATTATTTTTTCCCTTGAAAGAAACAACAATCTCTTATGGTCCTCAGCAAAAGCAGCACCGGAAGCTCTCCAAGATGCGGTTGTGAGATGAATAGTTTTCTCCTAGTCACTGCACAGGGAGTTTCTGCCATTGAACTATTCCATCTACCTGCCATTTTCAATTTTACTTCAGCGATCTAAGGTACGGTTTAAAACGGCGAACGTAAACGGTACTCATGACGGTATTTCAACACGTTAAATACTCTCCAAGAAGAAAAAGGAAGGCCAGGGCCCCAGTCAGGGAGCCCCCTTCTTAACACAAAACTTTTGATTACACCATCCAACAGTTGTCAATACGCACGCCTCAACTAAAAATTTCACGCTTATCCTAAAAACGCTAACCTACCGTTGCCAAATTACGGCATGAAAATTCCGGGAGAGAAACAGCTCGGCCAATCAGAGGACGCAACTGCACTGTCGAAGTAGGAGCTGAACCCCGACCGATAATAATCGATTAAGAACTGAACACGGTCAAGTGCAATTGCGCGGGAAGAAAAACTGACCTTCATGAGCGCAGGGGATGCCCTGAAGGTCAAGACGGACCTAGAAACACGTACTCCGACCAGAGGTCAAACTAAATAATAGTTGAGGACAAATTCCTTGCCGGAAAAAGGGTTTGCTCTGAAAAGAGATACGATTTTGAAAATGCGAAAGAATTTAGGAGGGGAAAAAAGACTGACACACATTAATAACCACACTATTTCCCTTTAACAAGAAAATAAGAAATTACAAATAAGCTATTTTATTAGTTTAAACAATAGAAAAACACAACTGTTAAAATTTCATTTTAACAGACCTAAAATTATTTAAAAAAGTACTGATGTACATGCAAATCTAAGAAACTGAATTCAAGATAATAAAAAACTGTAGTAAAAGGATCAAACTTTTTAATAATTTTTATAATTATTTTTTCTTAAATGATTTACGGTGTAAAACATTAAAATTTTGTCTATTTCTTTTGGATCTTAATTTTATTTTTCTACATTTACAGATAACCCCCTAACACATTTTTGATTATAACTCTATAAATACTAAAGATAAAGTATACAAATATTATACTTTTCCGCACTGCCAGACTCTCAGAAATTCTAATATGAAGTCAAAATTGGGTGTTGATATTGAAAAAATCAAAGTTGGCGCTCATTTCAATATGTAGATAAACCCTAATTCAAAATTCGACAGCATTTTCAAAAAGTGCATTTAATTTCCTGTCGAATGATGTCTTAAATTTTTCTGCGTCAATTAATAATGAAATTACAGGTGCTGCGATTTTTTTTTTCCCGACTGTACATATGTATTAGGGTGGATCGAAAAACGCGTTTTTTTTCTGCAATTCAATTCTAATAGCACGGAAAACTTGCGCATAGGTGTCATAATAAATGAAAATTATTTAAAAAATTTTTGTTCAAAATTTGAAATCGCGCAGAAGGCCTAAAGTTACCAAAAAAGACAAAATACCGGTAAATTAAAAAAAAAAAAAAAAAAAAAAAAAATACATTTTTTGTTCTAATAGTGAAAAAAGTGTTTTTAAGAGTGTCCTTAATGCATACAAAATATAATTAGACCCATTCTTGTTTTACTGAATTCGCGCAAAAAGCCTAAAGTTGCGGGTTGTATCGTAAAAAAACGATATTTCATGATTTTCGACGATTTTTAAACATGTGCCAAAACCCATAAAAGTTTTATTTTTAATTTGTAATAGTGTAAAAACCATTCAAAATTGTTTTCCCAATCCAGAAATAATACTTTTAGACCTGTTATTCCTTAACTGTATTCGCACAAAAGGTCTAAATTATAGTATAAGTTAAGTTATAGAGTCCCGTAAAAACGCCGTTTTCCATATCTGATGAGTGTTTATTTAACGCATTAAGATTTGTAATAAGACTCTTACAAATGATTTACAAAAAATGTATTAGCCAAACATATCATATTGCAGCTCTCAGCTCATTTCAACATTTAATCTGTACTGAAATGACCCAGGACTCACGGCGAGGACGAGGCTGCAAGGCGAGTCCCACTTCCACACTACCCAACCAACCAACCAGGGTGAATTTTATTTACAATATTTACAGTAACTATTTACTTTGTACAATGCATATATGTTTGTTTTAGGCAAAAGGTTATTTACATAGAAGCCCCTTTGAATTCTGACTTTGAATTAAACGTGGGCATCAGCTGTCTTGATTTTAAAGTAGCTCTAATGTAACCATCTCTATTTTCATGCCCACACACTTTTTCTGCTGCTTCTGTAACCAGTTTTACACACCTCTCAACTGACAGGGTGTGGCATGGGAATTTGAGGTAGTTAAACTCTGGTAGTGCTTTGTCTTTCAATAAAGAAGCAATGTATTCAGTTGGCATCTTGGACAATAGTGGCGGCGGTATTAACTTGCATATGACCAATTAGTTCGGTATAGTCGTTTGCACTAAAATTTATTGAAGGTATTTTAAAGTCTCTTACATAACCTTCAGCTGATGGCTCATTTCTGGCAATAATCCTCAGTCGGCAATAATCCGTTAAATATCTATTTTTAGAACAATAATGATCATCTCGAAAAGTAATAATAGCTTTTTTATGTAAACAGAAGCATTATAATTATTAACGGACATTTCTATTTTTTGTTTTATTAATACAGGGATATGCTATAAAAAAGGCTAGTAAAGAATTTTGAAATACGTTCTCAAATAAATAATTATAGCGAAAATAATATAAATTTTTTGGAGGAAGAAGTATAAATAAAATTACTTTTCAAAAACCCCGATATAAAAATTGCTTTATTTTACTCAGCGAACAATGTGCTTGCAGCTATTGAAAGATAAAGAAACGCTATTTAATGAAACAGTAAAAGTTTGTGAAGGAAAATCACAATACCCAGGTAACTTTTAATAATGGCCGTGTAGAGGTAGCTAAGGATGATTAAGATGAAAGAAGACATCTCAGGAAATACTGAAAAATTCTATATTAAAAAGTTCTTTATTCAGTTCTTTATTAAAACTTTTGCGTGTCCTTCTACACGAAATACAAATGCAATACATATCTAAAACTATACAGCTCATCCCGTTAGGCTTATGCATATGTTTACCAAATTGCTAGTCAATAGCGTTATTTTTGCGGCCACTATCAAGGTACATACAAAGTCTTCCCATAGGTCGTAATGATTGCCGAAACGACAGTAGAGGCCCCCTGTTGAGACTCATAAATATTTTGCGTTCCGTTTGTGTATGTGTACGTCTGTCACGCGAAAGCGGCCGCAAAAATCCCGCTATTGACTTGAATTTTGGTACGCGTGTTCATGAGTTCCACGGAATCAATTGTACAGTTACGGGTGAGTATTAATTTGTATTTCGTGTACAGGGACACGCCAAAGTTTTTCTTGTCATTACGGTTTATGGGATGTATTTGTATGTATCGCAATAGCGGCCACAAAAAATCTTCCGCTTATCTTGCAAATTGGTGCACATTTGCATGAGCCCTACGTCTGTATAGTTTTAGGTGTGTATTCTATTTCTAGTTCGTCTACAGGGACAAGCCAAAGACTTTTTTATCATTACTGCCTGTGGGAAGAATTTGTATGTACCGCGATAGCCACTGCAAAAATCAAGCGATTTACTTCAATTTGGTACACATATTTATGAATCACAAAGGATTTTATCTTTATAGTTTTGGGTGCGTATTGCATTTGTAGTTCGTGTACAGAGATACACAATTTTTTTTCTTATCATAACGGTCTATGGGCAGAATTTGTATGTACCGCAATAGCGGCCATAAAAAGTCTTCCGTTTGTCATGCAAATTAGCACACATATTCAGGCTCTGTATAGAAATAGCTATATAATTTATTATGTTTATATTTTTTATAGATTGCATGCAGGGACACGTGAAAATTCTTATCATTACAACATAATTTCGATTAAACGTATTTTGACACCATTACTTTGCTATCAACAAAATAAAATTAACGTATAATACTGAGATGCTTAAACTGATGTTTTCTGCAAAAAATATGTGCTCTAAGACTTCCTGATTACAGAACCTTAAAAAAGTGTTCTGACAATGTAACGTAATCACCCAAATTATGTCAAATTTCGCACAATTATACATGACAAACGAATAATAATCTGAATATTTTTTACTGGTGTATACAATATTTATGGTTCATTTACGGAGACACACAAAAGGATTTCGTTACAATCGAGCCTATGAACAGAGTTTCATTTAAGCGCACTTTAATGCGTTTATGTTGCATTTAACATAATGGAATTAACATACATTACAAAGATGTTTAAAAACATGTTTTCTCTAGAAAAATGATATGTATATGTTACCGCTAAAGTGCAGAAATCAGTTGATCTGCAGATTAGCTAGGTAATCTGCACATTAACTAGGACGATCCGTTAAAGTGAGGACAATTGTTTCATTTCTCAAATTACCTAGGTAATCTGCGAATTACCTAGATAATCTGCACATTACCTACTAGGCACTCGTTAAAGTGAAAATAAGATCTCTGGTGTTGTAATTTTACAGCGCGCTGTGTTGTATTTATTTTTTTCATTCGGGAAAAAAAATAGTTTTCTTTCCTTTACTTTCTTTCTTTACTTATTTTAATCTGTATGTGTTTTAATTTTTATGTCTTTAAAAGTTATATTTGTTTTATTTTTTTTACTTATTTCATCTTTTTTATTCTGTCAATATAAGTTTGAAGATGTTATGCATTTTTAATATGAAATATAATAACTTTAATGGCTTTCAATAAATTCTATTTTATAAATGAATGTTAGAATTGTAATACAGTAATGATTTCTTTTCAAAATAAAAATATTTAACCATTTAAAAAAAAAAAAAAAAAAAAGTTTTATTAACAACTTACATTCCTATTACTATTTTTTTTTTTTTAAAGTTATGCACCAATTTTTAATTTAATAAAGAAATATTAAATTAGGCAACTCAGAAGCATTATTTAAGAAGTACTTCAAATAATTAAAACTGCTCTAATAATTTTTAGACCGCAGGAAAATTAAAATGACTGTTTTCCAAAGCTTTATTAAACTATATTTTGCAGCATACATATTACAACAACAAGTACAAATTTAGCAAATATATTAATTTTACAAAAAAAAAAAAAAAAAAAAAAAACTTTATTAACACATTTTATGTGATAAACTACAACGAAAGTATCTGAAAAAGCGAACAAAATAAAAATAAAAATGTAATCATGATATATAAAATATATAAAGGAAACTTGAAATTGAAAGAAACGACAACAAAATGTAATGCTAAAAAATGCATAAAAATTTTCATATCTTATACTATTAAGTGAGCAATATGTGTATATTTCACTGATCTCGAAAACGGTAGCTCGGACAGTCACGAGATTTAACACAAAGGTGCCCCCCGAAGGGTCATTGTGCACATCGAAGTCAGATTTTCGAATTTTTGATTATTTTTTTCCTAATTAATTAAAATGTAAAAATAATAACCTTCTAATTTCTGATAAAAAAGCCATTTAAATTTTAAAATTTTATCCATAATTTAATTGTTGCCAATTTTTTTTTTCGACAAAATAATAATAATAATAATAATAATAATAATAAAAAAAAAAAAAAAAAAAAAAAAACGTACATTTATTTAAAATGAGGAAAATAAATAAGAAAGATTAGAAAATAAATTAGAAATATCAGTCGCATCGTTACAAATAAGATAGCAAATGAAAGGGAAAATATTTGTAAATCCGATGCATTAAACAGCTTATCAATCGGATGATTAGTTTTTTCTTAATTAATTAAAATGTGAAAATAATAAGTCATTTAAATTTTAAAATTTTATCCATAATTTAATTGTTGCCAATTTTTCTTTCGACAAAATAATAATAATTAAAAAAAAAAAAAAAAAAAATAACGTAAATAACGTACATTTATTTAAAATGAGGAAAATAAATCAGAAAGATAAGAAAATAAATTAGAAATATCAGTCGCTTCGTTACAAATAAGATAGCAAATGAAAGGGAAAATTTTTGGAAATCCGATGCATTAAACAGCTTATCAATCGGACAATTAGATTTTTTAAAATTAACTAAAGTATGAATATTTTATGTAATGTTAATATTAAAGTATATCCATTAAACATACTTTAATATTAAAGTAAAGTATTAATATTAAAGTATGAATATTATTATACATATTTAAATAAAGTATGAATTTTAGGTGGCAACAGCAGAAGATTGTATGGAAACCGTTAGGAGAAAAAAAATGAAAAATCTGCTTCACATTAAGTCACATGATTTTTAAGTGGGATTAAAAATTGCAGTTTTCAAATTCTTTTAAATTTTCTCTCACGAACACAGAAATATAATATACAGCCTGTACCCCACAAGACCAACTTGCATTTCAAATTGCATCAATTATTTTGGTTAATAAACAAAAGTTATTATTATTATTTTTTTCAAATTAAGTTTTATTCTATCTTCGAAAAGAATTATGTGATCATAGATATAATAATATATATAGATCTATCATCCCCATATTATCGTGCAAAGATTTTTGATGCCGAAAAAAAAGCTTTGGAATCAGCCATTAAGTGGTATTGAAGGAAAAAAGGAAAAAAAGAAGAATGAATTTGAAACTTTATCTGGAGCTTTTCATTCACCTTTAGTAAATAAATTATTCATGAATTTTATTTACTAAAACATTCGTGTGTATTCCCGTGTGTATTCACTCGGGGAAAGACTGCCATATTCTGGTAGAATCGCCGTCTTTTCCCGAGTGAAAAGGAATCACTTTTTTCTCCCCAATGATCAATCTATATATTATTACTATATCTATGTATGTGATACGATACATTAATAATTTGGGTTTTAAAAGTTTTTTTAAATAGATTATTTAAACTCTATGAACCATATTTTTATTTTATCAGTTTCATTGACAGATCCTGCTGGGCGATTTTTTAAATTTTGGTGTTGAAGTACACCGAACGTTTTTCGACAAGAAATTTAATATAGCAACAGCCATTTTAATCTAAGTAGCGCATCGAATATATAAAAACATAAATGATTTATTTTTACACAAAATTTACAGAACAAATGCAGTTTTAAAGATAGGAAATTTATTTCAACAAGCACTATTTTAAACCTAAAAACCATTAAAAATATAAGCAGAATATAAAGGATTCTTATGTATAAACAAAAAAGAGTCTGGTAAAATTATTAGCAAAATAGTCTTCCCCTTTTCATACAAAAAAAAAAAAAAAAAAAAAAAAATCCATCGCTAATATGGCGACAAAAATTCAAAAGCCGCCAGTGGAGCAACATAATAAAGTTGTGCAACACGATAATGTTTATCTATTTATTTATTTTTTTATATAATAATCATTATGCTAATTTATCATACAAATAAATGAGCCTCTGTGTGTTACTGCACTTGCACGCTGTCGAACAGAAATATTTGAAAAATTCAAATTAATATTTAAATAAATAAATAAAAATATGTTTAATGGAAAATATATATAACCATAAAAAGATTAGTTGTCTAAAATATGGCAGAAATGGCTCATAGCATACTGTTACAAGGTATTAAGTCTTATTGTTACAATGGATTAAGTCTAAAACGGTGACAAAAATTCAAAAGCCGCCAAAGAGAACTGTATTAAGGCTGTACTATCAGGTTTACAACCCATGAATTATATATAAACACAAAAAATTAATTGTCTCATGCGACAGACGTAGCCGGTCACAGCATATTGTAATATTTGGCGTGAAATTGCTGTCATTTAATGATTGATTGGATAAACAAAATAAACATATGAAATAACGTAAAAGCAAATATTATGTTGTCTAAACCCAGTTACATTTGAGTCCAGTCCGAGTTACATGTGAACAACACGTATAGTGTTTGTTCACATGTAACTGGGATTCAAATATAAAAGGGAAACTCCAATTTTTTCGATACTATCTATTTCGAAACTGTTATATAATAAGCACCTAAATGGAAGCTCATTGGTAAACTATTTTCGCAGGCAATAGGGATAAGCGCCCGAGTTGCAGTGGATGACCAAATCGCTGCCCAATGCAGCAGGGACATGGAGCGAACTTTTGAACAATTTCAGTAATTTATTTTATTTTATTTTTATAAAGCTATATAGAAAAGAGTTTCCTTTAAATTTAGTGGCCAGCGAAGCGGGCAAAGCCTGCTAGTTAAGTATTTATTAAAGAAAGCCATAATATTGAATGCCATATTTTTCAGAGTTAAAAATTAAAACTTTTTTTTTTTTTTTTTTTTTTTTTTTTTTCAGTGAGTAATAGTAATTTAAATCAATTTTTGAATAAATTAGTTTTAAAAAGTTGTGATTTAATAGTTTTATTTCGAGAGGAAATAATTACTGTGTTGTAAATTTTAATATTCATAATTCAAAATAAAGTTTCAGGAGATAGAGCGTTTAGATTAGATTACATTTCAATAAAAAATGCAGTGCAGACCCTTATCAAACTTATATTGACAGAATTAAAAAACAGAAAAAATAAAATCAAAATTAAAACAATTATAACTTACTTGTTACTTTAAGTTTTGTGTTGGTCATGATAAGAAACTTATAATAACGAATAACCATGTCTTCGATGCTCCAAGTTTTGCGTTTACCAATTATCATAGCGGAAGCGGAGCGGAAAGGATGAAAGTTTTGGTTTGTGTTTGAAGGTCATTCGTGTATCTGTATCACATGACTGTTTGACGTCATAGTGAATGTAAAAAAAACAGGCTCGAAACAAACATTTTAACTTTAACGACACAGAAGCCGCTAATCTCAGATTACCTAGTTAAAATGCAGAAAACTCTTTATTCCACACTTTAACGGGTCATTTTAGTTAATCTGCATATTAGCTACGTAATCTGCACATTAACGAATTTCGAGCTTTAACGGTAACATATAGACTAAATAATTTATTTAGATGACCCCACAAAAGAATTCCGATGACGTACTATAATCATCCAAATGATGCCAAATTACGTTAAAATAATGAGTTATAATTCATTAAATAGGTGCATGTGTTTTTTTTTAGTGTATAGAATTACTATGGCTCCTTTTCTGGAATACATAAAAGAATTACATACTATTACAGTCTATCGTCGGTAATTTTTAAAAGTGTATTCTAACATGCTTACACCTCGTTAAATATAATGAAATTTTATTAGAATTTTAAAAGAATGTTCTCAGAGGAGAAGCATGGGCACAGAATTGGCAATTCATTTGCAGGGTTACATAAAATAATTCCTATATCTTATGTAATATTTGTGCATGAAATTTGGTACAATTATTTATTAATTACAAGGAATTAATACAAGACAATCAGTTATTAGGAATATATATATATATATAACATAGATGTGCAGATAGTTATAGAAAGAGAGATACAGCTGGGGGTTGATGTAGGTGGCAGCCCCCCTCAGAACCGTTTCTGTTTATGTAGCAAATCTATAGAATCAATATATATATATATATATATATATATATATATATATATATATATATATATTAAGGAACAAAAAATTGATCTGTTGAATAATGCGTTATACAAATAGGACGTTGAGGCTCTTGATCTGCATATCCACTAGTAAGGAATACTTTGGCATGTCCTTGTACACGAACTACAAATCGAATACTCACCAAAAACTATACAGTTAATTCCGTGGGGTTCATAATCATGTGTACCAAATTGCAAGTCAATAGCGTGATTTTTGTGGCCGCAATCGCGGTATATACAAATTCTTCCCATAGGCCGTAATGATAAGAAAACATTTGGCGTGTCCCTGTATACGAACTGCAAATGGAATACACACACAAAACTATACAGCTGATTCCGTGGGGCTCATGAACATGTGTACAAAATTTTAAGTCAATAGAGTGTTTTTTGTAGCTTTTATCGCTCGACAGACAACAAAAAAAAACACACTCACAGACGGAACCCAAATCCGTTTTGAGACTCAACAGAGGGCCTTACCTGACGTTTTGGCAATGAATGCTTTCCAAAGCCGTGAAAAATTTGATGTACGACTTCCTGTATTTTTCTTCTTTTATCAATCTTTTTATACGTTAAGTCATTTAAATAATATCGAGATGTTATACATACATTTTCGATTTCCTCAAATAACTTTTTCCCGAAATTTTTCTCCTAGAACAACAACTGTGTTCACACGCCATTTTTGCTTTCCGAACACTGTAGTGAGGCAAGTATTGTAATCATGTCAAAAACCCAAGTTTGAGATTTTGGTTTTTCTACATGTTTGGAGGTCACTTTAATTTATGTTTACTATTTTTACAATGATGTATTTGTGTATGTATGCGTGTATGTACGTGTGCATATTTGTGTGTATGTATGTGAGTGAACACGATAGCGTCTAAACGCTTTCTTCAAATAAGCTGAAATGTTATAGTGTTATACGTATAGTGTATTTTACGTATGTTATAGGTCCACATAGAACAATTACTATTGGTTTTGGTGAATCTAGCCCTTATATATATATATATATATATATATTTTTTTTTTTTTTTTTACAGGGACACAAAGAAAAATTCTTTATCACTATGGTCTATGAGTCCAAAGTTTTTAAAGTGCGATAGTGTCTAAACGCTTTTTTCAATTGAGTTGAAAATTTACACACATGCTGTAGGTCATTGTTTCACGAAATGCTTAAATTCTGATGAATCTAGGAAGTATAGTTTTTTTACAGGGATAAAACGAAAAACTCTTTATCATTATGGATTACTGGCTGAAATTATTCGAAGTGCGATAGCATATAAATTGCCTATCAGAATGAGTGAAAAAATTTCGATGTGTGTTAGCGGTCACAGTTGCTCAAATTGTATAACTCTTGGTGAATCCAGTACTTATAGCATTTTAAGCGGCACAACAAATTTTTTTTTTTATCATTATGACGTATGGGCTTCATTAGCGTCTAAATGCCTTATCCGATTGAGTTGAAAATTTATATACGTACTGTAGGTCACCATCGTATGAAGTATAAAGATTCTGGTGAATCTATCACTTATAGGATTTTACAGGGACACGAAGAAAGTTCTTTATCTTTATGCCCTAAGTGCTAAAATTATTTAAAATGTGATTGTGTCTAAACTCCTTCTTTAAATGAATTTTAAAATTCATACACATGTTACAGATCACAGTCGCATACACCATATAGATTTTGGTCAATCTAATTATTATAGTTTTTTTACTGGGACACAAAGAAAAATACTTTATCATTGTGGCAATCTAATGCAATAGCCTCTAATGCTTCATCTGATTGACCTGAAAATTTATATGCATATTATAGTTAACCGTCGCACAAACTTTATAGATTTTGGTGAGACTTATACAGTTTTACAGGGACACAGCGAAGTTTTCTCATTATGATCTATGGACTCAAATTATTTGAAGCGCAATAGCGTTAAACTAAACAACATACTATATGAAAAAAAGTACTCATACACCCTATTATAATTTTCTCTTTTGCGTATTAACCGATTTCTTTTCTTTAATTTATTTATACAACCGTTAAATACATAATGTTCGGAAAGTTGAGTAGAGTCACTCCAGATTTAATTTTGGATCAGCAATATAAAGTTTTGAACACTTAAAGAAACGGAAACTAGAGCTCAGGCAGACAAAGAAAGATTGCAGTTCTTATTAGGTAAAACATCAAAACTTTCAACTCCAAAACGTGTCATTTAAAATATATATATAACAAAATAGAGGTATTCGTATCAACATAAATATATAAGCCTGTTACCCTGCCTTAATTACTTCAATATAATTGGACAAAATCTTTAACTTATGTTAATATAATTTTTTAAAGGCTACTGCTGAATCAACTTATTTATCTTTTACATTTTTTTTTTAATATTATAAATTCCTAATAGTGTAAAAAGCTGTACAGTAAAACAATTTCTTTTTTTTTTCTTTGTTTCAGTGTTTTCAAGTACTCCAGAGCCACAATGTACTCTATTAGAACTTCACCAGTGTTTGCAGTCTCTTCAGACACAGAGTAATGACTTAGCTTTTGCAGCAACTAGGCATGAGCTTCTTGCACTTTGTAGGTAAATTGAATTTCTTTAGTTTGCCTATTCTAGGACTTTACTTTTGATACTAATGATTTTTATTAATCTTTGTTTCTGTGCAATGAAATATTTTTATAGTAATATTTAGTTTCAACCACAATTCTAAAAATTGTTCTATTATTCTCTTTTCGTATTACTGGTGCAAATTTTTAATACATTTATATTTTTAAAGTGGCCTTTTACGTAATTGTTTTATTTATTTATCAAATACAATTTATGTGTTCCATAATTTACAAAAAATATTTTAATTTTTGTGTTTTATAAATCGAGAATAAAGCTTATCAGCGGATATTTTTTATTTGAATTACAGCTGATATAACGATTTAGTACCATTTATTTTACAGGATTATATACTGTAATTAAAAAAGAAAAAGTTTATATTTTAAGAAATTATTTTTATATATCGGGTGGGCAAAACATCCATTTAAACTTTAAAAATTCATAAAATCTGGAAAAATAGACGAAATGAAAAATAGTTTGCAGCTATAGCATTGGTAAGTGACGGATTTATTTTTCTATTTTTAAGAAAGGGAAAGAACATAAAAAATAAGGTAGCGCTGACGCACACAAACTAAAGGAAAATTACACAAATAACGAAAGTCTCCGAAGGGTTCGTTAAAGCAGTATGTGTTCCAAATGACGACCACAAGAGGATACAACACTCTGCATATGAGTCACAAATCTAGCAAAGGTCAACAATTCAGGATGTATACTTGATACCTCTTGATTGATCGAATTTTGCAACTCCGTTAGACTGGATTTACCGAACTAACATACCCAGAATTCAAATTTCCCCATAATAAGAAGTCTGCTGGTATCAAATCTGAAAAATGCGGAGGCCGTAGAACTCTGCAATCCTTAAGAATGTTTTTGTCTTACCCAAATGTCCGTATCAGAAATGGCTTGGGCTTGGTAACAGTGCGACTAGTCACTCCACGTTCGATAAACGTGATGGTAGAAAGCGTGTTTCTTTCAAGGTGACCTTTACAATCCGGTGGGAATGCAGTGCGATTGCACTAACCTTAAATATGATCGTGTGGTTAATGCACGATCCTCCAGTATTCTTGGTTTCTTACCCATTGAACAAATTTTAAAAGACCTATTGCTGTAAAAAGCTATTTTCAACTCCTCACATTTTTCTGAACTCGGAATTTGCGCAAGACAGCAGTCGCTGATTCTTGGTTTATGTACCATGACTTCACCAACAAGATTTTATCCTTCGAACTTGCCATAGCAGTTTAGTTCATATACACGTTTTGCAACGCTGAAATTGTTGTGGATTAGAATCGCAATTTCTTATAATCTTCTCATTTTCATATTTCCCCAGAACGCGCTCATACCAGTGTCATGTACCGGTTTTAAGTTATTTTTCCTTTTATGTCTTATAAAAATCATATTTCCCCAATATGAATCAGTTCGTGTACATTTCAACCGACAGGTGTGCTGTTACACTGCCATTTTTCACCATTTACGAAAAGTTTATATCTCAGTTGTATGATATACATACGAACTAAGTTTGATATGTGAGACGGGCATTATGAAAACTGATGCAGAATTAATTTCGGTGTATATCGGACAACAGGACAACAATGATGTTCGATTTACTTAATTATCAAGGTGACTGACTATATCTCAGCTTCTGTTTATTAAATTCGTACAAAAATTCATGTGTAAACTTTTTATTGTAAGAAAAAATGTTAATTCAATATTTAAGCGCATTAATCGGTAGGTGGCGCTGTTGTACATAATTAGATTGACCGAATTTTTACGATGGTCCCAGAATTCTAGTTATATGCTATATTTCTGCCCATATTTAACCCTTAAATGCCTCATTATTTTTAAACCAATTTAAATATGTTTTACTTCTTTCCTCTCTTAAATAAATCTTGGGAAAAATACTTTTTAAAAACATAGTTTATTTTAACTATAGTTCACAGCTAAAAAGCAGTTTATTGCTAGTCAGTAAACATGAGGCATTAGAGCTTCATTATTATTCTAATAACACTTTAGAAGACAAAATCGGGTATGTTGCCGAAAGATAACACTCGGCATTTAAGGCATTCGGTATTCAATAAAACATATTATAAATATGAATATTATCCGAATATTTTTACACAGAAATACAACTTTAAGAACATTGAGTTTACACATTGCATTCTCTAACGAAACAACATGCAAAAAAAAAAAAAAAATATTTTTAATAGAAATAAATAAATAAGTAAATATGTAAATAAAATGTCTTTTTCTATATTCTTCCATTAATTTATATATTTACGTAATATATATATATATATATATATATATATATATATATATATATATATATATATATTGTTTAATTTTCATGTTTCTCTTAATATTATAATCTCTTATATAATCTCTTAATTGGTTATATCGTCTGAAATATTTCTTTTAACGGTACAAGAAATAAAATTTATTGTGCAATTCAATACAATTCAACTTTTACAATAACTGCAAAAATAATCCTTTAAAACCTATCCACTATGCTCTTATAAAACAGGAAAAAACTTATTTTCAACATTTGTAGGACATAAAGACCTTTGATTTTACTCAAATAAATTTTTATTTACAAAGAGAGTTTTAACTTTTTTCAGTTCCAAAAAGAAGATGTTCTTAGTTATATCTTTAAAAGAACTGGTGTCACAATGCCATAAAAGATATATATATATATATATATATATATTTTCTTCTGTAAAAATAAAGCGGAGGAATTTAGGTGTTGTTTAATGGTTTTATAGTAATTATTTCAAAATAACTTAAATATTTTTTGATTCATTTTTATTTGCAGATATCTTTTGTCATCCACTTATATTTATCCAATAATATATTTAATAACTTTTTTAATAATCATATATATATATATATATAAATGGGGAAAATTAAATTAAATTAAATTGAAGAATCAAATAATATCAGTCTTCTTTTTAATTCAAAGTAAAAGTCATTAATTGAAATTCTTTACTATAGAAGAATATTATGTAGCTCAAATATCTGGCCACTGTATGTCTGGATTTATTTACTATCCACTAAATGACATAACTGAGAACATATTTCAATTGTAAATGATTGATTTTCTTGAAAAAAAAAAAAAAAAAAAAGAAGAAGAAAGAACTAAACTAATATCATATTTTTTTTTTATATCAAAATAGTATTTTTTCAAAAATAAGTCGCCGTAGAAAAGCTATAGAAAATTCTAAAAAAATAAAATAAGTTCCTGCCTGCGATATCTCCAAATATACTCCCTACTGAGCGTATATTTGGAATAGGAATTTCACCTAAGATTACTAAAGTGTTTTGATTTATTTAACGCAATGTTAATTTCAATTAATCTAATAAACATGTGATTTGATTTGATTTTATACTGTCTGACAACTTATATAAATGTAATATGAAAAGGATAATTTGCAGTAAATAAACAAATACAAGAAATGTCTTCAGATTATAAGGAACGATGAGCGAAAATGCAGGCTGAATAATGAATTTGGATTATACCATCTCTACTAGTCATGTCATTATCTCTACTAATACATCTACGAGATTTGGAATATTCAACAATTGTGTTCAGAATTTACTATTAGTTTTGTAAATATGATTAAAGGTTCCTTTTTATTTTCAAGAAGATGGAATATATGATCCAGTTTCAATCAGTTGGATTATAGGTTAACTAACTTAATAATCCGATAAGGCTATCTTGAATAGTAGTAGAATTTTTGTCAAGATAACTAACTTAATAATCCGATAAGGCTATCTTGAATAGTAGTAGAATTTTAGTCAAGATTATATTCTTGCAGAGATCCATTAACAATGAAGCGAAGTTACTACCTTTAACTATATTTATTTAATAAATCTGGAAAAAACTTGAAAAGACATCTAAAACATAATTTAGAAACTTAAACTTTAAACAAAATCTTAGCCATTAACTTTAAATCTTTAGCAATTAAATTCAAATGGATTTTTTAAATAAAATATTTTATACACACATGGCAATGGAAATCAAACAGAATCAAATTTAAAATCAAATTTAGTTTATTAAAACTGAAAACTTGTTTAAAAAACAATGAATAAAGTAAGGAAAAATTATTTGATAAACAGAAAAGTTAGATTTCATTACAGCTATACTATGTTCAGCCATCACTATGGCATTTCCAAAAAGCACAAACAACTTCAGCACTAGACCTAGTGGTAGTTGTTTCCACCTGGTAAAAACCGCAAAAGAACCCTATCTGTTGCCGGCTACTTTGCTCCTACAGGCTAAAGATGAAGAAGCAAGTCCATCCATCCCTGACCTACTGAACTATTTATACTCTTCTCAGCTACTTGCATTTGAATATGGGTGTAACCAACGACATATATAAAATAGAGTGGTGATTCAATGGATGAAGGATTGGCTTTCAGTGGTTCAAAATGAATCACGTGACATGAACCAATAGGTTGCTATGTTTGGCTCTTTATCGCTTTTTTGGCAATTTAAAATTTCAATTTAGCAAATTATCATCATTATTAGGTAACACGAAAGTCCAAGGACCGAAAGAAATTGTTTTTTAAATAATTTTTCACATATTTACCATTAAAATAAATAATAAAATACTGTTTCTTTCATCATTTCCCAACAAATTTTAAAAGTGTTTATAAAGAAAAAATTAACTTTTAAAAGAGCTAAATTTAACAACAATTGATAATTTATCAATTATTTTTAAATGTTTTGTCAGTTAAATTTTGACTACACGAAATAAAAAGAAGTAAAATAAAACCAAAATGATTTAGAACAATAAAAAATGTTAAATTACGTAAGTAAACAAAAACATTGACGGTTATCTCCAAGCAGCTGTCATAGAAATTCATTGAAAATAAACTGCAACCAAGGAAACCACCGAATACGCAGGTGCAAGGGGAGCATGTCACATGACATATCTTGCACCTTCTCAAGGGTTACCATTTATCACTCTATTTTATATATCTGGTTGGGTGTAACAGGAACATTCTCTGTGAGATTCTGCTGAAGAAACTTCCGTATTCAGGGAAAAGCGAAGTTGCGGTTTGCGTCTCAATGGTCTCGGAGTCTGTACCATGGAGACAGGTTGAGGAGGCTAGATAGGCTAGATTTTTGCGAGGGAAGTCTAATTGAGGTCTTGTCAATGGACCTTCACTTATGGAAGGCAAAAATATATTTGAGTTTCTGGGTATTACTTCAACCACAAAAAAAAAACTTCCATTTGACTACAAAGTCTTTATAGTCTTTAAAATTGTTCTTTTTTCTATAAATAGACTAAATATATTATCACAGCTTACAAAAATTACAATTTTCTAATTATAAAATATCATAAATTTATACATATAAATATGTGCAAATTACACAAGTTTCATAAGAATAAAGCGTTTATAAATTTAGCAAGGTCAGCATTAATCTGGGGTTTGATGAAAGCATCAGCAAAATTTCCTTTATTGAGTACATATTTAATTTTAAATAAATCCTTATTAAGAAGGTCACGCACAAAGAATAAGTAGCTTGCCTTAATGTTCTGGGAACGACCGTATTAGAGTCATGCTTGTGCTGCACTAGTACTAGGTGGAATAAGAGGTCCGCGCACTATACATTGAAAAGTTTCTTTTGGGGAAAAGTTAAAATATGACTTGTCGAACTTAATATTCTGACGTTTACAATACCGTTCGACCTTTACAACGGAATTTAGTTTATCCTTCTTTCTACTTCTTAATAGCACACGTCGACACGGGGCTCTTCCTTCCGATGTTTTAACTCTCTATACTACTCTACTGTATGGGGCTCATCCTTAACTGCTTCCTCCGCATGTGTTTCGGCATCCTCATATTCGTCATCAGATGAGGACGAAAGATTTAATGAGACAAAATACTGATTAGGAGGTTCTACCGGATTGTTTTTATCACAAGCATAAGGGTCCAGGATCCATACACTATCAGCGCTACAACGTCCCTCTATCTGCTCATTAAACCTGACGTTGATGGACTCTATAATCTTGTTGTCTTCCGGAATGAATATCATGTACCTCCATGTTTTTGACGCGTATGCTATCATGCCACCTTTTTTCGCACGTCGCTCAAATTCAGACGGTCTCAGTTAGCAAGGTTTAAATGTTTGATTCATGGAACTCTATCATAATATCCTCCAAAAAGCTTCTTTTGTGACAAGAACGGTTCCAAGTATAGAAATAGTACCTTAAAGCTTCTGGCCAAAATGTGTCCGGAAGGTTACTGTCATTCAGTGTAGACCTAACATTGTTCAGCACGGTTTGATTAAACCGTTACGCCAAACCGTCTTGTTCCGGCATGTATACATTTGACCTTTCATGCTTAATACCCTTTTCTTTAAAGAAATCCAATAGTTCATTACTTAGGTATTCATTCCCATTATCTGATCTTACACGTTTTAAACGGGCATCAATTGAATTTTCCATCTACAATATATGATGACGCAAATTATCGCTACCTTCATGCTTCGAAATCATGGGATACGTTGTCACATACTGGCTAAAATCGTCCATTACTTACAAAAAGTACCTCCCCCCATCACAATCAATTGTTGTGGTCGGACTCCAAACATCAGTGTGAATCATTTCTCCCGGAGCTTTAGAATTAATTTCATGTTACCTCTTAAATGTAACTCTTCTAAACCTATTCAAAATACACGTTTCACGCGAATAATTACTAAAGCTCAGGTGAGTAAGACCTTTTACAACATTTTTCTGCTTTATACGTTCAATTAAACTCGTATCAGTATCTACGATGTCATAAATCTAACTTATCGGTTCCACTTTCAGTTTTAGTGTTTCCGGAAATTTAACTGACCGCTTCTTAGCAACTAGTTTTGGATCGGTAACATAAAGCCTATTTTTAAGTGTGGCCGAAAAATTATATTCATTATTTCTATCTGATACTTTCACCTTCCTATTTTTACCATGATATGAAGCACCATAAAGATCCATACGAGACCCACTTAAAAAGTTCCTTCTAAGACGAGGTATATACATTGTGTCCTTAAAAGGCAAGATTTGTCATCCGAATTTTAACTACATGTTTCCCTTGCCTTTTATGGGGTAATTAATACCATCAACAGCGACAAAAAGCGCCTCATCATTCACAGGAGTGTAATCCTCTAAGATATTTATATTGTGTGTGAAATGATGCGACGCTGTCGTGCCAAACACAAAAATATTTTTTGGCTCATTAGTATGTGACAAATTGGTCTGAACAAAAAAAGATTTGGGTTTTAAATCAAAATTTGAACTACTGCTTATTTTCTTACCCTTTTTGATACCACTAAGTTTAGGTGCTGTATACAGTCGGCAGCAAAAGAATCCAAGCACTAGCACAAATTCCTATGTAAAAAAAAATACACTTAAAACTCTTTTGTTAAATAAATCTATGTCGAATCATGTTCTTAGACTGAGTAAGAACATGACTCGACAAGGATTTATATAACAAAGCAGAATTAAGTGTACTAAGTACATTAAGTGTTAGACAGGGATTCAACCTGTGCTCGGATATTTTTGCTGTCGACTATAACCTCCTTGCACTGCTGGATTTATCACATAATTCTCTTTCAGAGGTCTCTTCATAGGTGGTCCTCTTTCCTGAGTTTTCCCCTTTTAACTTGGTACGGCAACTGCTTCGTACGTGTCCCACGTGTCCGGATCTGAAACACTTTATTTCCAGATTTCGAGGTTTCAATTTAGTGATTACCTTATTGGCTTCATAAGTCTCAACCTTGTTCTTCTAGCGGACTCTTTGGCGGCTTTCTTCCGCCACTAATTCTCTGACTGTTGTCTCAAATTTAGTATTCTCCCAGCTTAATATATTTGTACTATCGAATAAAAGTTATTCGGGAGATACCTATGAAATTGGAAGCTGACATGTTTTCGGGTATTTATACACCGATTCCCTTATAAGTTTATCCCTTATGATACATAATCTGGCTGTATGGATGACAACGGACTCCTTTGGTTTAATTTTGCGTGTGCAAAGTTCAGAGAAAGGAGCCATATGCTATAAGCTCTATTATCAGGAGTAAAGTGGTACTTGATTTTAATTCCAAGCGTCTTTGGCTGTAAGACAACCATAAATTATCTGCTTAAAGTTATCACTCAAATTGAGAAAAGTGGTTGTTAAAGCTGTTTGAGCTCTAGCACGGTATTCGGTTACCTCTTTTGGAACTGGATCACTTACTTTATTGTCAAGCTTAACGTCCTCTCTGGTGACGATACCCCAGACTCCATTTTCATTCAAGATTAATTTAATGTCATGGGATCAGCTCACATAATTGGTGTGGGTGAATTTAGCAATGATGTATGCGTGAACGAAGTCATAGTGTCTTTAAAAAAATAAGGCAAGAAGGGAAAAAAAGAGACGGGAGAAACTGCACTAAATCACAGCCACTCGTTCTAAATACCCTGTCTTAAATTAATCTGCCTAAACTTTTTCAGTTTTATTCCTTTGTTCAGACCACATTGCTTAACTTGAAAAGACAAAGAAAGGTTATTTTGTTTTTAATAAAACTTAATATATATATATACATATATATATAGCAATTAAAGTACATTTACTATGTGTATACAGCCATACCATTGTCCATAAATAAACCTTTAAAGTCTAAGTCAGAGGGAAAAAAATCTTCAGCGTATATGACACTACCTACGAAAGAACATAACTTTTTCTATTACCATAATGAAATTTCAGGTTATTCAGAAGGAAGGAAGAAAAGAAATCACTTCCAACTTTAAAAACGTTATTACTTACCTTATTCTTTAATATCAAAAATAATTTTAGGTTTCTAAAAGTAATTCCCCCACACACTTCTTTTAAAACTTCAAACTTGTTTTAAACATTTAGCTATTTACCAGATAAAAAACAAATGATAATTTAAAGCTACAATTCTGAGATACCACATCTAAAACAGTAACTAGGGGGTCCATAAACCGTGTTGGATTATGCGTTAACTAACTTAATAATCCGATAAGTCTATCTTAAATAGTAGTAGAATTTTAATCAAGATAAGTCAGTTTATATTGTTGCAGAGATTCATTAACAATAGAGCGAGGTTACTGCTTTTAGCTATATTTATTTAAATCTGGAAAAAGCTTTGAAAGATATATAAAACATAATTTAGAAACTTAAACTTTAAACAAAATCTTAGCCATTAACTTTAAATCTTTAGCAATTAAATTCAAATGGATCTTTTAAATAAAATAATTTACACACACATGGCAATGAAAATAAAAGATAATCAAATTTAAAAGGAAATTTAGTTATTAAAAATAAAAATTTGTTTAAAAAATAAATAAAATAAGGAAAAATTATTTAATAAACAGAAAAGTGATATTTCATTATGGCTATACTATGTTCAGCAATCACTATGGCATTTCCAAAAACCACAAATATTTTCAGCACTAGACCTAGTGCTAGTTGTTTCCAGCTGGAAAAATCGCAAAATAACCCTATCTGTTGCCGGCTAATTTGCTCCTGCAGGCTGAAGAAGAAGAAGCGAACCATCCATCCCTGATCGACTGGACTATTTATAACTCTTCTCAGCTACTTGCGTTTGAATATGGGTGTAACAGGAACGCCATCTGGGTGATTTTGCGAAAGAAACCCCCTTATTCATGGAAAACTAAAGTTGAGGTTTGCTTTTCAATCATCACAGAGTCTGTACCATGAAGACAGGTTGAAAAGGCTAGATAGGCTAGTCTTTTCCGAGGGAAGTCTAATTGTGACCCTTGTCACAATCCCAAGTAATGAAGACTAATATTGTCATCTTTTTGAGCACCCCATGATTGAACATAAATAACGTTTTCTTCATATCACGTAAACGGTTCGTATCGAAGGGATAGTTTCCGGGCATAGCAAGAGCTATCTAACTGCTTCAGTTTTGTTGAAATGAGCCTCTGAGAGTCGGATACGTTCCCTAGTACGTATTCCATTGTACTGCTTATTAAATAAAGTCCAATGTTTCACAGTAAAAAAGGTAATAAAAATATACGAAATTACACTAATTTAGTTTTAGCAACTTATATTTTTAGAAATTTGGTGTTGAGATTCACTAAGTCTTATTACTAAAATTGTGAAATCCAGAACAGATTTCTTAAAAATATTGCAGTATAGTGACATAAATTAATACAATATTACTGTTAATACGTAGAACTTTATTAACTGTGTGAGTCGGATTAAATTTTTTTATTCTGAATTCGTAACAATATGCTCAATTATATCGTTTGTTAAAAGAATACAGTTTTTTATAATGGCATTTTTATTATGTTAAAATATGTGTATAATACTTGCTTTTACAATTTTCATTACAGTACAATGAAAGAAAGCATGTCCTGCGTCGATAATCACATGAAACATTGTTTTACGCCGACACAGCGAAAGGTTTTTAATCATGTAGTAGCTGGTGCTAGACAAGTACTTCTAGAATTATGCGTACCGGGGCCTATACAAGAAGGTAGGTTTAACAAGTTTCCCTGTTGTGGCGATAGTAGTTCTTGTTTAGTTAAAAAATCATTAGGAGTAAATAAAAAAATTTCTGCGTCCTTCTTTTTCTTTGCAATGCAAATAGGGAAGACTGGGGTAGAATGGACCATGGGGTAAAATGGATCAACCCAGTTATTGATTTTATTTATTTATTTCTATGCTTCGTATTTTGGCACATAGATAACAGGACAGCAGTGATGAAATATGTCTAGAAACTTCATGCCTAACACTTTAGCCATTTCATTGTAGAATATTACTTTGTGGTAGCCAAAAGTAAATAGTTTTAATTAAACATTTTTTCTTTTCATCATTCAAGAATTATGATCTGGTAGAGGTTATTCAGCACAGTAAAGATCATCTACTGTTATATCTAATCTAATTAAAATACTTTAAAAAAAATTATTATTTTTAACATTTGTTGCCAGAGTTCCATATGGGGTAAAATGGAACAGCTAGATCTTCGGTACAATGGGTCGAATTTACCCTAATTCTCTGTCATGTATTCTTTTTTAAGTAGAACATAATATTTAGAATTAAGAATTAATAAACCGATTAAGGAAATCTACATTTTTGAAGAGTTATCTGTAAATTATATTTACAAATTTCGAGTTAACCTTAATTAGATCAGTTATATCTTCAAAGATAAATAAGCAAGTAATTTATTTTGCGGTTTGTCTCCAATTTATTTATTTACTTTTTAAACATTCAGTTAATTTTTAATAATTATATTTTAGTATAGTTATATTTTCAATTTTTAATACTAATAACATAAAAGTATGTGGATAAATTTTCGTCAAAAAATTGACGACATTTTTACATTTTTCTGGCATAAATAAATTATAAAGAATCTGTTTCTATGAGATTCATGCAATGAAAACCTAATCAAGATATCTACATTTTTCCTGAAAGTGTTGGCGAATCGTTTATAAATTTTCAAGATATTGTAAAGATGAGTCTTCCACACCGTACGTCTTAACAAGAAAACAGCAGACTTTCAGTGACTTAAAAATCTTTTGAATTATCATTTTCTAACTTTAATGTTCCTTAATATTACATTATTTGTTTGAATCTAAGACATAAGTAAACAAACATAATGTATTCCACATTTTGTGCTATTAAAAAGCACACTACATTAACATACTTTTTTAATTGTACTTGTGGTTCATAATAATATAATGCATTCCACATTTTGCGCTATTAAAAAACACACTACATTAACATACTTTTTTAATTGTACCTGTGGTTTATAATAATATAATGTATTCTACATTTTGTACTATTAAAAAACACACTACATTAACATACTTTTTTTAATTGTACCTGTGGTTCATAATACCCGGAGCCATTGACCATTTTACCCCATTGGGGTAAAATTGTCCACCTCGTCAGTTGCTATTTAAATATATATATATATATATTAAATAAAGTAAGCATAATTATAACTTTTGACTTAATGCAATACATATCCCAGTATAGAATATAAACACAAATTTTCAACAGCCAAAAATCATTACTTTATGAGTAAGAACTTATAATTTACAAACGTGGTCCATTTTACCCCAGTCTCTCTTATTATTAGAAAAAAATAGAATATTCTTCTTCTTTTTTTTTAATCATTACAATAATTGTAATAATATAATACTTAAAAATATAATTGTAATAATATAATACCCGTCAAAATTGTACAAGAATGCATGGTTTATGAGATTTCATTTTATTTTCTCTCATATATATATATATATATAAATAAAGTAGTGCATTCGTACAATTTTCGATTTCCGATTTTCTGTGGTCTTACACATGAGACGCTTCGAACAAAGTTTTTACAATTTCAGAAATCTCTGATTTTTTTTGCCTTTCCCTCCGTGTAAATGATTTCCTAAGAATGTTACGGTCGCTTAATCTCTAGAATATATATATATAAGATGAGTCAAAATTTCCTGTTCAGTTGGTCAGGACATAAATTGTAGCTAAATAATTTCATCATAGAATGTCGACTTATATTAATACACCAAACTGGGCATGTCAAGCGGTTTTCATGAAAAAAAAAAATAAGCATATTCAAGTTCGGTGCATATGAGCCAAGCAGTGGAGCTGTTGAACAACGGTTTTTATGGCGTGGCTGGTTTCATATCCCTGCTTCTAAGGCTTTCAAAAATAACAAACATGATTTGTAATATGTTTACATGTTTTTTTTTCTCCTGTGGGAAATAAAATCCCTATAACCACGCCGTTTGGGACTCACAGTGAGAGACCAATGTAACCAATGTTTATATTGAAAGATTGTACTTAATTATTAGTATTAGCGCTTATTACCAGACAGCCTATTTACTAATGTTAAACCACAGTTTCACGATTTTTCAATTACTATATTTTGTGATTAATATCTATCGAATATAATATCACGAACTTAAAATTTAAAATGTATACCATGCAAAACTCAAATATTTTTATTCTAATGTATGTAGTTCGAATGTTGGCACTGCAATTATCCCCTTTTTGTGATTTTCATATTGTTCTATTTCAGCAACTGTTATTTAAAATTGCATCAAATCGCCTGTGGAAATATACATTACATAAAGCCACGGCAATGAAATTTTGTTTATGCCAATTGATTAATGGTGATGTTATATAAAATAATACAGAAGGAAATTTTCTGATATGTATAGCATATTAGTTTATTACAGTACAAAAATCTAAATGAATGTTTACAGATTAATAATTGATGATTTTTTTTTTATCTTCCATTCTTTATTATATCAATATTTGTCAAGCCAATTAAAATTATCATTTTTTCTTTTTTTAAATACTAGCACTAGCCTTATTATTTAAATGCACAAAGTATACAATTTAAAATTAATTTCGATTCAGAGTTTTTAAAAAATATTATCTGAAATTGGCTTCATTGTTATTTAAAATAGCTCAATAATAAGATAAAAATCGTATGAACATCAATATATCTTTCCAAAAATACCTTACATAACACACCCGGCAAATTTTCTAATTGAAAAAGTTAAGTACAAGTTAATAAACGGATGCTAAATGCAAATAATTCAGCCAGATTCTGATCAGGAGGGAAACAATAGGTACGAGTGCTAAGGAAAAACGGTAAATTGTGCCTACCTCTTTCTTAAAACAGAAAAAAAAATTAATAATTTTGAGGCATTTTTCACTCATCATATTGATAAGTAAGTTTTCATGCTGAGTGAATTCTCCTCAAAAAATTAAGCTGCTACGAGAGCTCAGATTTTAGGTATTTGAACTGCTTGTTTTTAAGTAAAATTGAACCAAATTTGGGTTAAATTATTTTCTGTCTATTGTATCAGTTTCCCTCTATCAGAAAAAAATCCATTCCACTTTTGTGAAAAGTGAACGCGATACCACTATAGCACAGTTTTACACATACAAAATACTACTAATGTTGTTAAATTGTTGGTCTCAATCATCCTCAAGCAAAATAAATCCTATTATTTAACGATTTTAGTTTCCAAATAGAATTTTGGAAACACGATGATTTTTTAAAAAAATCTCGTATTGATTTAAAATTAGAAAAATTCTTGAAAACAGATTTTCTATTATAAGCAAAGATTTTAATTGCATAAAATTAAATTCTATGTAAGTTAACACGTTTATAAAAATTATATTCTCTCACACAAAGCTCAAGAATTTCTTGAATAATTATGAGTTCCAAAATCAGAATTTAGGTACTTTGTTTAGGGGTATGTATTGTGCTCGATGCTGACTATGATTATAAACAAAACAATATAACTAAACTTTTTAAACTTTTACGTTTATTTTAAGTAGTTTTATGAAATATAGTAAAAATAAAATATAACTTTGGACTTAAATAAACTTATGCATTCAATAGATGCATTGTCTTTTTCTGTATGTTTTCCTTATTTCGTTAAAAAAAAAAAAAATGTATATATATATTTCAAAAGTTTATTATTACTTTTACTACTTAGATTTTCATTAGTAACACTTACTGTTTATTATTTTACTAGCAGGCTTTGCCCGATCCGCTGGTCACTAAACTTAAATGAATAATTAAAAATAATAATAATAATTGCTATTTTTATATTGCTTTACAATAAAAACTAAAAACATTCATATGAACTGCAATAAATTACACGCACACACACAAAAAAAAAATAAATCTTCAGAATATTTTTTGGAACATAAGAAATTTTTATTTTACTTTATTTCTTTTTATTTTTTTATTATTATTTTTTCTTTGTTTCTTTATTTTTTAATTCTTCAGAAGATTTTTTAGAACATATGAAATGATTATTTTATTTTAATTGATTTAATTATTATTTCTTTAAATATGTATTTTGTATATTTTATTTGATGGTTATTAAATAACAGAATATTTCATATTTCCGACGGTTCAAAATTTTACTTGAACAAAGAACCACTTTTCTTTTTTAGCTCCTTGCATTTTAATTTAATTTAATTTAATTAATAAATTTTTTTTTCGGAGGAACAAAGCATGATATATATATATATATTTTTTTTTTTTTTTAAACTTATATAGAAGTACTAATACGTGACGAATTGAGTGTTTCCACCAATCTAAACCTTCAAAAATGATAAAAATGCAAATGTTTCCTTTTTTTTTTTTCTTTAAGAAATTATAAATGTATATATGATTTTTTTATTGATTTCACTATTGTTAAATGATTCGAAAAAGTCCTATTCAAAATGTCCTTTTTATTAAAATTTGTTTTCATCTTTCCATATTCTTTACTATTATTCATTATTCCCATTTCCTATCTTTGCAAACATAATTTGTATATATACAAGGTCTGGCTTTTAATTTCCAGGACTGACGTAACTGTAGGCGAACGAAAAGCCGGAAGATGGCGCTAGTGATTGCATATTGAAGAGCGTTTTCTTGCGCATGTGCAGTGCAATCGGCGCCATTCTGAAGTAAGTTGTTCTCTTGGAAAGGTGCATTTAAACGTAGCTCTTAAATTCCTATTGTCAAAGTGAAAATGGAGCAGAGAATTAACATTAAATTTTGCTTCAAATTGGGCAAGACAGCTGCGGAAACTTACGAAATGTTAAAACAAGTTTACGGCAAGGAAGCATTATCCCGCTCAAGAACTTTTGAATGGTTTAAACGCTTTCGGGACGGGCGAGAAAGTGTCGAAGATGATCCACACACAGGTCGGCTGCAGTCCGTACGCACGCCGGAAGCAATTGAAAAAGTTCGCAATATGGTGACATGTGATCGTCGATTGACTATTCGAGTACTCGCCGAAGAATTGAACATGGACAAAGACACCGTTCGTTTAATTTTGACGCAAGACTTAGGCAAACGCAAGATTTGTTCCAGATTCGTTCCTCACCATTTAAAGGACGAACAAAAGCAATGGAGACTGGACGCATGTGGCGAACTTATCAATAACACTGATGCTGACCCTGCATTCCTGGATAGGATAGTCACGGGAGACGAGTCTTGGTGTTATCAATATGACCCTGAAACCAAGCGTCAAAGCTCCGAATGGCGGTCTCCAAGTTCACCAAGGCAGAAAAAATTTCGATTTGAAAAGTCCAAAATTAAGGTCATGTTAATCGCTTTCTTTGATTGCGATGGACTCATTCATCATGAATTTCTTCCTCCTAACATGACTATCAATGGACAGTTCTACACAGAAGTTCTCGACCGACTTCGAAAACGAATTCGTAGAGTGAGGCCTCATTTTAAACAAAATGGGAGTTGGCTGCTGCTACATGACAATGCCCGCCCTCACACTGCGTTGCCTGTGAAGCGATTCTTAGCCCAGCATGGTGTCGTTGAGATGCGGCATCCACCATACTCTCCAGACCTAGCACCTGCAGACTTTTTCCTGTTTCCTAAGCTGAAAAATTCGATGAAGGGAACAAGATTTCAGGATGTCGAAGCCATCAAGAAAACCGTAACGTCTGTATTAAAGAGCATTCCAAAAGAGGACTTTAAAACTGCTTTCCGAAATTTGTACAGTCGAGCACAGACTTGCATTACGGCTGATGGGGATTACTTTGAATCATATTAAATGACTACGTGTTTAACTTTTTTTTCTTCTGAGTTATTCTGTGAGTCCTGGAAATTAAAAGCCAGACCTTGTATATATATATATATATATATATATATTTCTATTTTATAAATTAACATTAATGATTCGTACATGGGAGGTTAAGCCGACAATATGTAAAATATAAATATTTAATGATTAGATTGGGCCTACGGAAATTATTAAAAATTCAAAGAACGTCTTGACGTTTAATTCAAAAAAGAATAGTACTTACTAAATAAGTTAAATTCATTTGAAATATTTTTTTTTCTAGTTTCTTTTCTTTCCTTGCATTTTGGAAATAGTTTTCTTCTCAAACAAATAAATATGGTAAAACAGAATTTAAAATATTACATTATAAATGAATAACATGCGACAAAAACTATATGAATATTATTCCACTAAGCCATCTTGACTGTGATAGATTTATCTAAACATGAATTTAAAAAGTTTCATACAATGTTAAATTTTATTTTACTTTTTCGTTTAGTCTAACATGATACAGATACATAAGTAAGTACAGTACCTGGCCAAATTATTAAACCAAAGCAAATATTTAAAGATTTTTGCAGTTGGAAGTTTATTATACCTGGTCTGTTCAAAATTATTATTATTTAATTAGTGTTACCTTAAGCTTATTTCAGTACCTTTATTACAGAAAATTTTTCAAGCTGGCAACACAAGACAATTAGCTATTAGTCTATGATAAAGAGATATAGGTGTAAACTTCCATTATAACCTAAATTTTTTTCTGCTTGTTTATTTTGGATTGAAGCGAATATTTTGCTACAAAAGATAAGTTTTGCATTGTTATTAATATTGTGTGGGATGTTTAGCATGTTTATGCATTTATTATCATAAAAAATCTTTGCTCCTTTATTTTAGAATGGGAGAAAGTCTGGCCTTTCACCAAAGAGAGTGGGACAGGTTTATGGTCTACTGAAAGCCAATTAACTGACCCAAAATCAAATTGCAGCAAAAGTAAGAGTATACAGAAGCTCAGTAAAAAATATTAAAATGAAAATGGTCTTAAACATAAGTTTGGATTCTCCACGGAAGAATCTTAATGGACGAACTTGCATTACGACGCCGAGGACAGATAAAAAAAATATGAGTTATTTGCATAATTAACAGAAAGAAACCGCTATGCATATTAATGAAAGAAGATCAAGATGAAGGCATTAATATATCAGAAAGAACTTTTCGACATCGCTTGCCAGAAAATAAAACCTTTGGTATAAAACCGGCTCCCAAGCCAAGGCTTAAATCAGAAATGATGATAAAACGCATGGAGTGGGTAAAAAATTACAAAAATTAGACAATAGAAGAGAGGAAAAAAGTATATAGATATTTATTTTGATCTAGGATAGATTTTCATTTATGATGTATGTAAAGAAATTAAATTAAAAACAATTTTGTTTAGTTTTCATGTTCGCTTCTCTGATGAATCATTTTTTCATGTTTTAACTGAAAAAAAAAAAAAAAAAAATTATCGGCGTCCAAACGAGATATACAAGCCAGATTGTATTGTTCCCACCATCAAACATCCTTCATTAGTCATGATGTAGTCTGTCATGTCAAGAAAAGGTTCTGGTCCTTTCTATGTGGTCAAAAATACAATGAAACAGGACCAATACCTGAAACTCTTACGAACCAGGCTCAAGCCGCAAATGCAAGAATGGTTTCCTGGAGACGAGGAACCAGTCTTCATGCATGATGGTGCTCCATGTCATAAAACTAAAAGTGTATCGGAGTATTTAGAGCAAACAAAAATCAAATTTCTTGATTGGCCAGGCAACTCGCCTGGTACGAACCAGATTGAAAATGGCTGGGAGTTGCTGAAAAGAGAAATGCATAAGAAAAATATAACCAATGAGGTAGAGTTGCTGGATCATTAACATACGAGCGGAATAATAATAAACATCTTCAATAAACCATCCAAGCATGCATAGAATGCCTCGTCGTCTTAAAGCCCTTTTAGTTGCGCCACACGAAATATAGATTTTTCAGTTACATTTCATTTATGTACATATTTTTTCTTCAATATGTATTCTATTGTAACATGTTTTTTGTCATTGTATTCCTTAATGTATATATTTTCGTAATATGAATAAAGAAAGTATCATTTTTAATAAAATTCTTCATTACTGAGGTTGTAAACATGAAAAAATGTATAATTCCCCAATGGTCTAATAATTTGGCCAGGTACTGTAGTTTTCCATGAACATACAGTCAAATATAAATCATTTTATAATAAACATAATTATTATTATAATAACTATTGACAATTTCTTAATAGCACCGTACTTTCTGTTATAAAACACCATTCTAATAAAAGATTATCAGCTAATATTAAGTTGATATAAAACAAATCTTGTATCACTATGGAAAATAATTTATATATTTAAATATTTAAAAAAAATGGAAACAAAGAAAGTAGTATTTTATGTTTATCTCTTTATTTTATATTAATCTCGATAATATTAATTAGAAGTCGTTATTATTTATGCATAAAATCTACACATACATTTAATGAATAAAAGTATTTTGAGTGATAGTAAACTATTTTGGTTTATAAAAAGGTCAGTACAAGGTAAGCTGCTTTAACTATTTAACGCTGTTAAGAATTATAATCGAATAGCTACTGTAAATAATTTGAATATTGTATAAATTTATAATGAAAGAAAAAAGGTTGTGTTAAAAAATATCAATTTAAACATACACTTTAACTGTAAATATAATTTTTAATTAATTATTAGCGCAAGCGTATCAGATAATGTTTCCACAATTTGTGAAATACAAACAACAATTTTAAACTTTTATTGAGGAATAAACTAAACAAAAGGAAAGAAAAATATACAAAAAATACCAATTTGTAATTTTAAACTGAAAACTATGTTACATTTACAAATACTTCAAATAAATTTATCTTAAATTTACTGAAATATTATACGTACAATGAAGTAAAAACTATAGTGTTTGGTTTTTCCGGTGCATAGAAATCTATCTTCTGAGATATCATCGCTGAGAAAAAATAGTTTTCAGAGATAACCTTCTGACCACAAAAGTTAGAAGAGATTTTACAAGCTATAGGCTATTTTAAAAGTTAGTTTCCATGATTAAAAAAAAATAACAATAATAAATAAATTAAAAGTTTTCTAGGTCAATATTAATAGTCAATAGATTGTAATCTCCTGCAAAAATATTTTACAGATAAATCACTCTTCAAGTGGGAGAGTAAAATAGCAAAGATATACAGCTATAAACATTTAAGTGAAAATAAGAAAAACTGATGTTTCTTTAGGTAGGGAAATTCACGAATCTTCCAAGCATCAATGTAACCTCCAATAAAATTGGCTGTCAATAAAAACTTTCACAAAAAAAATTTACAGAAAAAAAAAAAAAAAAAAAATTCAGAAAGTAAGTTAGTTTATATATTTATTTATTTCTATGAAATGCTTGAAATCTCTCTTTCGATATGTTGGCAAATATGCTTACCATACGAAACTTGCTGTACTATTGCCTAGTACAGTTAGGTTCGTCACACACAAAAGCCGGATCGTAGAAAATTTAAAAATATAAAGTAGAAGTCTTTACTTCGAAATAATCAGAACACATCATTTTTAGTACTGTAATTTATTAATGCAGCAATATAATATTCAGTCTGCAGTCACTAATAACTTTACATTTCACTCCTATATTCGTAAGCATATACAAATATTCTATCCCCATCAACTAGACAGAGAGGGAGGAGGACCTCAAAAATTTACGTCTACTTAGTACCTGATCAAAAACGAAAAGATACACTAAATCTGCTAGCCACAGATAGCTTAAAATCGCAACCCCGGAGATTGGCATTGTTGAAATGCAGCCAAAAGAATGCCAAACTGTTTCTTTGTTCTTCTAAGATATTCATACTAAATTTTGAATATAAAAAAGTCGTTACAAATATTAAATCGATTTGACATTGAGAAGCCATGCCAAATGACCTTCAACTCTCAATGAACAAAGAAGGCGACGCCCAGACTATCGAACATCATTATAAATCTATTTTTAGAATTATAATGACCCTCTTGAAATAATAATGGTTTTTTTAACATAAACATTCAAGGGTAATAAATATGAAATCAAATGCTTGTTTTATTTTATTAATATCTGTGTATAGTAGGAATATGTTGATAACGGCTTTTTAAATTACCCTCTGAAAATAAATAATTACGGCTAAATTGATTTAATGTAAACACTAGCGTGATAAATATAAATTGAAATGACAGTTATTATTTTATTAATAGCTACTTGTGTTATAAGTAGGTTGATACGAATTTTAAATTACCCTCTCCAAAATAAATAATTATAGCTAAATTGATTTAATCCATTCGGGGAAAATGTATACACATACTATTTTTGACAAACCCCAATATAAAAATTGCTTTATTTTATTCCTAGATCAATGTGTTTTTAACGATAGAAGAACAAAGAAATGAAAATTTTGATTTAAAAAATAAAACGGGAAATTCTCTATAATTAATTACTTGAATTAGATAAATTTAAAAAGATTTATTTTATATAATCTATATTAATCCCTCCTTTTTGTTATATATTAAATTTGGATAAATAAATAAGCTTTTAAAGGACATATGTGTGAGAACACTCACACATATATCTCCCCTTCGACTAGCAAAAAAATAAGTCCTTCTCGCCTCCTGTATAGAAATGCATATACAAACAATAATATTCAAAAGCACTTACCAAAGACGCACACTTAAAAAAAATGATATTACATCATAAGTAAAAATTATATGAATGCTTAATATTGAACAAACAAAATATATATGAAATATAAACACTAATTCAAAAATACAAAATACACATATTTCAAAAATATCAGTATAACCAAAAAAAAACTTTAAGAGAAACACCTTGTCATGACAGGCGCAAAAATGTGGCTTCTATAAGTAATTTCAAATGCAGTTCAAAATAGTTTTTTTATATGCCACCAAAAATTTCAGCTGAAATGTTTTTTTGTGAAAGAGTCTCTTTTTGATGAACATAGCAAATAATGCTACATCAACATTTACTAACGTTAGATTTTTACATTCCAAAATATTAAATTTTCACACTAATATGTATAGTGAAATAGAGAAAAAAAAAAATATAAATTACACATATGCATACACATTGTTGTAATACTAAAGGTTCCAACATATTATTGTAATATTTATTTGTCTAACACATTGGTTACACATATTGGTCAACGTTAAACAAAACTATGTACAAAAAAAATGAATAAAAGTAAAGAACAGAAAAGTTTTCGTGTATACCACACAGGAAAGATTTTAAAAAGGACGCCATTGGCAGTCAAAAAAAACTAATCTTCCCTTAATCCTTACAAAAATGTAAGTGTAATGATGTTAACTTAAGGCTAACATCCTAGCGGGACAGGGCGTGTTGAAAGACCTGCACTGTTAGGCACAGGCCTCCGTCCCCCAGCAGAATCCACAGACCCCTGTAGGGACACCTCACGAAACCGATTAATTAAGTGTCATAAATGTTGAAAAATTAATGTCAACAAAAATATAGATTCTCATCACATATCCAATGTTGCTCTCCCGGGAGAAAATTTTGAACGAGACAACATATATCTAGGATAGGGTAATAAATAAGTAAAAGAAAACAAATTGACAAAATTTTGAGTGATGAGAGGGAGTGCCAAAATAATAAAAAAATTAGATTGGATATTGAGCAAACCAAACACATGTTGTACACCAAAAATCAATTGGAAACTTATAAAATTTAGCTGTATGTATACTGTTAGCACTATTATCATTAATAATTAATTTCCTATGAACTAAATCTGTATTCTAATGAAATATTTCAATTATCTTACTTTTGTTTAACCTTCACCCAATAAAATAGATATAGTAAACATTAAATAAAAAAATAACACCTTGATTACTAATTTAGAAATTCAAAATATGATCTACAAGCATTTATGTTATCATTAGAATCATTTTTTTTTTTTTTTTTTTTTTTTTTTTTTATATATATGCATCTTATTTATAAATATTATATATATTCAACAACACTGCAATGCAAGAAATAGTCTTTACATCAAAAGAAAAATATAAAAAAACAGTGGACCAGCCATCTAAAAATAAAAATAATAAAATAAATAAAGACGAGTTCCTGCACAGCAAACAAATACACTCCCTTGGCCATTGGAAAATGCATTTGTGAATCAAAATATATTCAAACTTTTTTGTGAAAAAATTAATTGCGATTTCTTAAGTTATAAGGATGTGTAGAATTATTGCCAATATTATGTGTTACATTGGAGTTGGGTTCAGTAAACAAATAATTACGTCGAGGCGGAGCAATAAGGAGTCTATCAATATGGACTCTGAAAGCTTTATTATCAGGTGCATGTAATCTCTTAATGGAAAAGGAAACTGGCGAGTGTTTTTGTACAACAATAAATGGCCCAGAATACTTGGGTTTAAATTTATCTATTGATTTCAAGTATACAACATCATGAACAGCAACAGGCCTCAGTTTTGCACGCTTTTGAAAATTTTGATATCTTTTGTCTTGACTTTCTTTAATGTTAGAATATGCTTTGCTATAGATGTTATCTAAGTCGTGTAATAATTTATATATGTCTACATTTTTATCCAAAAATGGCTGATTTATAAATTGATCAAATGTATCAAATATTAAAGACAGTTCCCTACCAAAATGCAGTAGGTTAGGTGAAAACAAAGTGGATGAATGTGTTGAACCATTGTAAAGTGATTTATGTATAGCTAGTGAATTTTCAAAAGAATGCCCCTCAGAAATTAAAGTGTTAATTGAGTACTTTATAGATTTATTTACCCTCTCAGAAATAGAGTTACTTTGAGGATGAGCAACAGATGAATGTAAAATTTTTATGCCAAGTTTATCATTAAAAATATTATAAATAGTTGATGTAAACTGTTTGCCTAAATCTGATAATATTACTGATGGTCTACCAAATGTTGTAATGTAATTAAATAAACATTTAACTATTTTTGATGAAGAAGTGTCTTTTAATTGAAATAATTCAATGTGTCGCGAAAAATGGTCAATCACAGTTAAAACTGAATGTCCATCTATAAAAGGACCAACCAAGTCGACACTAATAGTATGCCCTGGATGTGTTGGAGTATAGGTGGGTTGTAAAGGAGCTGGTGGTGTGTTATGATGTTTATTTTGTAAACATAAAGTACACGAAGCAACAAAATTTAAAGTGTCTGTGTACATACCTTTCCAATAATATCTATTTGATAAAAATTCGTATGTTTTTGTTAACCCAAAGTGAGAAAGGTGTGAAATGGTTAAAACTTTAGATTTTAAACAATGTGGTACAACAATGAGATATGAAAAAGTATTATTATGCAAATTTTGTTTCTTGTACATTAAAACTTTAGAATCTGGATGGATAAAAAAATTATCATTATTTTTTGAAAAACCTTTTCTCAAAATTTGTCTGTAAATAATTGACAATTTTGCATCATTCTTTTGCTCAGATATGAATGTATTATTTGAAATTTCCAAAAGGGGATCTTTATTTTGAGTATTACCAGAAACTAGAAAATTGTTGAATTGATTTTGTTGTACAGACTGAGTAGAAGTGGAAATTTGATTAATTGAATGTGTGTCATCTTGTACGATAGGAAGAGGTTGAGAACTGAATATTAATTCTGGGTTTGTTTTTAAATTTTGTTGATTATTTGAGAAGTCTGATCTTGATAAATAATCCGCTAAAACATTTGTAGTGCCAGGAATATGTTCAAATTCAAATGAGTATTCTGACAACTCTAACAGCCATTTAGTAGTTAAATCAGCAGGACTATTTGTTTTTCTATATGTTTTTAAAGGAGCACTGTCAGACAAAATGATAAACTTTCTATTGTATAAGTAATATTTGAAAGCAATTACAGATTTATAAATGGCCATTAATTCAAGTTTGATAGCCGGATATCTTTTTTCCGACGGTTTGAGTGATTTAGAGAAAAAGGCGACAGGTAATAATTGATTGTCATATTTCTGCATCAAAACTCCTGCAATAGAAATATTTGATGCATCAGTGTTGAGAAAGAAAGTCTTGTTCCAATCCGGTAATCTTACCATAGGTGAATTTAAAAATATATCTTGAAATTTCTTAAAAATATCCTGATGATGTTTATTCCAAACAAATTTTGTTTTCGGTTTAGTCAATTCAATAAGTGGTTGAATTAATTTAGAAAAATTATGAATAAGAGACTTATAAAAGGTTACAACTCCTATAAAACGTTTTAGTTGTCTTTTTGTTGTAGGTGTAGGGAAAGAGTTTATTTTAATGATATTTGACTCAATTGGAGAAATTGAATTATTCTCTATGTGAAATCCCAAATAATTTACAGCACTCTTATGAAATGTACATTTACTAGGAGCTAAGGTTAAATTATATTTAATTAAAATCTTAAGAATTCTTTCAAGTTTGACACATGTCTCTTCAAAACTATTTGCACCAAATATTAAATCATCCTGATACGCGTAAATTCCATCTATATTAATTTCATCAATTAAAGAATCCATAAGGGCTTGATACTGAGAAGCCGCGTTTTTAAGACCAAAACATAGTCTTTTAAATTTGAAACTGCCAAACATTGATGTGAAAGTAATTTTATCTTGTAAATGTTCCGGTAAATCAATTTGATGATACGCTTGTTGGAAATCAAGACAAGTGAAAAATTTATACGCAGATAAATCAGCTATTATATTTTGAATTTTAGGTAACGGATAAGAAGAACCTTGAATAATAGAATTTAACATTCTTAAATCTAACGCGAGGCGAAATTTCTGTTTACCAGATCCATCTTGTTTTTTCTTTACTAATAAAATTGGGCAAGCCCATTCTGAGCAGTTTCGCTCAATAATCCCAGCCTCTACCAATTGGTTAATTTGATCTCTAGCTTCCTGTTGTAAAGCCTGAGGAATGGGAAAGGGCAAAGTCTTAATTGGATAGTCACTTAAAAATTTTAAATCTGGTACTACCTTGTCAGTATGTCCAAGGGTTTTCATATTTTTAGAAAATGCTGCGAAATTACTTAATAAAATTTGTTTTAATTTTGTTGCATGAGTCCCATTGAGATGTTTAACATCAAAGTCCGTGGGTGTTAAATCTTGTTTTCTCATTTTTAATACATCACTAGAAGGTTGAATATAATTAATAAATTGTGAATCCTCAGAAATTTCAACATTATCATTTTGTTTTGAACCATAGTCTATAATTTGTTCGATTTCTTTAATTGTACCAATATTTGAATGTTTGTTTACATGCATACTTCTATTAGTGTTATTCTTAACATATAACTGAAATTTTACTCTATCATATTTACTATCACAATTTTGTTTCTGAGAATGATTAATATTAACTATTGAATCCAAAAAAATTAATTTGGAAGAACTCTTTTTACTCTGAAATAAATAATCACCCGAAGAAACTTTGGGACAATAAACCGTAATAGAAGATTCTTCTTTGGGTTGTAAAATAAGTTTTTGTCCCGTTTTTACTGAAAGTTTCTTACATTGAGTATGCATATTAAGATTTTCTTCATGGTCGCTATATGTGTTTGTTATGGGAATACTTATGTCTTTTATTTTTAACAAGGACCTCTGCATATCTAATATTACATGATATTGTTGAATAAAATCGTAACCCAAAATAACCCTAAATGCTGAACCTTCAGGTATGTCCACTATGAAGAATTTTTGTGAAAAAAATTGATTTTGAATTTTGAAAGTGGTTTGTATACAAGATGAAAACTGTACATTCGAGTTCACTGTTTTGATTGTCACATGGGAAGATAAATGTTTATATTTCAAACTATGTTTTAATTTATTAAATGTACTTTCAGCTAACAGACTAACAGAACTACCAGTGTCAATAAGTGTGTTTACCTTTTGTTTATCTAGCAAAATTTTAATAAGAGGTAACTTTGGAGAATTTACATGGACATTAAAAATGTTCTCCCTTTTATCGTTATTTGTTTGAGTACATTTAGAATCAGAAATTTTCAAGATTTGTTGTGTCTGAGACGCAGTAGAATTCACCAATCTGTCACTAGATAATTTGGGTAGATTAACGTTATTATCAATGTCCAGAGAAAAATTTTGTGCTGATGCTCTATTCAATTCCTGAGATGTACTTGCATCAGCTAAACTACATCTCTGCGCTCGTTTAAATCACTTGGATTTTTACTATAATTATTTCTGTCATAATTTTTACCCCTAGTCTGATTTCTTTGCCATCTAAAGCACCTAGTAGCAACATGTCCTCTTTTACTGCACAACTGGCAAATAGGAGAAGAATGATATCTGTTCTTATTTTGATTACCCCTGAAATTTTGTTTACCCCTGAAATTTTGATTTCTACTTTTATAATTATATCTTAATTCACTTTGTCTATTATAGTTTCTTTGCCTATCTTGCACTGGGGATTCGTGTGTATGATTAACCTCATCCGATTTCTGAGCGAATGACAGATTATTCATTCTATCTGTCAGTTCGACTAACTTTTCAGATAGTGTATTAATAACTGGGTTATTTAAGCTTAATTGTAATAATGTTTCATTAGCGTTAATGTCCTGTAATTTCTGTGCTCGGTTGACCGCCTGTTGGTACTCAGAGATTCCCTCTTCTTGAATCTTAACTCTAATGTTTGAGGGAATGGTTGAAATGAATTTAGTAAATTTAATGGAATTTAAAGCATTAGCATCATTAATCTGCGAATATACTACATCGGCTAAAATATTTAGCCTGTGGGAAAAATTTCTAATTGATTCTTGTGGTAAGAGTATTAAATTGTTAAATTCCACAAGAGCCTGAGTACTGCTCATTGGAGCAAAAAATTTCTGGAATTCATCCTTGATAAATTTTAAATCTGTCGATTTGTATAATAAGGGAGATTGAGTCATGAATTTTAATGCAGGGCCAGTTAATTTACCTTTTAAAATTGCCACTGCCTCTTCTGAATTTAATCTATTTAATTTTGCATATGACTCAATCTGATCGAAAAAAAAATTCAAGTAAGGATGAGTCCCCGTCAAAATTTAAAATATTAATATTAATGTTCTTTTTAGTGGCCATCTTAATTATTTATGTTGGGTCAAATAAAAACTAATATATCTCAGAAATACTCGAGTAAAAAAAAATATATAATATATTAAATTAAATGAGCACAAAAATTACGCTTTTTTTTTATGCTTACGGCAACTGCATCAGATAAAATACCTCATTAAAAATGTCAAAAGTATACATATATATCTTAAAATATTCGAAAAACAAAATAAATCATAAGGAATTGTAGAAATTTGCAGCAGTAATTGTAATAAATCACTTAAAAAAATAAATTATAATATGCTCATAACAGTATTAATCATCATGAAAGAAAAATAAAATCCCAACAAAATACTGTGACACCCATTAAAAATATATATTTCAAAATTGTCCGAGCAAAAAAAATAAATTGCGTTAAGATCTATGAGTATAAAATATTATGCATTTTTCTTTATGTTACTCACAGAAAATGCAAATGACAAAATACCTAACCAAAATATTATGTAAACATATTTATATATTTCAAAATGTTCTAAAAATTAAAGTAAATCACTTTAAGCTTTATAAGTATAGAAAAATACCAATTATTATGAAAAACAACAAAACACTTATATATATATACTTATATCAAATGAAATACTTTATTAAAAATTACGAAAAATATATATTTCAAAAATTCAAAAGAATAAGGAAGAATTTTTTTTTTTTTTTTTTTTTTTTTGTTCAAAGTTTCAATAAAATTTCAAAATAGAATTTCCAAAAAAATTTATTTTCCAAAAACTCTCTTCCCTTCTTTATTATATTTATCATTATTATTTCTTACTGGTGAGAAAGGAACAAAATTAATAAAAGCAACAGTTCCATTAGGATATTTAAAATATAAGATAAACTCACAACTTACCACTTCCAGCACATAGATTTGCTAAGAGGCAAAAGAAAGAAATTTATTTTCTAAACAAAATAATATTTATCAATTTCTGCTCATTCACTTTATTCAATTGAGCAGCTGTTTATCCCACATGAATATTTACCCTTGTCTCCAGTCACCAAAAAAAAATTTCACAAGGAGAAAAAAAATTGCACTTGCAGAGTCGAAAAAAAAAACACTTGCTAACACAAGATCTTTGTAGATGTCACAAAACGCACAAAAAAAAAATGAAGCGATCATCTTACGTGATGAAAAATCCACACATTGCACATAATAAACACGAGATGCAGGAGCGAAAAAAAATTTTTTTTTTTTTTTCTAGATGCACGAATTGTATCGCCGCACACATATTCCCGAAGAAAGACCGCACCGATCACGTACACATCCATAAACGAAATATCTCTTGAATACTAGAGCACACTCGTAAGACTTTTAACTCCACGATATAGACACCCATGAAGAAACACAGCCTTGATCACTGTACACAAACTCTAGCTGGCACACATCCGCAAACCATATAAGATGAAGAGGAGAGGCACATTCGTAACACTTTAACTCTGTAAATACTTTTTTCTTCACAACAAATATCTGCAACTGCAAACGATGATTAATCCAATTAAGTATCGAGAGTATGCATAGCAGTATGCAACTACTTATCCACATTCACTTCGATGATGCAATTTTAATAAAATGTTCGGTCCTTTCCGTCATGGAAAATTTATTATGATTCCGTCGGGTTCCTCCTCCCCCTCCATTTTTGAAGATCGGGGAAGCTGGACACGCACCAATTAATATGTACTATTGCCTAGTACAGTTAGGTTCGTCACACACAAAAGCCGGATCGTAGAAAATTTAAAAATATAAAGTAGAAGTCTTTACTTCGAAATAATCAGGACACATCATTTTTAGTACTGTAATTTATTAATGCAGCAATATAATATTCAGTCTGCAGTCACTAATAACTTTACATTTCACTCCTATATTCGTAAGCATATACAAATATTCTATCCCCATCAACTAGACAGAGAGGGAGGAGGACCTCAAAAATTTACGTCTACTTAGTACCTGATCAAAAACGAAAAGATACACTAAATCTGCTAGCCACAGATAGCTTAAAATCGCAACCCCGGAGATTGGCATTGTTGAAATGCAGCCAAAAGAATGCCAAACTGTTTCTTTGTTCTTCTAAGATATTCATACTAAATTTTGAATATAAAAAAGTCGTTACAAATATTAAATCGATTTGACATTGAGAAGCCATGCCAAATGACCTTCAACTCTCAATGAACAAAGAAGGCGACGCCCAGACTATCGAACATCATTATAAATCTATTTTTAGAATTATAATGACCCTCTTGAAATAATAATGGTTTTTTTAACATAAACATTCAAGGGTAATAAATATGAAATCAAATGCTTGTTTTATTTTATTAATATCTGTGTATAGTAGGAATATGTTGATAACGGCTTTTTAAATTACCCTCTGAAAATAAATAATTACGGCTAAATTGATTTAATGTAAACACTAGCGTGATAAATATAAATTGAAATGACAGTTATTATTTTATTAATAGCTACTTGTGTTATAAGTAGGTTGATACGAATTTTAAATTACCCTCTCCAAAATAAATAATTATAGCTAAATTGATTTAATCCATTCGGGGAAAATGTATACACATACTATTTTTGACAAACCCCAATATAAAAATTGCTTTATTTTATTCCTAGATCAATGTGTTTTTAACGATAGAAGAACAAAGAAATGAAAATTTTGATTTAAAAAATAAAACGGGAAATTCTCTATAATTAATTACTTGAATTAGATAAATTTAAAAAGATTTATTTTATATAATCTATATTAATCCCTCCTTTTTGTTATATATTAAATTTGGATAAATAAATAAGCTTTTAAAGGACATATGTGTGAGAACACTCACACACTTGCAAACCTCTGTACTAAACAATAAAATAATGAAAGAGAAAAAGAAATAAGGAAATTTTATATATTGGCTCCTGTTTTTTTCTTTTTTCTTGTCTATCTGATGAACAAATAGCTAGCATTCTGGCCTACAAGTGTGGGCTTCAAGTCCTCGTTCAGGCATGGGAGTTCGTAGTAGTTTTGAATTCATTTTAAGTCGTGGGTCGTTGTCTAATGCAATTTCATGTGCAAAATGTCACGGTAGGGTACAACGCCAATATTTTCTCTTCATTCAGTATATTTGTTTAATTGTTACATAGTTTGGGTTCTATTTTATCGAGCCTGCAACAGCAGTTTTTGCGAATATTTTTCATATTTGAACAATTTGACCGTTGTAATAAATTTGAACTTTCCTACTTTGAAATAGCAATCCTGCTTTTACCAGGTTTCCTGTCTTAATTATTTAAAAGTGAAATCTTGCATCTCTGTTTAAATTTGATGCTGTGTATTTGCAAAATTTGCATTCTGCACTGCTGATTAAACTTCTTTTTGGAGTATTTTAGTGTATAATGCAATTATTTACACAAAAGGTAATGATGTGAAACATGTGTTTATGTGCATAAAATGAAAAAATATATTTATGGAAATATATTTTCTTTCTATTCTAGCGTATCTTCGCCATGCACCCTGTTTTAAAAATGTATCCCTTTCAGAAGATAAATGTGCTCCTAAGTACAGGTATTTAATGCAGCTATCAGAAAACGTCAACAGACGACAGAATGTAGATGACGGTCTCAGAGAATCATGCTGGTAAGTTTTGAGATCTGACAAAATAAATAAATAAACATAAATGATAATAATAATTCTTTTAAAGAATAATTTTTCCAAATTCTTTTTAATTCTTTGTTAGTCATTGGATAAAAAAGCCTAGAAAATGGTATTTAATTTTTTTTAAATTAATTAAATAAATATATCTTTAAATATATATTTACACATTTCTTTAACTAATAAAATATATTATTACTTAATTTTTTAAATGCACAAGAATAAGAGGGAAATTCAACGAAAAAGGTCTTATGTTTTAGCCTTTTACTGTTCCTTTTCAGATGCACTAAGAATTCCATTTACTATATGATATGTGAAACTTATGATTTTAAAAACTGAATGTCACATAATCTTTTGATCGTAGTCTGAGAGCCACTTATTATGCCTGTCATGGGAGTTTTCATATTACATTCCGCTAATACTGCGCGGCAATTAAAGTGTTATTGATGCATAATATGAGCAACCCTATTGTTCGTAAGTACGATTGTTTGGGACATAGTCCTTTATATTACTTATTTTGTAAGGTTGAGACTATGGTAGGTCACCACAGGTTTTTCAAATTGAGCTGGATCCAGCGACGCAATAGATGGGAGAGTTGAATGCTTCGACGCCAGCAGTCGGCGAAATTTTAGGTTGGACTGGTTTTGCGTCAGCATAGTGCTGCAACGAAGAAAGTTGCGGAGGGTTGGCGAATGCGAAGCGGCTTTATATTTTTGATAAAGTGAAGCGGTATGAATCGGTGAATGAAGGATAAATAGGAAGGTATTTTTCGTAAAGAGTGTAGTGTAGATGGGTTGGTTCTTAGGCTAGACTAAACTATACATTGCGGCGTCTTGCCGAAGTTGGATTATTAGACGAAGGGTGAAGTAATTAGCTATTGGAGTTTACTAGTCTGATGTGGATAGTAAAGTTATAGAATATAGAAAAGTGGTGCGAAAAATTTGTCTTGCAGTGGGAATCCAGCCGGCAAGTTTGAGTTCACATAATTTAGTGGTCAAAGAGTGCAGCCTTCAACCTACTTCTGTTATCTTCTCTCGGTGAGAGTTACTTTATATTTATCTGAGTTATTTCTTGTAGTTATTTTTCTGATTTACTTAACGTTTCTACTGCTTGAGTTTGAAAGGCCAGATTTACCTCCCTTTAATTTAGTTAATAAAAACTTATTTGATTTTACTTCATAGTCTTGTGCTCTACTTTATCTCTTCAGTTACTTAATTATTTAATTAAGATGGAGGTTGCATTCACGCAAACCTCATAATTTTACTAGCAAACGATATTTATCAGGAAAATAATTTAATTAAATCAATTTCAAAATTGATAACAAAAATACACAGAAAAGGAATCTTCTTAAAAAAAAAATAATGAAATAAATAAATAAAATCGTGTGAGAAAAAATATGCATTTAAAAGAATAAATTTTAATCATATAAAGGGTTAATTATGAAATTTAGTAAACATAAAAGTTTATGTTCTGTTACTGTAAAAGATTTGATTGAATTCGGTAATAATTTGTTTGAGTATTTATTTAAAATCATACTATCTAACGAACTGAACAATATTAACAGTGAAGGGCAAAGTTTTTACGTTTAACGTTTAAAAGGCAAAAGTGTACTTTCAAAATAGCAAAGTTGGACTAAAAATTCAATATTTTAACTTCACAAAAGTATAAAGCTGTATACCAGTTGTAATGTGTGGCAAAAAGAATTTTTAAATTCACATCATTTTATGCTGAGTCATAAACGTTGATATTTTGTAAACAAATATCAAATCTGTTGTAAAATGAAAAGTTTCTCAAAATTAACTCTTACGCGTCAAGTTTAAAATGTTCCATTTGTCTTAATTTTGTTGAACTTTCAGAAAATTTCATTTATTAGTTTTTAATGTATCTTAGCACTAAACTTATTTACAATTTTCCAGTTTTTGTTTTTTTATACTTTAAAAATTTGGTATAGAAAATTAATAATAATGAATCTTATTTAAATATATATATATATATATATATATATATATATATATATATAATAATTTTTTTCGCATAATTATGATTGTAAATTGAAAATATCAATTAATTTTTATTAATGGGAAATCTAAAAATTTAAGTTAAAATCTATTGCGCTGGGAGTATTTTGAAATTTAACGATTAATTAATAACTTTAATTAATATCTTAAATAATTATATTATAAATGTTAAGTTAAAAATGGTGTTTCTCATTAAAAAAAAAAAAAAAAAAAAAAAGCTGTACAAAACTGTAACATTTTGCAGTAACATATTTTATTTCTGTAAGTCCAGTGGCATCTTAACACAAGAAAACATAGATTTTAATTTGTCCATTCATACCGAAAATAATTTAATTTTTTTTTTACACGTTAAATACATCTAATGTTTGCTTCACAGACAATTCATTTTGAATAAGAAATATTTTGCATTTGAAAAAAATTATCAATACTGTCTGCCAGAAACCTAATTCATTAAGGTCGAGATTTTTACGTGATTGTAATTGAATGGTCTATTACTGTTTTTCATTATAAATGTCTAGAAAGTTGCGTAAATATATATTTAATGTTTTAAATATTGGACACTCTTCTTTAATATCTCTGCTTATGCAAAATTTTATTTAAAAATGCATTTAAACTTATTATTGTAAAAAACAAAATAAGCATTTTATTATAAATCAAAATTGTTTTATATTTTCAAAAATAGTCTTTCTTAAAAATAGCAAATAATATAACTTTTAGCAAATCTTGTATTTACAAAATTGGCTGATAAACGTAAAAATTTAATAAAATCTCAAGACAAAATAAACATTACAAAATCAAGATTAATAAAATAAGATTATTTAATAGGTGTTTATTTTATCCTAATAGGGTTGAATGTAATTTATTGATGGTTGTTGTTAAATAAATGAAAATAAATGGATATGCATTTTATTTACTACTTTCTGCTCTCTAAATCCGTACAACAATACATTTGATGATAAAAAAGTTAACTATTAAGCAAAAAAAAAAAAAAAAAATTGTAATGACAAGTGAAAGCACACTTTTCCCTATTTAATTTTCAACAATTCCAAATAAATGGAGTGGAAAAACATCCGAGAAAAAATCATCCTTTCGAAAATTTACATTACTTTATTTTATTTTATTTTTCTTAAAAGCTTATAACATTCCATTCAAAAGTAATCATTTGGAGAATTTTTGGATGCACAAAGAAGTTGCTTACATTAAAATGAAATTTATTTGCATTTGTGAAAAGGTTTGATAAAACTATCCCCTTCAAAAGCAATTTTTCTAGGGCTTATTTGGAATGTCTAAATCTCCATTTCTCTAGTGATCAAAAATAAAATCTTAAATACAACGTGTTGAAAATTTATGTACATTTAAAATTTACGCTTCAATCATACTCTAAAATTATAATTATTTTATGTTTCTATGTGTTGTATTTTTAGAAACTGCATAAAATATCGCGTAATAAACATTAAAAGAAAACTTGTATGTTATGAGAGCAGCAAAATTTACACCTATATTATACTAATATAATAATTTACCGGAAAAATACGTGAAAATTAAGAAAAGTTACATAATAACGCCACTTATTGACTGTACGTATTCAAATTAAATTAAGACCATAATAACTAGCTCGCACATAGAATTTTGTGCATTTATATGTACAATAAAAGCTTAAATATAACCTTCGCGTAAACGGAGAAAATGCAGATGCATAATAGCTGTGCAACCTGCTGTCCTATGTGCATATAGAGACAGCGCACACTTTCATAATATAAATCTTACATACCAATCTGGTGCACTAATACACCATAGAAGCTAATATTTAGCCTTTCTGTAAATGGGGGAAAATTGCAACGTAGCAACATCACTCCTCCTCCGATACATACAAAAATTTTATTTACATACATTTCTATACTAACCATCTTTCCATAGCAAGTTTGGTAACTTATATTCCGTAGGTATAGCCTTAAAGTTAAGGTTTAAGAAAAAAAAAAATTGTACAGTAGCTGCGCTACCTGTTGAGCGTTATTCACGAAAAAATTATTAACATCTATTTAAGTCAAAATGCAACTAAATATAAAGCTTCATACAGTTATTTAAATAATTAGGAAGTTCCATTTTAAAGTAAATAGATGCAGAACGATTAACTTCATTTTTCCTAAAATATTCATCCAAAAATACCTATATTCAACTAATACCAAACTTCACAACTTCCCTTAAATTTGTTATACATCTCCACTGGAACCGAACAACAAATTACCTCCGATTAGCTGGCAGCCTTCTTTTACAAAGACCATATTTTACATCAAATCAACAGTTTTATGCTTAACTTGACACCTTTACCGAAACCATTGCCATGTAACGCTGGATGCGATTAGTCTCTTTGGCTTTTTCAACCCAAAGAGATTTCCTACCTTACGAAATTTGAAAATGGGAATTTTTTTCGTCTCTAACAAGAAATAATTTTACCCTAAATTAGTTAATAATATATTTGTATAGAGTATCGTTATATATTTATTTTTAATTTTAGAATTAAAATTAATAATTATTTTCATTCAAGTTATTCCTTTATTTTAATATTTTGCTTAATTTCATTAATAATAATTATTAAAAAAAAAAAAATACTCTGTCACGGCTCGAACGCAATAACTGAGTTTCACGAATCCAATGCCTTACATCAACACCACGCTTCCTTCACCTGAGCGCTTCTTTTCTCTATTTCGATAAAAGCACCTAAAAGTTTAAGGGACATATCTTGTCCCATGGGGAGTTTTTCAAAGAAAATTTGCACTCTACACTATGATTTCAACCATGCTCTTTAATTTGAGCTCGGTTTGGTTTCAATGAGAATTTCACTGATTCATAATTCCCTTATTAGAATAAAATCAGAATTTTATTTTTATATAATTCTTCACATTTCCTTATATTTACAACAATCAGTTTGTTGAGGCCCTTTACATTTCCTTAAAAGTTAATCTTCATTCATATTTTATTAAATAAAAACAGAAATATTTTCTGTAGTGTTAACATTTCTTCCGAGTACATCGAAAACAATGCTATTTGAAACAAAACACAATTAACTCATCCCTACAATAAAAAAACAAATGTTCTAAAATACCATTCATTTACATTTACCTCTCAATGTTTCCGAACAAATGCAATGAAAAACTTTTCTAAACAGTTTCTTTTGTTGGAAACTGTTTCAGAAAAAAGCTATTAAGTCTTTTTCAAATGTGATCATTCTGAAAATATTTTGACGCATAAGAAAGAAAGTATTGTTTTAAAGTAAAAGTTATTTACATTTGTATAATACATTTGAAAGAACCGGACCAATTCCATACAGTAATTTGCCTAGAGTTTTATTTTGAAAAGCTACAAACTAGAAGAACTTTTTTCCGAGAAACTTAAAAAACGTAAAATTATACTTTGCGCATTGAAATATATTTATTAAAAATATACTTCATAATATTCTCAATGCGTATGAATTATATCATAGTAATTTGAAATAATAATTTTATCCTAAGAAAAAAGAATTCTTTTTAATAATAAATCAGTAGTTATTTTTTTTCCCCTTGGAACATTGTTTTTATTATTCCTTGGATTATTTTCATACTTTCTTGTTGACACATAATACATTGCAAACTATGATTATATATTACTTTCATTGGTAATTTAATATAAATATATATATATATATATATATAACTTGTGCTCGGAAGGGACAATTACATTTAATTCCCCCTTAAATACAAATTTCTATCTATTATTTATTCTTTTTTCCAAACTCGTATTTCCTAACAAACTATACTCATAACAAATATATTAAAAATATGTTTATAATAAAAACAAAATCATTATTTGCATTTATAAAATGATGTTTGTAGTAAAAATAGACAAATATCAGATAAACACTGTTACTATACATCAACTCTTAAAAAATGCTTGTTAAATGTAGCAGAAAATGATAATAAACTGTTATTTTAGTTTAAAATTGTTTATAAAAATAACTGAATGTTAAAACTGTGTGAATGACAAATCACAGCATTAACCGTCGAAAAACATTAAGCATTTGTAAGTTAAAGTATTTTATTATTATTATTATTATAATTTATTCATTTATTCATTTATTCATTCATTTTATTTATTTATTTATTGTTGTTTTGTGAACGTAACTTGTAAATGATTCTGATATAAAAAAAAACTTAGAAAGACTAATTTTTCAGTAAACTGCATTACAAATCTAGCTAAGCAAAGAACTTTTATAGGCATGTTTTTACTTAAAAAAAAAAAAAAAAAAAAAAAAAATAGTTTTAAAATAAGTATTTTTAAAAAAGGGAATTAAAAGTATTGCAATGTCTTTACATTTCTTACAATAAAATTTATTTAAATATGCATACAATAAAATTTATTTATAATATTAATCAATGAAAAGTAAAAATGCATAATATAATAGAAGATTTTGCGTTATCGAATATTATTAGATAAAAACAATTTTTTTAAACAGATGAAACAGATCAAAATACTCTAATTCGTAATTGTCAATTAAGTCAACGTAATATGGTACTAATAAAAAATACGATTTGTATCTGATATGCTAAGTGCGAGAATTCCTTTTACATTTTGTTTTAGTTGGAAGAATATTGTTAATTATATTATATTAAAATATAAAAATAAGTAGTACCAGTAGCCAAAGCTTCCACTCACATAGAATGAATCCGGAATGTACCGGGTGGACCCCATTATGCGCTCATCAGCCTATTGCTTTGGAGTTTTAGGTGGTTTTCTACGAAACTCAAATAAATACCTCTTTGAATGTCCCCCAAGGAGTATATACCACACAGATCTTGTTCTTTACTATAGATTTAATCCCCTGAAACAGCACCAAATATGTATATTTATTTAATGTCTATTTAATACGAGAGAATTATTTTAAATTTATTTGTTAGAGTTATAGTTTTATATTATCTTCAATATCAGCTTTATTCAGAAAAACATTTTGACTCTTACGAATTACAACTCAGTAGCATCGCGCTCTGTAAAATAAAAGAGAACAAATAATGAACGAGCTTATATTAAGGCTAATCCTGCCGCGTAGATTTCGCTAAAGTTAGTCTGCTAATTATTTTTCTAAAAATGTTATATTCAGTTTTTATTACATCCTAGAAGGAGAGACTTAATTTTTATATTAATAAGTGTATTCATAGAGACAGTAGACATATCTTAATTACCTTTAATAAAAAATAAAGTTTTAGAATGGAAAAAACCCCTTTATTTTGAGCAAATAACTATACACACATTAAATCATACTATATACAAATATATTTTACGGGAGTTCATTCTTGAAAATCAATATATATTCAAAATTAAAAATATATATTCAAAATAGTATATTCAAAAGAAATCATTTAGAGAATTATGGGATGCACAAGAAATTGCATACTTAAAAATAAAAATTATTTGCATTTGTAAAGTGATTTGATAGCAATATTTTTCTTAAAAGTAACATTTCTAGGATCATTTGGAATGTTACAATATGTAAATTATTTCCATTTTTATAAAGATCAAAAAGAAAATATTAAATACATCGTATGGACAAATTATATACATTAAAACATTTACGATTGAATCATATTCTAAAATAACATATTCAGAAAAGAAAATTAATCATATTCTAAAACAATATCTTTAATCTATTTTTTTTTTTTTATGATATTTTTTAAATTGCGTAAAATATTACATCGTAAACATAAAGAAAAAACATTTATGCTGTGATAATTACGCGATTTTCTCCTTTATTAGTGCAATAAAGTAGTTTGCCGAAAAAATACGTAAAACCAGAGAAAAGTTGCGTAGCAGCACCACTTATTCACCTATATGCATCTAAATTGAGTTAGAACAATTTTCTTGAAACCCATTTCACATATGATGGTTTGTGAACTTATACACGCAAAAGCTGAAATATAACCTTCGCATAACTAGAATGTTGTGGCCACCACATGACTTTCTTCTATATTTTCCTATACAAATTCACTCAGTAAAAATAATTTATTAAAATTATTATTTAAAAAAGAATTTCTTCCATGATAATGCAGACGATTTTCATATTAGAGAAGTAATATAACACTAAATATTAAAAAAAGTCCATTTTATTCTCAATATTAAAATTTTTTTCGTTAAAATTAAAAAGAAAATCGATAATTTTGTTTTAAGTTATCACAGATCTATAGTCCAACAATTCGTTTAAATATCCGAAAAAAGTCCATTTTATTCTCAATATTAAAATATTTTTCGTTAAAAGTAAAAAAAAAAAAAAAAAAAAAAAATCGATAACTTTGTTTTAAATTATCACAGATCTACAGTCCAACCATTCGTTTTAAAGGTACTGACGAGACCTTTCGAAAGATATCCATCTTGAAAATTTAATCCTCCCGGGGGGGTACTTCTTCACCAGGGAGAGGGAAGCGATGCCCCCACATGCACACAATTTTTTTCCTAGTTAACTACTACTATTATCAATAATTCATATTAATTTTACAATCACGAGTTAAAAATAACTCTCATTATGCACATTTATACGAAATTTTGTCCTATACAGCCATGTTAAAAGTTTACAAAAAATGCGATCACAGCGCCACCTGTTGAGCGATTTTTCCCCAAATCTAATCAGCATCGGTTTATGTTAGGGTCCAACAAAATACCAAGTTTGGTTAAATTTCGTTCATTGGTTCGTGAGATACAGCATCTACAAAATTCGTGATACATAAACACAGACAGACAGACATTTTCTAAAAACTATCAAATCATGTTCAGGGCATCCCAAAACGTGTAAATCCATCGAAAACCGGTGTTAGAAAATTTTCACCAATTCAATACTTTCTCTATATTACATGTAGAAGAAAGTGAAAAGCGAAGAAAATACGAATGCAGAATAGCTATGCAACCCAATGGCGCCTATGTACACCAAAAAAGGGTCAGTACGTATTTTCGTAACAGACATCTTGCATACCAGTTTGTTACACACATACTTTATAGAAGCTAATAATTAGCCTTTCTGTAAATGGGGAAAATTACAACATAGCAACAACACCTAATATCCGATAGATACCCAAATTTAATCTGCATAGTTTTCCATACTAACCATCTCACATACCAAATTTAGTCACTTACATTCAACAGAAGCTAAGCTATAGCCTTCCCATTACGTTAAAAAATGTCAGCATATTAGTGCTACATCTGTTGAGCGATACGCACCAAAAATTGATAGAAATCAATTTAGGTCAAGGTGCTGCTAAACTTAAATATTCATGAAAATTTTGTGAATAATTTTTTATCTAGAGGTGCTACAGTTTTTTTTTTTTTTTTTAAACTCTCGCACTCACAAACATACAGACTCATTCAGAGACATACATACACGCAAACAGACATTATAAAAAAATAAAAAAAAGTGAAAGTGAAATGGAAAATGCGTTTAAGATCTCTGAATGCGTATAAATTCGCCAATAACGAATTAATCTGTCAAAAATCGGAACTCAGACTATTTTTACAAATCCAGTACTTTCTTCTTTTGAACATATCAGAAAGTCATAAGAATTGCCATTACCAATAAAAAAACATTCAATATTTCAAAAAGAATAGCTAACGAAAATAAATACCAATGTTCTTAGAAAAGGTAGTGGGTTTTTTTTCTATCTGATCATTAAATGATACTGAAATGCTAGTGGTTATAAGTAGATGAAATGAACTGAAAGTACTGATAAGTACTTATATGTTCAAACATTTCAAAATCGCATGTCTTCCTCTGAAAATTTAACCAAACGCACTGCAGCAACTGAAAAAAGTAGCAGAAGATTTACGGTATACACAAACGAATGGAGTGTATAAATTTTGCCAATTGTGCAGGCTTCTAAATCTACTATTTTAACAATTTCCAATTACAGTGCGACATTTTCTGTGCATGACACAAAGTAGTACCAAACTTGGGCATTATATCCTTTACTTAATATTTTCTAGTAATAGATTATTAAACTATTTTTTCCAATAATACTGTTCTAATAATGATATTTAATTGTTATTTTATTTTTCTTCTGTTCTATTTAATTTTTTTTCTTTATTCCTTTTTTTTTTTTTTTTTTTTTACAAAATGGAATATATATATATTTAATTTTACAGACAGATACTGATATTGCCACGATTAATTTAAAAATCAAAGCCAATAATAATAATAATAATAATAATAATAATAATAATAATAATAACAATAATAATAATGAAGATATTATCACATTAACAACACGGTTTTTCATTGTGACTTAGAGTAAAATACTTAATATTCATAATTTTATTTCAATATAATTCTTTACATTTTCTTATTTCTATATTAGTGGGTTAGTTGAAACCCTTTACATTTCATTAGACGATAATCTTTATTCATATTTTAGCATCGAAGACATTGCTATTCGAAACAAAACACAATTAACTCATTCCTGCAATAAAAATCCAAATGTTCTAAAATGCCATTTATTTACATTTACCTCTCAACGTGTTTCCAAACAAATGCAGTGAAAAACTTTCCTAAACAGCTTCTTTTGTTGGAAACTGTTTCAGAAAAAGCTATTAAGTCTTTTTCAAATATGATCATTTTGAAAATATTTTGACGCAGAAGAAAGAAAGTATTGTTTTAAAATAAAGTTATTTACATTTGTAAATACATTTGAAAGCACCGGACCAATTCCATAGAGTAATTTGCCTAGAGTATTATTTTGAAAAGCTACAAACTAGAAGAATTTTATTTTTTTTTAAAGCTTGAAAAACTTAAAATTATACTTTTCGTATGAAAAAATATATATTTAAAAAAAAAAAAGAATATTATTACAAATGATAATTTAAATTAGCTATATTTTGATTCCTCAATGAAGTTGTTATTTTATCTTAAGAAACAAAAATTCATTTTAATAATCTAAAAGATTTTTTTTTTTTTTTTTTTTTTTTTTTTTTAACCTTGGAACATTGTTTTTATTATTTCTAGATTATTTTTATAGGAATTTGTTGACGCGTAATATATTACAAACAATGATTTTATACTCTTATTGGTTATTTAATTTATATATATATATATATATATATATATATATTAGGGTTGTGCCGATTAATCGATTAATCGGTTCGGTTAATCGATCAATGCTTAATTCCGATCAATTTTTTTAATCGAGTTAATCGGATCGATTAATTCGATTAAAAATTTTCAAAATCCGATTAAAGTTTTCAAACTAGGAATTCAAGTAAAACTATTGTTCTGCCTACAAAATATCTTTTCACATATTTTGCTAACAAAAATTCCAAGAAACATCCATCAAATAACGAAAAAGCAAAAAAAATAAAATAAAAAATAAATAAATAAAAATAAAACCTCGTAAAAGAAGTTGTTGCACTTTTGTTGATAGAGAAAAGGGGGAGGATAGTTTTAAACAAAATGCCGCTTCACGTGCATGCTGGAGCAACACCACCTGTCTGTAGCCTTCTACAGAAAATGTTGACTAGGGTAATAGTATTCTCAGAAACAAGAAGCTTTCTAATAAATTGAAATGCTAAAGATAAAAAAAAAGAAGAGATTGAGCTTTCCTCTATCCCTCTGATGGGGGAAATGCAACAGAGTTTCACAGTATCTTCAAGCGTTTATTGTCTCTTCAGAATTGCTCATAGTAACTATTGAAGTAGAAACAGAAAGTAACATTCAGTGTTCGAAGTGACAAAGAACTAAAATATAAAATTTTGAAATTTTTATGATAATGATATGAAATTTTGAGAATTCATTTAAAAATAGTGAAAAGCGAGATGGGCAAGGCCTGCAAATATAAAATTAAAATATGTGTAAATTCCTTTAATGTTTCTTTGAAAAGTAATCGAAAAATTAATTAATTAAAATAAATAAATAGATAAATAAATAAAATTGAATAAGTGAAAATATTTATATAAAATTAACACTTAAAGTTACCAATTATTACTCTGAAAATTGATTTAAATTTCAGTTATGAAACAGATATAACTAATGAGACAAAAATTTTTGAAAAAAAAATTCAGTCAAATTTATGAATAATATATAGATATACAATATGAGAATTTTATTCATCATTGAAATAAAATTATATAAAAAAACTGAAAACCGATTAAAAATCCGATTAATCGACCGATTAATCGATTAATGATCTACGATTAACCCAGTTAAAACTCTTAATCGATTCCCACCCCTAATATATATATATATATATTACACATGTGCTCAGAAGGGATAATTTCATTGAATTTCACCCTGAATATAAATTCCTATACGTTATTTATCTTTCTTTTCTTTTTTTTCCATATCTCTTCCGTTTAATCTAGCAAAATATATTTAAAATGAAAAATATTTTTTGCATAAAAACAAAACCATTAATTGCGTTCATAAAATGATGCTTTTAGTAAATAACAGACAGATATCAAACAAATTCTCTCAATATATAACAACTTTTAAAGAATTCTTGTTAAATGTTGCAGAAAATGTTAAAAAGCAGTTATTTCAGTTCAAAATTGTCTCTAAAAACAACTAGATGCTAGAACTGCGTGAATGACAAATCACAGCATTAACCGTCAAAAAATGTAAAACAATCGTAAGTTTAAAGTTATATATATATATATATTATTCAGTCATTCATTTATTCATTTATTTTATTTATTTATTTGTTGAAAGAAAAGTGTATTACAATCCTAGATAAAGAAATTTTATTTGCACGTTTTTATTTTACAAAAATAGTTTTAAATGGATATTTTTTTTTCTTTCTTTTAAAACGGAATTTAAAACATTGCAGTGTCTTTATATTCCATAAACTAAAATTTACTTAAAATATATGTATATATAATATTAATGAATAAAAAATAAATTTATAATATACTGGAAGATTTTGTATCATCGAATAATATTATATTAAATCACTTTTGTCAACACGTAAAACAACTAATTTAATGATCAAAATAATGTATCTCATTAACCCGTTAGTGCCTCATTTGAGGCAGATAATAAAATGACGTGTATATATTTTGTGGTTTCTTGGAATAATTTCTGCTTTTGAGTGGCAGTTTATAGTGTCACTCTAAATGATCCCTGAAAGTTTAATGTGCCTACTATTACTTATTATTTCATAATTTGATAATTTGGATAGTCATTTTAGAATTTTCATTCATCGCACATATATTTGCTTTTTGCGCAGGTATACTAACTTAAATCAAGTTAAATAATAACATATATATTATAATACCTTAATTTCGAGATCTTTGTCAGCGTATAATAGGAATTTAATGCGTTATCTCAAAGTTTTTTATTTCGAAGTTTTCTCGCTAGTAAATAAGGCTCGGTAGCTAAACGTCAATAAATGATGATAGGCTTTAAATGTAAAACTATCAGAAGAATTGTTTAAATTAATATATTTTACTGTCAGTTGTCTATATTAATTTAGAAATGAAATAATCAGCTAATAATGTTTTGCGAAATTAATTCGGGCGTTAACGGGTTAATGTCAGTTAAGTCAATATAACATTTTAGAGGTGGTAATAAAAATTAGCACATATATCTGATATGGGGAGTGAAAGAATTGATTTTACATTTCCTTTTAGATTTGGTAATTTTCATAATTGCATTAACTTAAAATACGAAAAATCCTTAATAGTATTTGAGAACTTCCACCCTCAACGCAATTCTCTGTAACGTTCCGTGCGCTCATCAGCTTAGCACTTCGGAGTTAGTGTAGTTTTCTATGTAACTCAAATGAATACACTTTAGAATGTCCCGCAAGGAGTATATACAACGAAAACACAGACCTTGGTCTCTAGTATAGACAATAGGCCTTAACCCCTTTATCAACACCAAATTATCTATCTACATATACATATAAGAGAGTATTTAATGTCTATTTAATATGGGAGAGAAAAAAAAAATAATTTATTTGTTAGAAATATAAATTTACATAATCTTCAATATCTGCTTTATTAATTATTAGTAAAACATTTAAATTCTTATGAATGATCTCTTTCAATAATCGTAATTTAAAACTCAGTAGTATCACGCAACAAATAATGAGTTAGCATACCTTTAGGCTAATCTACTGACATGTAGATTTCGATAAAGTCAGTCTGCTAATTATTTTCGTAAAGATATTATTTTCATTTTTTATTATATCCAAGAGGGAGAGACTTAATATTTATATTAATACGTGCATTCATAGAGACAATATATATTTATGGTCTTTTTTTTGTATCTTAATTATTTTTAACTAGCAGGCTACGCCCGCTTCGCTGGTCACTATTTTTAAATGAATCATTATAATTAATGAATTCTCAAAATTGCATTAATTTTTATCATGTGAAACAAAAAAAGAAAAAAAACTCTGATCAAGAAAAATGTTGCAACGGGTCCCCACTGCCTTCGGCAGCGTAGACCCGTGCGCGATGCACACGCACGAATGCATATATATGAGCGCTGCGCGCGCGTATTTCTTCATCACCCTTATGAATTCTCAAAATTCCATGTTATTACTCATAAACTTCTATTCTTAAGAAAAGGAATTAAAAAAAAAAAAAAAAAAATCATTTCTGATCAGATAAAAACTCACAGCGGGTCCCCTCTGCCTTCGTCAGCGTAGAGCCGTGTGCGCGCAGTGCTCACGAATTCATATATACGCTCGAATCCTTCACCATCCTTCCTCTCCCTCCTTAATTTTGCACTGTCGAAAATATCCTCATTCGACTCGTAGGCACCCAAAACCTATATATACCAATTTTGAATGGTCTAACTCAATTTCTAATTTTTTGGCCCCCTTGAGGACATCTTAAAACATATAAATCAGGTGAAATCTCGAATAATTGCCATTAGCGCCCTCTATTGGATAAATTTAATGTAGGTTATTCGATTATTTTAAAGTACTTTAAAATAACTTTCGAATGATGTATTAAAAATAATTTAATCATATTTAGAATTCAAAATATTGAAATTTTAAAATATTGTAGCGCCATCTGGCTGTAGAAATTTCTGTAATCTACTGTTCAGTTCCAAATCAACAAAGCTTTAAAATGGTGTATTACTTATGAAATTATTTTAATTAGTAGCTGAGATACAAAAGAAAACCTAATCAGGAGACCTTAAAACGTGTAAATCTGGTGAAATCTCGAATTCCACTTTCGATAATATAAAAGCTCTTTAGAATATCTTTCGAATGATGTATTAAAAATAATTTAATCATATTCAGAATTCGAAATATTGAAATTTTAAAATATTACAGAGCCATCTGGCGGTAGAAAATTCTGTAATCTACTGTTCAATTCCAAATCAACAAAGCTTTCAAATAATGTATTACTTATAAAATTATTTTAATTAGTAGTTGAGATACAAAAAAAAAAAAAAAAAAAAAAAAAAAAAAACTAATCAGGAGACCTTAAAACGTGTAAATCACGTGAAATCTCGAATTCCATTACTTACGGTAATCGGTTAATGGAAGGTGACAAAAATTTGTGGCGTCTACTAATGAAATTCAATTCAAATAAGTTTCAAAATGGCATATTACTTTTGAAATTATGCTAATTAGAAGCTGAGATACAAAAATGATATAAACACTATTATAAAACGACTTATGTCTGACTTTTCCGTGGTTTTCTCCGAAACTTGCGTAATTCCGGGCTAAATACTGTTAAAAATCAATAGTATGAAATGTGAAAGGAGTATCAGAATTCGAAACTCTGCAAAATATAAAAGAATAAAGGCGTTCTGGGTTTTCCGTTGTTTTCTCCGAAACAATCGTTCCTTTTCTACGATTTTGCCCCTCACCCCCCCCCTTTCCGTCCCTTCTAATAATTTTACACTTGAAAATATTCGCAATCGATGTATCTTTCCTTAGAACATAATAATACCAATTTCAAACGCTGTAACTCTTTTTTTTCCCCTTCGCCCCCCTCCCCCTCAAGCCCTTCCTAATAATTCTACACTTTCAAAAATATTTAGAATCGAATTATCGGTCGTTAAAACCAAATATTACGAAATTTCAACGGCATATCTCAATTTAAAATATATACTGCAAAATATAAAACAAAATTTAATCTAATTTTTTTGTTTATCCGGATATTTTCATGAAAATTGAACAGTAGTTTTATAATATGCTGTCTAAGCCGAATATTAATTCAAATGTAACGTGAATGAAAATTTGAAAAAGTTTGAAAATTGCAATTTTTATCCTCACTGTAAAACACGTGACATCTTGATTGGTTACTATCATTTCCTTTTTCATGGCAGACGGTAGTCTGGCATTTGAAATGACGTTGCCACAAAAAATTCATACTTAGTTAATTTAAAAAAATCTAATTGTTGTACCGATAAGCCGCTTGCACACTTAAATTCAGAAAAAATTCCCCTTTCATTTGGTACCGAAATCTTAACGATCGGACAAATATTTCTAATTTATTTTAACTCTGTTAAAATATCTTTTTTTAAGCAATGGCGGTAAATTCTCAGTCATTGAGATCGCTTTTAGATTAGACATGAGTGGACATTTTAATTAATATCTCCACAACTAATTAAAATTTTTAAATTCTGTTTTCTGGAGGAACTCGAAAAGGCTCCAGAACATCAGTATGTCAATTCTTGTAGTTCTGCGTTCTGTAGGGGCTGAACGTATAAAAGAACAGACGGACAGACAGACAGACAAACCTTTTCTTTTATTATTATAGATGAAATAAAAATTTATAGAGCTAAAATGGAAAATCCCCCATCGTTACAGGAGAAATAACTTCACGTACATTGACCATACACATCTACATGTTAGAGGAGTAGCATTACACCAAGTGATACTTCACTTTAATGTCCGCGGGGAGGGAAGAAACGTTTGAAATAAAGTCCCCGACTTTATTTGAGCTCGCATGTATGTCGGGTCTTACGAAGAAACAGGTGACTAATGGAGATCGAATACTTCTGTCAAGACCTTATTTGTAATAACATGCAATACGGTTCGCCAAGATCATCCAAAGCCCATATTATTTTATGGAGAAATTTGTTTAGAGAATTACATATTATTTAATTGTTATTTTCAAATAACTTTTTCATATTCTGAAAATTCGCAATCGCTAAATAACTACCCGTTTTCCAAAAATTTATTTAATTTGAATTTTCAGTTTAAAAATGCAAATTTTCACTGAATGCATTTTTCTCATTCTTGAGCTGAAAAATTGAATATTAAAATTTAAAAAAATTAATTTTTTTGAAAAGGTGTACCTATCTTTTAACAGTTGTGAATTTTCATAATGTGAAAACAGAATTTAAAAATACTGTTTAGCTAATGAGCAATTCTATAAACAAATTTTACTATAGATCCACATGCGATTCAGTGACTTGAGAGGGAATTTTTTTTTTAAATCCTTTAATTTATTTTTTCTAGCAAATTGTACTACGTTACAAAAAAAGTTTTAAAATAACTATTTTCATTTTTTAAGGGAATTAAGAACATTGCAATGTCTTTATAATTCATACACTAAAAGTTCGTTAAAATATGTGTATTTATATTCTGAATGAACAAAAATCAAATAGAAATTTATAATGGAATGGAATCTTGTATTATAGAATAAAATGAAATTCGAATAACAAATGTATGATCAAGGTTGGTTGTTTGCTTGCTTTTTTGGGGCGCAAGATCCACAATGGGACATGTTGCACTAAACAATTATATAAACATTAAAATGTAGCTTCTGGATGGGGACACCCATCTAGATTGTCTTTTAACACGCAAAACATTGAAAACACGTAAAGGTAAAAGGTTAAAACATAAAAAACATGAAAATAATAATAATAATAATAATAAAACAAGGTAAACAGTGTATAAGATAAGAACAATATAAAAAGTTATGGGCCGTGTATATAATAAAAGAAGATGTACAGTGTAAAAAATAAAATTAGATGTCGTAATAAAAACCAGGAAAAAGTTTGTCAATAGATGATGAAGATTAATACCTAAAAGGCTAGTCAGATTTGGTAAAGATGAGTTAAAATGTTGCCGATACAGATGACGAAAGCAAGGGCAGTCGGTGAGAATTTGGCGAATGGTGTATGATAATGGTATTTGTTATATAAACACAGAATTATACATTCATTTTTTGGTATTTAATTTACCTGTTTCATTGAGTGCACTTATAAAAATATAATTTGCAAGAATTAAATATTAAAATGTAAATATTAGGCGAATCTTGCAAGTATATAACTATTATATTATCCAGGTTAAATGTAGCGAAAGATGTCAGTAAACTGTTATTTTAGTTTGAAAATGTTTCTAAAAATAACTGAATTTTAAAACTGCCTGCATGATAAATCACAGCCTTAATGAAAAGTTCTAAATGGATTTCATATAACAGACTTATTTTAGAATTTTTATTTATTTAAGAAAACGCTTTGAAAATATAGACAATTTTATTTAGAATTTTTTTCTTTTTTTAAAATAAATAGCTTAGAAAAAAATTATTCAAACAATGATTTGTCTTCATGTCTGATGTGTTCAAACTTACTAAAAATATGCATATTTACGATGATAAAAATTGTACCGGGAGATTGGTGTTGAAAAGTAGTGAATAGAAACTTCGCACATAAACACTACAAAGTAAAAAAGAATAGCAACAGTTGTTTTGGGTTGAAATAAAAGTACGATTTTTCGTTAGGCGAACATTTATGCACAAGTGCAGCATAAAAGCAACACTGATGTCTTGCTGCTCTCGTGCGTACTTTATTCAACTGATAATGGGTCGTGCTTTTTATTCTACTCCCAAAACAAATGTATTATTATTATTATATTTTTATTTATTTATTTTTTCTGCACAAAAATGGTATTGAATTGTAAACATTTTCGATTTAACATTATAAATGTGTATTACATAGAAATGCTACTTAAAATCTTTCTTTCTTTTTTTAATCAGATAAACGGCGTACAAGGACATAAAAAGAATTCAGATACATTACGTCTGTGGAAAAAAAATCATAGGTACAATTTAACATCTTCAGACTGCACTAAAGAAAATTAATCAACAGAAAGCATATTTCATTTAGAAAGCACTTATCTATCATTTATAAGACTGCAAAATGTAATTCGGATATAAGAGGACTATGATTGGAAACGAATTGAAATGCATTTCAAATTATGTTATTACATTTTTTCTGTGCTAAAACTGGGGGTACCATTTGATTGATGTATAAAACTATGTGTTTCTAAAAACAAAAAATTCAGATACATTACTTCTGTAGAAAAAAACCGTTGGTACAACTTAATATCTTTAGATTGCTCTAAAGAAAATTAATCAACAAAAAGTGCATTTCATTTAGAAATCATTTACCTATCGTTTACAAGATTGTAAAATGTAATTCGGATATAAGAGGACTATGATTGGAAAGGAATCAAAATGCATTTCAAATTATGTTATTACATTTTTTCTGTGCTAAAATTTAGCATACCATTTGGTTGGTGTATAATGTATAGACAATAAATTTGTCTACTCAACATTAATCGAAAATTTTTCAAAGAATAATGTTCTAAAAAATTTTCGGAATAATTTAAATTTAATTTTTTAATTTAATAACGCACTTTAATGTACAATGCCAGCAAAAAAAAAAAATCTTTACACTTGAGCGGCAAAAAAAAAAAAAAAAAAAAAAAAAAAAAAAAACCTTTATATGTCAATTGCCGTTCCCGCCATAAAAATATGTCGAAACCCAGTGATGACACGTGGTGTTAGTGGATCACAGACGACCTTTCCTCATTCTATTAACAGTCAGTTCGCCTAGTGGACTTTTAGAGTAGGTCTGTATGCTCTTTGCTCCCGCCAGCCAGAATTTCGTTCATTTGTTAAAAGTTTGAGAACCTACATCGGTATTCCTACTCCACACAATGGGTCGGATTAAGCTTGAAATAGAAGAGAAATCTAATACCTTGACTCTGCTAGAGAAGAGCATCTCTGTGATTGATGTAATCAGAGATCTGGCAGATCATTCTAGATGTAGCCAGTTGTAGCTATCTGGCAACTGTAGCCAGAGATTCGTGCCTAAACGGCTGCAGTTGGTAATAAAATGTAAAGATGAGATGACAAAATACTAACTACAATGTGATATTTAAAATAAGCGACTAGATGTTAAGATCTTGACTTAATTGTTTACATATTATTGACCTTGTAATGATTTTCTACATCAGGTTACATCTAGAATAATCTGCCAGATCTCTAACTACATCAATCACAGAAATTCCCTTCTGTAGCAGAGTTAAGGCATGAGACTGCTCTTCCATTTTAAGCTTTTTCTGACCAATTGTGTGGAGTGGGAATACCGATGTAGGTTCTCAAAGTTTTGCCAAGTAAACGAAAAATTGACCTGTGGGAGCAAAGAGCGTATAATCTGAATGTAAAGGTCCACGAGACGAACTGAGTATTGTTAGGATAGCGAAAGGTCCTCTCTGACCGACTAACCAAACGTGTCATCACTGGGGTTCGACACATTTTTATGGCGGGAACAACAATTTAGACGTAAAGTTTTTTTTTTTTTTTTTTTTGCTGCTAAAGTGTAAAGATTTTTTTTTCCGACACTGCATGCAATTTAAATTTTAAAACGGGAAGTTGAGCAGGTAACATCCTTGTATAGAAATATACATCAAATGGAGTTCATTTTAATCTGTTTTTGATTTTTTTCAAAGCAGAGTAGAAATGTTTAAATACAGTATTTCGTAACATACATGCATCATTAAACTGTAATAATATATCTCAAATAATATAGGGTAAGAATAAATATTGAGAATGTTTTCAGACCTACTCCAGATTATATTATTAAGTGAATATTTTACAAAAAGTCATTAAAACATTATAAAACAATTTTTTCTTAAATAATATAAATTATTTTTACTTTTCTCTTCTATAACTTTTTACTTTTCTAATATTAGTTTATTCGTATTTTATTGCAGTGCTTTTGGAGAATTCGTCATGTGCAAATATCTTCATGTAAGCCAAGATTGTGGTCACGATGCTGCGAGATTTTTACAAGAACATCTTGATCGCATATCTAGTAATCTGATTCATGAGCATTGCGCTCACTATACATATGCAAGTGATGCCTGCGTACAAGCGTCAAGTTCACTTCAAAATCAAATTTTGAATGTTTACTTTGTAATTTCTGGACTTTTAATTAATATTTTCTATGTATATATTTTAAAGTGTTTTACTATTTGAAAGGACTTCCATCATTTTAATCAAATAAAATATATTAAGTGTCTATTTGTCATATTTTTCTATGAAATTAACTTTATCATTAAACACCAAGTTTTTAATTTTCTTTTACTCTCTTGTGGTGCCTACTTTATCGCTGTGTACTTTTAATTTGATTAAATTTACTGTTGTTTTGATGTTGATTTAATTTACTTTTAGCTAAAGTGAAAAGCAGTTTATACGTAATCAATTACAGATATTCAATCGTTTAACGATTTTGAAAAAAAAAAAAAAGTGACGTTTTGTTTATTTTTTAGGACTTCACATTATTTTGTTTAGTCGGCCGTTGGGAGTGGTGAGTGGATTTTTTCATGTCTATCTATCATTGCAGTTTCAGAAATTTCAAGAGTTTTAAGAATATTGTCACAAATTTGTAAATAGTAGTCGATAATTTCATCTAAAGGGGTTACTCAGGTTATATAATGTTTCTGTATTTCTACCTTGCTTTGACATTAAAATAGTTCATTTCCTTTAAAAACCCGTTAAAAACTTCACCAGGACAGATAATGGTCTTGGGGAGGAATCTGGCAAGTTTATCGACACTTGGCGACTTCTTAGAGACTTTGGCGAGAAAAGCCTTATTGTCGATATATCGATTATCTAGCTATAAATCGAATACTGGGCGAAATACGAGAACATTCTGGAAATATACGAGGCTATATAAAGGGATACCATCCCGGCAACGGAGTCAGTTTTAATCTAAATCATTGCGTTATAAAGAGTTATGCTTGACTAGGCATCAGCAAATGAATACAGCCCGTGCTGTATTTTATAGCGAAACTGAAATTGGTACTTGTTCGATAGATCTGCAATCTTCTTTAATGTTCTGTAAATAAGTTTTTAAGCCTCTGTAAGATTTTTCATTCATTCATGGACAATTCACGACACCCGTTTACGCAAAAATGTACAAAAGTGTCATACACTGCTAAAAATAAAATAGTATGTTTCACCGAAAAAATAGTTCCTGTTCAGAGGCAACCAATGATTTGGTGCTATGATTCATTATTTTAATATTCCTTATTCTTAAAATGACAAAACTAAAATGGTTAAACAAGGAAGAAAAATATTGGCTGCAGCTAAATTGGAACGAGTTTTCTTGTGAAACATATCATTTTACTTTTAACAGTGTAGCAATAATCAAGATCCTTGATTAAGTTTAATGTACTTTTTCTCTATAAAATTAGAATTTTGGCATTTTTTTTTTAATGAATGATGGTTAAGTTATTACTGCAAATCCAAAATGCGCAATGGTTTTTTAAATCAGCAGATGCATTTAAAATTTAATTAAACATTAAAATAACATTTTCAGATCGAAAACGAGTATGGTATTAGTTATATCAACATTATACGTTCAATTTCTCAACATAAAAATTTATCTATTCATATTCGAATAACGAAAACTACTCTTCATGCATTTATAAAAATAATTAAACAAATAAATAAAAATAAAATTGGTTTTCACAAAACCTCTGTAATATTTTTACTCATGTATAACGTCTCAACATGTCGTCTGTCTTTAGCACACTAATACAGGATAGAGTTTCACCAAGTAGACATATTATATCCAAGATCTATCACCTACGAATTTTACCTTTTTCTGGCTATTATTTAAAAAAATGCATCGCAACCTAATATAAAAAATAAGTGTGTAATTTTAGATAACTTTTATGTTAATATTAAGATTCTTAGTGCTTTTTACACTTATAGTAAACATAAGGTATATTGGAATTTTTCAGATTGCGCGGTACTCCCGACTAAGCATTGGCAGGGGCTTCGACGGTATTCTCACCGTTTAGGAAGGAGCATCCAATGGGCAGCCATCACTACACCTAACAGGAATAACATATCCATGCGTCAGTGAAACTGCTAATAAGTAGATTATCTGAGGTTTTTCGTTTAGTAACTAGAAGCCAAGCTGCAAACTTTTGAAGATGTGTAACACAGCTAGACAACCAGACAAACCTTCTAAACCACTAAGAGGGAGAGGCTTCCTTACAGTAAACAGAAGCATTTACGAAAAGTTTTAATGATCCGTTCTTATTAAGACCAGTTCTAAGCGATCGAATATGAGATTCCTTTCTAAATAACTAAGAAAAAAGAGAAGATATGACTTTTTAAAAACTCTGTCTTTTCTGGCACTTAAACTATTTGTACTGTAATTTCACCGAGTTTCGAGTGCTGCAGTAGGCTTTTCCATTATTGATAAGTCAGTCAGTGAGTGGATGTATTATTATATAACGTACAGGGTAATTCTGGGATAGATGGGCATGGAAGAGAGATAACCACTCTAAATATTTTCTAAACTTGTTTAGAAATGATAAAATGAATTTTGTTCCCAGGAAATAGTTCAATGAGTTCATTCATTGCGATATGCAGCTGTGTTTTTCGATTACGAAAAGTAAGGGGAATTTTAATGTTTGTTTAATTTACTGGTTGAGTTTATTTTGTTGAATTAAGTAACTGAATATTTTACAATACTTACGTTACATTTTGTTTTACTATACAGACTTTTAAGGCACGTACATAATCCAGTCTTTACTCTTAAGCCTAAAACTAGGATAATGCTTGCAAACTGTGAATATATGTGTAAAATGTTTTCTTGTGTGTGCAAAACGTGTGCGAAAAAAGTTTCAAATATGTATATGTTATTTTTTATAGAAATAAATTTTATAAAATCAAGGAAAAAAACAATGTCAAAGAATATTCTTTATTCGTTTCACATGACTTTTTTTACAATATAAAAATAATTTAATAGATTTCAAGCATTGAAAAACGCAATCTCATATTTCTACAATAAAATAATATTTTGCGTAATCATACTTTAAGATTTGAATTGAGACATTAGTATATAAAAATAAAGCAACTAACTAAATAAATAAAAACATGTTATTTTTTAGGGATTATAAAAGACAATTTCATATTAAAAATTCAGATATTAGTAATATTAAATTAAACGTCTAAAGTGTACAATATTAAAATAAAAATAAATATTCTCCTTTAAGAAAAAATTATTTACTGCATTAGCTGTATTTTTTTTATTATTTTTTAGTATTTTATAAAGGTTCATATATTTATATAAATGTATAATGATTTACCTTATGGTAGCAATTTTCTTCAATAGTAACATTTTTTTAAAGAAAAAGGTTTTGAACTAATCTTTTAGGTACATTTTCTATTCGTTTTAATATCAGCTTTTCGTTCACATTTTGAACTTTCCTTCGGCAATTCCTTTATATGGGCTATATCCAACACCTGCGGCTGACCTTAAGTGTAAATGAAACCATTTCATCTAAACGATGTTGGCAAAAGAAATGAAAATATTTTGCGCTGTATTTACCGAGCTATACTTCTATTGTTTTTGCCGTTAAATTTAGAATTTATTGATCTTTCTATTTTTGAACAAGGATTAGCCTTTTCTTTTCCAAACGGGAATATTTAAAAAATATTATTTTATTTTCCAAATACTTTGCATTAAATAATAAACTACATTTTATATTAAAGATATATTGCAGAGAATGCAAATCTTACAAGTCATTAATCTTTCTCTGTGGAAGAATATCTATACATTCAGAAAAAAGGACCGGTTTCGGTTTATTGAGCCTTAATGTGAAGGAAAAAAAAAAGATTGTAGATTGACAACCCAATCCTTACTAAATGAAAAATAAACATTTTTAACTTAACCAATATTTTAGTCCTGTTAATACGTGTGATATTTTGAACATACAAAAATCACTGTTCCTTTTACGGCAAATGTCCCATTTTCCTGAAAAATATACTTTAGAGATTTATTATTTCTTAATACCATATTTAAAATAATGATCCCAATAAAAGAAAGATAGATCTTAATAATAGTAATTTTTACATTTCTGCAAGTCATTTATTTCATACTAACGTTATTTCAACTAGATTTAAAATGTTTCGTTGTTAATATAACAATTAATGTTAAATACGAAGAAAAATACTGAAAAGTGAAATCTAAAGATTTTTCAAAACATCCATTATAAAAGACAAAAAGATAATTTATCTACTTTATAACTAAAATTGTTAGAATATTTAGGAATACAAACAGTATTTACGGGAAATTAGGCTTATAATTCGATGCTCTTAAAATTGTAGTTTACAATATGAAGAATAAATATTAAATATGCATGTACCTTCTTTTGGGAGTTTTCCCTATTTGATAGGAAAGAAAAAAAGTTACATTTCTTCTTCTTTGAAGCTGCATTCTAAATGCGAATGTAAATTGAAAACTGCATTATAAATTGAATTATTTCATTGATTTATACATATATAATGTTATACAAGAGTTAAAAGGCTTTCTGTAACAAGGATTTTGCAAAATTTCTCATTTTCGTGCTGCTATAATATGTTTCAAACAAACTAAGGATATTTACTTCATAAATATTTAGATTATTTTCTCTTCGATACTGAATATCTTTTCCTATAAACTAATTGAATAGTCAAAGAACCCTATATGTTACTTACTGCATGTAAAGTAAGTGACCTAAATTTTCCTTCGTTTTCAAGAATGATTATGCTGTATTTAAATATTTCAGCATTATTTTCAAATTTTGTATTATAATAAAAGCATTTACATTGCAAATTTTATGCTTTCACTGTTCTTTCTTAGGTATAAATATTTATAATAAAGAACTTGTAGAAAAACCAATCGAAATATATATTTAACGAATTTCGTATCATATCGTTTATTTGACTTACAATTCTTAAACAGCACTGCTCGGTATAAAAATTGCCTCTGACACCACTTCAGCATATTCTTATGTAAAATGACCTCCTGAACCCGAATATGACCACTATTTTGCCAAATCACCCACCGTGTTCTAGATGCACACCCTTCCTCATTTTTATAATTGTTTGGTAATTTTATACCCATTAGTTTGATTTGGAGATGAAAGATAATTATTTCAACCGTCCAATGTCTTCTGACCTGAGGAGCTACAGAGGTAGAAAGTTCTAAAACACGAACATTTGCAGTAAGGAGGGAATTTGAGGAGATTTGTGTCCATAAAGCAAAAGAAATTCAATAAAAACAATCACTTTCTGTTTCTTTTTTTTTTTTTTTTTTTTTTCGGTATTATTTCTCTTATTTTTACATGTTCCAGCTTCTAGTTTGCCATTTTCATACCAAAACACCACAAATAATAAAAATTATACAGTGAATTTTTTTCAAAATGTTGGTAAAGTCTCAAAGCCTTCACAAGAAAGTTTGACTGATTCACTGTACGACGTTTGCTTTCAAAAACACCAACGTTAAATGTTTTGGGCAGTGAAACATGAACAGTAAAATATCCTCCTTTGACACGTTTTAAAGATCACCACACAAGAACACCACCATTGAGAACACCATAAAGTTCACTCTCTTATCGCAAAACGTGTACTAAAGGAAGATAACGACTACATTGATAAGAGCAATGACCTTTAACACGTGTCAAAACATGAGATTTTACTGTTCATATTTTACTGATTTAAAGGTTCTGATATAGGAGTCAAAAAATTTAAAATTGTAGATAAAACTACTAAGAGCGCACATTTTGTGCATTGATACGTTGTAAAATAGAAGAGAGGTAATGAGTACTGCCTTTTGTTTTATTTTATTATTTTATTGGTGGGGTGGAGAAATTTCCGTTTTTCATATTAAAAAGACAAAACATGCATTTTTAAGTTATACCCATTTCTCTACTTGATTGTTTCAATAAATGAACGGGAAAAATCATTTTAATGAAATAATAAAAATTATTTCAGACTTACAGCGGACAATCAAATTATTAGAAATGTTTTTTTTTTTTTTTTTTAATATCAAAATTTTTTCAGTTTTTAAACAAATACTGGACTAAATGGCCTGGAATTTCAGATATACAAAGAACATTTAAAACTCACATTTCCCAGTATCGATTCAATTCAGAATGCAATATTCGCTGAAATATGTGCATTTGTATTTTATGTTAGTAAATATTTTTTTTTTTTACTGCTTACGCGCGAAAGATAGAAAATATTTTATTACAAAGTATATATTGGGCAACTTTTGTCAAATGTTCATTTGAATAGAGTAAAGAGTAAGCAAATTATCGACACAAGAACAAGCTAGATTTTAAGTGTTTTCCAGAGCTGAAATTTCATAAGACGTTTTTCACATACCGCGTATTTAATTTGAAGTTCCAATTATTTCAACCACTCTGCAAAAGTTCTTTTTTTTTTTCTAAAATACCCTTTTAGGCGTGTAACTCTAACATATTTATATTTATTTACCGCGATTTGTGAGTTCATAAGAGGTTTCTAATATGGAAAAAAAGATGCAACATTGTTGAAATAATTGATCTTTAAATTAAATACACTGCATATGAAAAACTCCTAATTTCATATCTGGGGAATACTTAAAATCTAGCTCGATCTTGTGCGGACAATTTACTGAATTTTTACTCTATTCAAATGAACTTTTGGTCAAAAGTTGTCCAATATAGTTTGCTTTCAACCTATGCAATAAAAATATTTATATCTTATGCGCATGCGCAATAATTTTTTTTTTACTATAAATGCTCATATCTCAGCATGTATTACACTATTTTATTTTTCAGAATGTTGATTGTCTAATGTTTTGTCAATTTTTCTGCCAGTTTTGTAAAATTTTATGGAAAACCGTTCTAGTTGTTAAAAACAAAAAACTTGCTAAAAATAATAATAATAATAATAGTAATAAAATAAAATGTAATCATTTCTGAAAAAAAATTATATCTGTTTAAATAATTACGCAATTTCAATAACGAAACATACAAATATTGTACACAGTGTGTGTAAGAATGTGTTGAAGCTACAAGTCAGTTGTAGCTTTTTATGATACAGGGTGATCCAAAGTATTTGCTCTCTTCTTCAATTTGTGGCTGGTCCCCTAATTGCACTCTGAACTAAATCGATAATGGAAAATATGAGTTTTTAAATGTTTTTCACATGTTTGAAGTTCCCGGCTCTTTCATTCAGTATCTTTTTGGAAAATCGAAAAAATTTATTTAAAAAAAAAAAAATGATAATTTCGTTTTCCACTCCAGTTGGAGTGATTTTGTTTAAGTGCGTATATACAGTAGAAACTTTGTCAGTAGTTTAATGCCAAGACAAAGCAAACTTTTTAAGATACAAATAATCTACATATTTCTCTTTCATGTTTACAAATATCTAATAAAGTTTGGAAAGTGAAGTTTTAATACTAAATTTGCAGAAAAAATATGCTAAACTGTTTTTTCAAAACTTTACTGTAATATGCACCTAAAACCTGAATTAGAATGGTGAAGAGAAATGAATACTTAAAAATGAGATAGCAACATTTGTGAGCTTAGGTTTTGTAGAAAACTGGGAAAGTAAGAGTTGCGTGGTTGTTGAGTCAGTTGGTTTTTACTCTGCTTACTAAAGCACTCTGCGAAAGATAAATACGAGTTCCGAATTTGATAAGGAAGATTTGTTTTTACGAGAATTAACAAATAAATTAATTTCAGTATAAGTTTGTTGAAAACAGAGGTTGAATGAAAAATGTAAATTAGATTAATATGTAAATGAAGTGTTGAAATTTCGCTAGACGATCTAAGGTGGTCTAAGTGCTTCCGCCTTTATTGTTGATTTTGTCCGGCTTTAGCAGTGTGATATGGTGGCAGAAGTTTGGAGGGTATTTTTGGCCACGAATGTTTTGGAGATAAAAGCAGCTAAGAGTGTATATTTGAAGGATTAGTTAGTTTTTCGCCAGTTCCGTCATATGTGTTCCGTGATAGTTTAAATAATTGTTTTATAGTGAGACCGCCAGAACATTGCATTTTGTTAATCTATTGAAAGTACCTATCATTTGCATTTACATGAAGAGGACAGACAAATTTTATTTCATAAGTCATTAGAAAAAGTAATACCATTTCTCCCCTAAATTGAGTTCCAATTAAAATGTTCTGTCATGCTTTAAAATTGACTCTATGACTTGTTGATGGATTACACAGCAGGTATGGAGAGTTTAGAAGGGCGATCATCCCCACACAGGCGCCCTTTGTTACACATTTTGGGGTTTTAAATAATTAAGCTTGAAGATTCTTTGTGCCAATAGAAGTATGTACCAGTCTTTTGCGTGTGAAAGAAACAATTCATTGCAGAAGCCTGAAATTAGTATTAGCACAGAAACTTGAACTCGACTTTTGAGCTCATAACTATTTTTTATCAAAAACTACAAAAATGACATTAAAATATGTTTGAAATACACGAAAAAATGTTCTATTTCCATCAAATTTTGTAAAAATTAAAATAATTTAATTCTTATTTCCCTTTATATATATATATATATATACGAAATTGTGTTACGAAATTGTAAATAATTGTGTTTATTTTTGTATAAATTCTTTCAAAGAGGCTTAGTAAGTTGATAAAGTGCTAATTTTGTGCATTTCTAGTCGTTTTAGCGTTGAAATAGCCTTATTTTCCCTTAAAAACGCATTAAAAAGCTCCAGTAATGCACGTAATGGATTTGGCGCCAAATTTGGCGACTTTTTCCCACCTTGGCGATTTTTTGGCGACCTTGGCGAGAAAATCCTTATATGGGATATACCAAATATGGAAGCTGTAAGTTGATTGGTTGACCACTTTCTAGAGTTTTCTCGAAAAATCTGGGCTCCATGGAACAGCATATAAGGAGCGCTTCCTCGCAAAGGCAGTCAGTTCAGTTCAGATCTCAGCCAGCTTCGCTAGTGCTTGCATTGCTCTTAAGCCTCTTTGAGAGAGACTTGCTTTATGTGTTATTACTATACAGTTTGTACTGTGGATTTGCTGTTGACAGCTGTTGTTTAAGCTGTGTTTACTGTTTGAATTGAAGCTGATACTTGGTTTATAGACCTACATTTTTCTGGAATTTTTTGTGAATAAATTACTGAATTTTTGCACGTTTGGCCTTTCATTCTCAGACAACTCACGAACCCCCAAGTACGCAACATTTCTGGTGTCAGAAGCGGGGATTGTCTGTGAATGGTGATAACGAGAGCTATGGAACAAGAAATGAAAAAATTTCTAGAAGGACTCACTGCTCAGATGAATGAGTTAAGATCTGGATTGATAGAGAAAATGGAAACAGGACAGGAAAAGATGGAAGCATCGCAAAGAGAGATGAAAGATAGCCTGAGTCAAGAGATGAATGAAATGAAAGCCGGACAGAAAGAATTGAAAGACGGTTTGACTGAAGAAATGAAGGTAACACAAGAGAAAATGGAAACATCGCAAAGAGAGTTGAAAGACAGTTTGACCGAAGAAATTAAATCTAATCAAGACGAGATGAAGAGAGAACTTTCGACAGTAAAGGAAGTGATTGAAAGTAAATTATCGGATCTGGGAAGCAGAATAGATGGAATAGAAGAGAAAGTTTTGAAAATAGAAGAGAGTTTTGAAGAGAAAGCAATGAAGATCGAGGAAAATGTTATGAAAGTAGAAAAGAATTTTGAAGAGAGATTTATGAAGATAGAAGAGAATTTTGAGGAGAAATTTAAAGAAAACTTTGATCAAGAGCTGAAAGGAAGGGTTTCAGAGATAGAAAGCAAGTTTAAGAGAATAGAAGAAGATCTGGAGAAAAAAATGGAAGAAAAGTTAGAATCCATGCCCCAGGAAACTGAAAAGAAAGAGAGAAGAATCCAGAATCAGGAATTTATTAAGCTATCTACCTACGATGGCAGTTCCTCCTGGCATGTATATAAGACGCAGATTTCCATCGTTGCTGAAGCTAACGGCTGGGACTCTGCCGCCAAGTCAGTCCACTTAGCAGCAGCATTACGGGGAGATGCAGCCGAGATCCTGAGAAATGTTTCTAAAGAAGAAAGGAACGACTTCGAGGCCCTGACTAGAGCACTGGAGCTACGGTTCGGAGAGAAGTGTTCTAAGGACTATAGTCGCCTCCAGCTAAAGTCCCGTTACCAGAAAACGGGCGAAAGTTTGCAAGAGCTGGCAGCGGACATTCAGAGATTGTCACACCTAGCATTCTCAGACTGTCAAGCTGATACTCGAGACGACTTAGCTCTTCAGTACTTTATCGATGCTGTTCGGGATCCAGAAATTCAAAAAGCGCTGAGACTTTCCAACATCTGAGACGTAGAATCCGCTTTAGGCTATGCACTTAGGATAGAGGCAGCCCAACAAGCCTCCCGTAAAGACCGCCATACCATAAGAGCAGTCTCATTAAACGATACGTCTGCTGGTGAAAATGAAATAAAGAGAAGTATCGAAGAGATCTTAAAGAGATTGCGCAGCCTGGAGAATAATAAGGAAATAAAGGATCGGAAGATAAAGTGCTGGGGCTGTGGAGGGGATGGTCACGTGAAGAGGAACTGCCCTGTACGACCAACTGTAGGAAATCACCCGGCTTCACCATCACTGCAGGGAAACTAAGAGGAGGCCATCTCGCGGGGCGGAGGTTGCCTAAAATTAAAGAGCCCCAATTTACAGTATTTCATGTTTCATCGATGAGTGGCGGCGATAATGGACTTCACGTCTATGGCCAAGTCAACAACGCCACCTGCCGGATGATTCTGGACACGGGAGCCAACGTGACCATTATTAGAACGGATTTGGCTCAAGAACTAAAAGAGAAGATCATCTGGACGCCGCCCTGTGTTAAACTCCAGACTGTGACCGGAGACGAAATCAAAATATATGGAAAAATGAACTTGACCATCACTTTTGGAAATGCCAGTTACCATCATATGGCATATGTGGCTGACATAAGAGATCCTCTAATCATTGGAATTGATTTCCTAAGAAAATTTAACTTCAAATTGGACTTCAAGAATAATGAACTGCATTCGAGTTCGGAAGACATAGCTGTGTTCAATACTGAAAATCAAGACATTCAGCAAATTTGCCAGATAACAGCCAAGTCGGAAGTTTCCATCCCCCCACACACAGAGACAATAGTTTCAGGAACCCCTCCTACCAAGCAATTCTTCCGCTATGGACTGATTGAATATCCGAATATAGACAATAGCCCAACAGGAGTTCTGGTAGCTTCATCTCTGGTGGATCTCTCCAAGAGTACTATTCCTGTGAGAGTCGCAAACATCAGCAATAAGGTCCGGACAGTGAAGAAGGATGAGGTGTTAGCAACCTGCACTCCTGTTACATGCATCAACCGTACCACGCAATCAACCGCATCCAAGTCTTCAGAACAATTAATAACGGAATTACTAAAGAATGCAGAGTTAGTAAAGGAACAGAGATGTGCTGCGGAGAAGCTACTCCAAGAATTTAAAGACCTGTTTTCTCGAACACCTGAAGACGTCGGGAGAACAAACATCATCCAGCACAGAATTGATACAGGAAATCATCCTCCAATCAAACAACATCCAAGAAGACTTCCATTTGCTAAACAGGAAGAGGTCACTGAACTTCTAAGTGAAATGCAGCGCAATGATGTCATCGAGCCATCAACGAGTCCTTGGGCCTCTCCCATAGTACTGGTGCGGAAAAAGGATGGTTCAACAAGATTTTGTGTGGATTATCGTCGTTTGAATGACATCACGAAGAAAGACAGTTACCCTCTTCCCAGAATTGACGACGCATTAGACACACTTGCTGGCAATAAATGGTTCTCGACTTTGGATCTGAAGAGCGGTTACTGGCAAGTAGAATTACATCCTGATGATCGTGAGAAGACTGCATTCACCACGGGACAAGGACTGTGGCAATTTAAAGTTATGCCGTTCGGATTATGTAATGCACCTGCCACCTTCGAACGCCTGATGGAGACAGTGCTAAAAGGACTTTCCTATGAAGCCTGTCTGGTGTATCTGGATGATATTATCATTGTGGGGCGCACCTTTGAAGACCATCTACGAAACATCCGAAAGGTGCTGGAGAAACTCAGAATGGCTAACCTCAAATTGAATCCAGGCAAGTGTAACTTGCTCCGTCGTGAAGTGAGCTACCTCGGCCATATCATCTCTGCCGAAGGTGTGAGAACTGATCCTGAGAAGATCTCTGCAGTCGAGAACTGGAGTCGCCCTGAAAATGTACACCAACTACGAAGTTTCCTGGGGTTATGCACTTACTACAGGAAGTTTGTCAAGGGTTTCTCAAATATTGCCAGACCACTCCACAAGCTGACGGAAGCCAAACAGAAGTTCCTGTGGACAGATGAATGTGAAAATGCGTTCAAGCGACTTAAAGAGGCCTTAACATCATCGCCTATCTTGACGTATCCACAGTCCAACAGACAGTTCATACTTGATACAGATGCCAGCCATGAGAGTGTCGGTGCTGTTCTGTCGCAGGAAATTGATGGTCAAGAACATGTCATTGCCTATTGGAGTAAATGCCTGTCTAAACCGGAGAGAAATTATTGTACCACCAGGAAAGAGCTACTCGCCATCGTAAAAGCCATAGAACATTTCCATCATTACCTCTATGGCAGAAGATTCCTGCTCCGGACTGACCATGCATCTTTAACGTGGTTGCTCCAGTTCAAGAACCCAGAAGGACAGATTGCTAGGTGGATACAACGCCTGCAGGAATATGACTTCGAGATACGTCATCGTAAAGGGACTCTACATGGTAATGCAGATGCCTTGTCACGGAAGCCCTGCTCGGAAAGCTGCAAGTATTGCTCTAGAGCTGAACAGAAATACCTGCCGATAAATCCGGTTGCCTGCCAAGTTACTGTCTCAACACCATCAGATCAAGATCCCGATCCATGGAGTGACGAAGAACTTAGAAAATCCCAGCTGGAAGATCCTGACATAAAGCCAATATTACAGCTGAAGAAGACGACCAGCAACAGACCTATCTGGCAGGATATTTCCAGATTTAGTCCCATTACGAAAAGTTATTGGGCACTTTGGGACTCTCTTCATATCAGAAACGGCGTATTATACAGAAAGTGGGAATCTGATGATGGGAAAAGCTTCAGATGGCAGATTTTATTACCAAGATAAAAAATTCCAGCTGTTTTAGAACAACTGCATAGTAGCTCTACCGGAGGGCATTTTGGGGTAATGAAGACTCTACAGAAAGTTCGGGAACGCTTCTACTGGTGCAAGGCAAAGGAGGATGTGGAGAAATGGTGTTAATCCTGTGATGCTTGTGCGGCACGTAAAGGCCCGCAGAAACGAAGTCGAGGAAGACTGCAACGGTATAACGTGGGAGCACCATTTGAACGGATTGCAATCGACATCTTGGGTCCTTTGCCACGGACCTCCAGTGGAAATAAATACATTCTCGTCGTGATGGACTATTTCACGAAGTGGCCTGAGGCATATCCCTTTCCCAATCAAGAGGCATGCACAGTCGCAGAAGTCCTAGTGCAGCAATGGGTGTCAAGGTACGGCACGCCCCTACAACTTCATACCGACCAAGGTAGGAACTTTACCTCTGATGTTTTCAAAGGACTGTGTCAACTACTCGGCATAGACAAAACCCGGACTACACCCTTACATCCCCAGTCGGACGGCATGGTCGAGAGGTTCAATCGTACCATCCTGAATAACCTCTCACTTCTAGTATCAAGGAACCAGCAAGATTGGGACTTGAAGTTGCCATTGTTCCTGCTGGCTTATCGAAGTGCTGTCCATGAAACCACCGGCTATACTCCAGCCCAGATGCTGTTCGGACGTGAACTTCGTCTCCCTTGTGATCTCCTGTTTGGTTGTCCACCCGATGCGCCTTCATCGCCCGAGGAGTACATCCAAGATCTCCAGGCACGATTTGAGGACGTACACAACTTCGCTCGGGAGCGGATTAACATGGCAACGAAGAAAATGAAGACAAGGTACGATCTAAAGGCTACACAATATGAGTTCCAGGAAGGAGAGAAGGTCTGGTTGTGGATTCCTGTTCGACGCAAAGGACTCTCTCCCAAGTTACAGTGCAATTGGGACGGACCATACACAGTCTTAAAAAGGCTGAATGATGTAGTGGTGCGGATCACTAAAACACCTTCATCAAAACCGAAGGTGGTGCACTATAATAGGCTAGCCAAGTACCACAAGTAACGGTAAAATTAAAATTAAAAATGTAAATACTGGTAAAATTTGCGCATGCGCACTGTAAATATTTGTATATAAATATTTGTACATATTTGTGAATTTTGTAAATATTTCCCACTTAATTTATATTTCTATGTTATCTTTATGTGCAACTTAGTTTTTGTGTTTTAGATTGTGTAAATTTGTTTAGTTTCGCCTCTTGACCAAGGGTTGCACTGCCCGGGACGTGCAGTCCTTGGGAGGGGGGCAGTGTTACGAAATTGTAAATAATTGTGTTTATTTTTGTATAAATTCTTTCAAAGAGGCTTAGTAAGTTGATAAAGTGCTAATTTTGTGCATTTCTAGTCGTTTTAGCGTTGAAATAGCCTTATTTTCCCTTAAAAACGCATTAAAAAGCTCCAGTAATGCACGTAATGGATTTGGCGCCAAATTTGGCGACTTTTTCCCACCTTGGCGATTTTTTGGCGACCTTGGCGAGAAAATCCTTATATGGGATATACCAAATATGGAAGCTGTAAGTTGATTGGTTGACCACTTTCTAGAGTTTTCTCGAAAAATCTGGGCTCCATGGAACAGCATATAAGGAGCGCTTCCTCGCCAAGGCAGTCAGTTCAGTTCAGATCTCAGCCAGCTTCGCTAGTGCTTGCATTGCTCTTAAGCCTCTTTGAGAGAGACTTGCTTTATGTGTTATTACTATACAGTTTGTACTGTGGATTTGCTGTTGACAGCTGTTGTTTAAGCTGTGTTTACTGTTTGAATTGAAGCTGATACTTGGTTTATAGACCTACATTTTTCTGGAATTTTCTGTGAATAAATTACTGAATTTTTGCACGTTTGGCCTTTCATTCTCAGACAACTCACGAACCCCCAAGTACGCAACAATATATATATGTATATATAAAGAAGAAAGAAACGTAAGCGTTTAAAAAATATTTTAGGCTACATTTCCCTTTATATAAACAAAAAATAGAAACGTAAGTGTTTAAAAAATATTTCGGGATACACATTTGTTGTCGAAATAAGGCTTTAGTAGCTTTAATAGCATTTGTTAATACAAACACGGAAATAATTGTCGCTATGTCGTCATGTTCGTGTAAGGCCTGTTAATAGTATTATTTATTAATATTCATGATAATTTTTATTTTAAAATTAAATTTAAAGTGCATTTTTAGAAATATATTAATTAATTTACAGATACACTTTTAAAGTAACAGAAATTTATTTACTAAGCAAACTACTCCTTTTAACTTATAATGTATCACAAGTTATGGTGAACTTAAACAAAAAAAAAAAAAAAAAAAAAATGTTTTCTCCACCAAGCTGGTATTTTTTTCTTTATATATATATCACATTTTATTAATATTAAAGAAATATTTTTGGAATATCAGAGCCATACTGACATGCTTTTGTCATTCTTTTAAATGTTCATCAGAGCGAATTGCCGATATTGCAATAAAATGGACAGTGCGTTGGCAGTGCTTTTGATAATATTTCTACAACAGACTGAACATAATAGAAATATATCTACAGATTAAATAATTTACAGATCACTGACATCTTGAAACATTCTCCAAGAACAAGAAAATTTCATTATGAATTTCCTCTTGTTTTGTTTATTCTGTGTGGTATAAAAAAATAATCAAATATAATAACCAGTTTTATAATAGATAATAACGTTGCATGATATTTTGTACGATGTTACAAAGCATCTCATGATGTAGTATTCCTTTATTTAACCGAAGTTACAGTATATTTCACATGATATTTTAATTATATATTATCATCTTATTTGTATTATAAGACATAAATATTCGTTAAAGAGATATTCGATTCAAATGTAAATCTGTCTTTGAGCTATTAGAGAATATTTATATTTTTGACAAAATTATAAATGTAGAGCTACTATATACTTAGGGCGTTTCACAAAGAACTGATAAATAAAAAAAATATACAACTCGGAAACGGTAATAGAAACTAATAGTATGGTCATTGAAAAAAAAGTTAAACTGATCCAAATAATCTCAACATATATTATTTTAATGGAAATAAATTTCACATAAAAATTATTGTTCGATGTTGGAGAAAATCAAACTGTTTTAGAAACAATTATAAATTGCAAATACGTAAAATAATTTTTTATACTAAATAAAGAACTGGTGTACAATCAATATTCAAACTAAAAACGTCTTCACACACCATAAAACTAATGAAAACACTATCTGTTTCGAAAGGACGTAGCTTTTCTTCCTCAGGTGCAAACACGTGCTACTACCTTGGCGGCAAAAGCAAGACTATAAAGCGTAGCTCATGTCTGCACCTGAGGAAGAAAGGCTGCATCCTTTCAAAACTGGTAGTGTTTTAATTAGTTTTATGGTTTGTGAAGAAGTTTTTAGTTTGAATATACTTGTTTTACATTAAAAGCAGAAAAACTACTTTTTATTAGACGTAGAAACTGTGGTACGAGTGCATTGGAAAAGCAGTAATGCATGAGTTTTTTTAAGCTGTATTCTTGTCTTTTTCGTTAGATGAATGGTCGTACTTAAATACATCAACATAATGCAATTGTTTCCTTATTTTCCAATATTTTGGTGCTTCTTGCCATAGTTGGAATAATTAGCGCTCTTGCCTTTAGTTTCCAGGGGCCAAGTTCGAATTGTGTTTCAGGTAGAAACATTCGTAGTTGTTCAAAAGTCACTTTATGCCATTGGCCTCCCTCTAATGAGCCTTAAAGGGACTTGGCACCTTTGACTTGGCACTATTGAAGGTTTCAAATAAAAGCTTATACTTCTATTTAATGTTTATAAATTGAACTATACTGGTTTTTGTTCGATAAAATATATATTCAGGGAACAATTCTAACGATTTTTTAATAAATGTATTACAGATTTAAAATTTTAAAATTACGTTTTCTCCCTTTGATATTTTTCATGAATTCATGATCTTCAAAACGCTAAAACTTCTGCAGGTATTTAAGAAAAGAATATTTTTTGGATGATTAATAGAACCTACTTAAAAGAATAAATGGTAGAATATTTGAAATATACTAATTAGTATTTCTGAAAGTAATTAACCCGTTAGTAGTCGCTAGTTGGTCGATTTGCCGCCCATCTTTCAGTGTTGCCAGATTTTTTTATTCAATGGCCACCAAAAAGTTTTAGAAATAGCATTTGATATACATAAAGCGCGAATAAAATCGAAGGAACGACGATCACATCACTTCTTAAAATTATTGGTGAGAGTTAAATAAAAAGTGCGCAATCTGTAATAGGTGGCGCTGTCTATAGCGACTACTAACGAGTTAAACAGTACATGTCTATGTAAAATATTGCCAACAAAACATAATTTTTTTTACATTTCTTTTTATTTTAATGATTTTGCAAATTCCATCCTTAATTCTTTTAAGTAGGTACTATTAAATGTCCAAAAAAATATTAAAAGTTTTCTTAAATATCTGTTTAAAGAAGTTTAAACATATTGAAGATCATGAATTCATGAAAAAATGCAAAGGAAGAAAACGCAATTTAAAGATTTCAAGTCTGTAAAAAAATATTTTTTAAATCATTAGAATTGTTGTCTGAATATATATTTTATCAAACGAAACCAAATATAGCTCAATTTATAAATATTAAATGGAAATATAAGCTTTTATATGAAAACTCCAATAGCGCCAAGTCAAATGTGCCAAAGTCATCTTAATATGCAAAAGAATGATCACAAACGACAATCCAAACCCAAAAATCTTTAACAGTTGTTATTTTTCTTCATATTGTCGTAATATTTTGAAGATTACAAAGTAAACAAAATTCTCTAAATTTATCGTAAATCCTTAATAGTTTTAGTTAAAATGAAATGATCTATAGTTTCTCTTTTTTTTTTTTTTTTTTTTTTTTTTTTTTTGTAATAATTTAGTATTTTACTTCTCAATAAAATTTTAAAATAAATGTTGCTACTTTAGAAAGTTATTGTAGATTACTTAACTTTTTCCGCCAAATGAAATTACAATAATAGTGAACATTCAATTTTATGTATAATATTTTTTATTTACACATAAAACCGAATACTTTTTATTTATACGTAAAATTTTTATTTTTATTTTTTTTTTCCTCGGTACTTTTAGATAAAACTTAAAAAAAATAATTTACAGTAATTCTACAAAATTAATTTTTAACTGTGTAGAATTGTTGAATTTTTCATTGTTTATTTATAACAAAGTATTAAGAAGTTCGATATGAATATTTTTCCTTCATTAGGGATAATCGAAATTTATTTATTTTTATTATTTTTTTATTTTTTAACTTAGTGAAATTTAAACAGTTCAAATAAAAACAAAGATAATGACGATGCAATATGTCGAAGATATTCTAATAATATGATTTAGAGGATGTTTTAAAAGAAATAATAAATAAATAAAAAAGAAAGAAAGAAGAAAGAAAAAGAAATAAAACTGAAATAAAAATTACATTTAAAAATTTGTCTTTAATCACTTCTATTTCCTCTTCCTTTTTATTATATATACATTATATATTTTTTATTATATATATTGTTGCGTACTTGGGGGTTCGTGAGTTGTCTGAGAATGAAAGGCCAAACGTACAAAAATTCAGTAATTTATTCACAGAAAGTTCCAGAAAAATACTGGTCTATAAACCAAGTATCAGCTTCAATTCAAACAGTAAACACAGCTTAAACAACAGCTGTCAATAGCAAATCCACAGTACAAACTGTATAACAATAACACTTGAAGCAAGTCTCTCTCAAAGAGGCTCAAGAGCAATGCAAGCACTAGCGAAGCTGGCTGAAGACTGAACTGAACTGACTGCCCTTGGCGAGGAAGCGCTCCTTATATGCTGTTCCATGGAGCCCAGGTTTTTCGAGAAAACTCTAGAAAGTGGTCAACCAATCAACTTACAGCTTCCATATTTGGTATATCCCATATAAGGATTTTCTCGCCAAGGTCGCCAAAAAAATCGCCAAGGTGGGAAAAAGTCGCCAAATTTGGCGCCAAATCCATTACGTGCATTACTGGGGCTTTTTAATGCGTTTTTAAGGGAAAATAAGGCTATTTCAACGCTAAAACGACTAGAAATGCACAAAATTAGCACTTTATCAACTTACTAAGCCTCTTTGAAAGAATTTATACAAAAATAAACACAATTATTTACAATTTCGTAACACTGCCCCCCTCCCAAGGACTGCACGTCCCGGGCAGTGCAACCCTTGGTCAAGAGGCGAAACTAAACAAATTTACACAATCTAAAACACAAAAACTAAGTTGCACATAAAGATAACATAGAAATATAAATTAAGTGGGAAATATTTACAAAATTCACAAATATGTACAAATATTTATATACAAATATTTACAGTGCGCATGCGCAAATTTTACAAGTATTTACATTTTAAATTTAAATTTTACCGTTACTTGTGGTACTTGGCTAGCCTATTATAGTGCACCACCTTCGGTTTTGATGAAGGTGTTTTAGTGATCCGCACCACTACATCATTCAGCCTTTTTAAGACTGTGTATGGTCCGTCCCAGTTGCACTGTAGCTTGGGAGAGAGTCCTTTGCGTCGAACAGGATTCCACAACCAGACCTTCTCTCCTTCCTGAAACTCATGTTGCGTAGCCTTTAGATCGTACCTTGTTTTCATTTTCTCCGATGCAATGTGAATTCGCTCCCGAGCAAAGTTGTGAACGTCCTCAAATCGTGCCTGGAGATCTTGGATGTACTCCTCGGGCGATGAAGGCGCATCGGGTGGACAACCAAACAGGAGATCACAAGGGAGACGAAGTTCACGTCCAAACAGCATCTGGGCTGGAGTATAGCCGGTGGTTTCATGGACAGCACTTCGATAAGCCAGCAGGAACAATGGCAACTTCAAGTCCCAATCTTGCTGGTTCCTTGATACTAGAAGGGAGAGGTTATTCAGGATGGTACGATTGAACCTCTCGACCATGCCGTCCGACTGGGGATGTAAGGGTGTTGTCCGGGTTTTGTCTATGCCGAGTAGTTGACACAGTCCTTTGAAAACATCAGAGGTAAAGTTCCTACCTTGGTCGGTATGAAGTTGTAGGGGCGTGCCGTACCTTGACACCCATTGCTGCACTAGGACTTCTGCGACTGTGCATGCCTCTTGATTGGGAATGGGATATGCCTCAGGCCACTTGGTGAAATAGTCCATCACGACGAGAATGTATTTATTTCCACTGGAGGTCCGTGGCAAAGGACCCAAGATGTCGATTGCAATCCGTTCAAATGGTGCTCCCACGTTATACCGTTGCAGTCTTCCTCGACTTCGTTTCTGCGGGCCTTTACGTGCCGCACACGCATCACAGGATTTACACCATTTCTCCACATCCTCCTTTGCCTTGCACCAGTAGAAACGTTCCCGAACTTTCTGCAGAGTCTTCATTACCCCAAAATGGCCTCCGGTAGAGCTACTATGCAGTTGTTCTAAAACAGCTGGAATTTTTGATCTTGGTAATAAAATCTGCCATCTGAAGCTTTTCCCATCATCAGATTCCCACTTTCTGTATAATACGCCGTTTCTGATATGAAGAGAGTCCCAAAGTGCCCAATAACTTTTCGTAATGGGACTAAATCTGGAAATGTCCTGCCAGATAGGTCTGTTGCTGGTCGTTTCCTTCAGCTGTAATATTGGCTTTATGTCAGGATCTTCCAACTGGGCTTTTCTAAGTTCTTCGTCACTCCATGGATCGGGATCTTGAGCTGATGGTGTTGAGACAGTAACTTGGCAGGCAACCGGATTTATCGGCAGGTATTTCTGTTCGGCTCTAGAGCAGTACTTGCAGCTTTCCGAGCAGGGATTCCGTGACAAGGCATCTGCATTACCATGTAGAGTCCCTTTACGATGACGTATCTCGAAGTCATATTCCTGCAGGCGTTGTATCCACCTGGCAATCTGTCCTTCCGGGTTCCTGAACTGGAGCAACCACGTTAAAGATGCATGGTCAGTCCGGAGCAGGAATCTTCTGCCATACAGATAATGATGGAAATGTTCTATGGCTTTTACGATGGCGAGTAGCTCTTTCCTGGTGGTACAGTAATTTCGCTCCGGTTTAGACAGGCATTTACTCCAATAGGCAATGACATGTTCTTGACCATCAATTTCCTGCGACAGAACAGCACCGACACTCTCATGGCTGGCATCTGTATCAAGTATGAACTGTCTGTCGGACTGTGGATATGTCAAGATAGGCGATGATGTGAAGGCCTCTTTAAGTCGCTTGAACGCATTTTCACATTCATCTGTCCACAGGAACTTCTGTTTGGCTTCCGTCAGCTTGTGAAGTGGTCTAGCAATATTTGAGAAACCCTTGACAAACTTCCTGTAGTAAGTGCATAACCCCAAGAAACTTCGTAGTTGGTGTACATTTTCAGGGCGACTCCAGTTCTCGACTGCAGAGATCTTCTCAGGATCAGTTCTCACGCCTTCGGCAGAGATAATATGGCCGAGGTAGCTCACTTCACGACGGAACAAGTTACACTTGCCTGGATTCAATTTGAGGTTAGCCATTCTGAGTTTCTCTAGCACCTTTCGGATGTTTCGTAGATGGTCTTCAAAGGTGCGCCCCACAATGATAATATCGTCCAAATACACCAGACAGGCTTCATAGGAAAGTCCTTTTAGCACTGTCTCCATCAGGCGTTCGAAGGTGGCAGGAGCATTACATAATCCGAATGGCATAACTTTAAATTGCCACAGTCCCTGTCCCGTGGTGAATGCAGTCTTCTCACGATCATCAGGATGTAATTCTACTTGCCAGTAACCGCTCTTCAGATCCAAAGTCGAGAACCATTTATTGCCAGCAAGTGTGTCTAATGTGTCGTCAATTCTGGGTAGAGGGTAACTGTCTTTCTTCGTGATGTCATTCAAACGACGATAATCCACGCAAAATCTTGTTGAACCATCTTTTTTTCGCACCAGTACTATGGGAGAGGCCCAAGGACTCGTTGATGGCTCGATGACATCATTGTGCTACATTTCACTTAGAAGTTCAGTGACCTCTTCCTGTTTAGCAAATGGAAGTCTTCTTGGATGTTGTTTGATTGGAGGATGATTTCCTGTATTAATTCTGTGCTGGGTGATGTTCGTTCTCCCGACGTCTTCAGGTGTTCGAGAAAAAAGGTCTTTAAATTCTTTGAGTAGCTTCTCCGCAGCACATCTCTGTTCCTTTCCTAACTCTGCATTCTTGAGTAATTCCGTCATTAATTGTTCGGAAGACTTGGATTTCAAAGATTTCAAAGACGGAAGGAGGCCGCTCACCACTATTCAGCGGTTTTGAGCGATTTCAACCTCCAAAGAGGGGCTCTGACGACAAATGTCACATAACAATGTGAAATTCTGAAAGAGCCCGTTTCTAGAGGTTAAGTCTCCCCCGTTGTTTATTGCACAAAAAAAAAAAAAAAAAAAAAAAAAAAAAAATTACAATTGCTGCCAGATATGAAATCCCACGCGACAGAGGGCAGCAGTTATTTAAAAAGACAAAATTTAGGCTTCTAATGAGGAGGGCAACAGAGATTAAAAACAGAGATGATTGTTGATGAGGAATGTCTAATTTGAGAGTCTTATATAACGAGGAGTCCATGGTTATAGTCCGAAGTTGCGCCGGGGATTAGCCCTTCACGTCAAGGGGCGCTGTAGTGACTAGAAATGATTGAACTTGGAGAAGGACACCGCACGAATTGAGAGTCACGCCGGAATTAAACCATACCGGACAATGGACGTTAATTGATAAATAACAGAGGTTGAAAACAGAAATGATAGTTGGTGAGAACTGTCCTATTTGAAAGTCCTGAATTACTTATTAGTCCATATGTTTTGTTTGAACTTGCTATTGGCTGAATGTCTTGATTTTCAGTGTTGAACACAGCTATGTCTTCCGAACTCGAATGCAGTTCATTATTCTTGAAGTCCAATTTAAAGTTAAATTTTCTCAGGAAATCAATTCCAATGATTACAGGATCTCTTATATCTGCCACATATGCCATATGATGGTAACTGGCATTCCCAAAAGTGATGATCAAGTTCATTTTTCCATATATTTTGATTTCGTCTCCGGTCACAGTCTGGAGTTTAACGCAGGGCGGAGTCCAGATGATCTTCTCTTTTAGTTCTTGAGCCAAATCCGTTCTAATGATGGTCACGTTGGCTCCCGTGTCCAGAATCATCCGGCAGGTGGCGTTGTTGACTTGGCCATAGACGTGAAGTCCATTATCGCCGCCACTCATCGATGAAACATGAAATACTGTAAATTGGGGCTCTTTAATTTTAGGCAACCTCCGCCCCGCGAGATGGCCTCCTCTTAGTTTCCCTGCAGTGATGGTGAAGCCGGGTGATTTCCTACAGTTGGTCGTACAGGGCAGTTCCTCTTCACGTGACCATCCCCTCCACAGCCCCAGCACTTTATCTTTCGGTCCTTTATTTCCTTTTTATTCTCCAGGCTGCGCAATCTCTTTAAGATCTCTTCAATACTTCTCTTCATTTCATTTTCACCAGCAGGCGTATCGTTTAATGAGACTGCTCTTATGGTATGGCGGTCTTTACGGGAGGCTTGTTGGGCTGCCTCTATCCTAAGTGCATAGCCTAAAGCTGATTCTACGTCTCTGATGTTGGAGAGTCTCAGCGCTTTTTGAATTTCTGGATCACGAACAGCATCGATAAAGTACTGAAGAGCTAAGTCGTTTCGAGTGTCAGCATGACAGTCTGAGAATGCTAGGTGTGACAGTCTCTGGATGTCTGCTGCCAGCTCTTGCAAACTTTCGCCCGTTTTCTGGTAACGGGACTTTAGCTGGAGGCGACTATAATCCTTAGAACACTTCTCTCCGAACCGTAGCTCCAGTGCTCTAGTCAAGGCCTCGAAGTCGTTCCTTTCTTCTTTAGAAACATTTCTCAGGATTTCGGCTGCATCTCCCCGTAATGCTGCTGCTAAGTGGACTGCCTTGGCGGTAGAGTCCCAGCCGTTAGCTTCAGCAACGATGGAAAACTGCGTCTTATATACATGCCAGGAGGAACTGCCGTCGTAGGTGGATAGCTTAATAAATTCCTGATTCTGGATTCTTTTATCTCTCTTTTCAGTTTCCCGAGGCATGAATTCTAACTTTTCTTCGAGATTCCGAATCTTGCTCTGCAGTTCATTCCCTATTACTTCTCTGTTCCACTCTTCTTTTATTTTTCTTTCAAGATCTTCCTCCATTCTCTTAAACTTGCTTTCTATCTCTGAAAACCTTCCTTTCAGTTCTTGATCAAAGTTTTCTTTAAATTTCTCCTCTACACTCCGTTCTATCCTCGTAACACTCTCTTCAACCTTCGTAACATTTTCTTCTATCTTCATAGCTTTCTCTTCAACCTTCATAACATTTCCTTCTATCTTCATAGCTTTCTCTTCAAAACTTTCTTCTATTTTCAAAACTTTCTCTTCAAAATTTTCTTCTATCTTTATAACTTTCTCTTCTATTCCATCCATTCTATTTTCCATCATCGTTAATTTACCCTCTATTGATTCTTTCGCCGTTGAAAGCTCTCTCTTCATCCCATCTTGATTAGATTTAATTTCTTCGGTCAAACTGGCTCCCATCTTTTCCTGAACTGCTTTCATTTCCTTCATTTCTTCAGTCAAACCGTCTTTCAATTCCTTCTGTCCGGCTTTCATTTCATTCATCTCTTGACTCAGACTTTCTTTCATCTCTCTTTGCGATGCTTCCATTTTCTCCTGTACTGCTTTCATTTCTTCAGTTAAGCCGTCTTTCAATTCTCTTTGTCCTTCCTTCATTTCATTCATCTGGGTAGCTAAGCTTTCTAGAAGTTTCTTCATCTGTTCCTCCATAGCTCTAGTTATAACCATTCACAGACAAAATCCCACTTCTGACACCAAAAATGTTGCGTACTTGGGGGTTCGTGAGTTGTCTGAGAATGAAAGGCCAAACGTACAAAAATTCAGTAATTTATTCACAGAAAGTTCCAGAAAAATACTGGTCTATAAACCAAGTATCAGCTTCAATTCAAACAGTAAACACAGCTTAAACAACAGCTGTCAATAGCAAATCCACAGTACAAACTGTATAACAATAACACTTGAAGCAAGTCTCTCTCAAAGAGGCTCAAGAGCAATGCAAGCACTAGCGAAGCTGGCTGAAGACTGAACTGAACTGACTGCCCTTGGCGAGGAAGCGCTCCTTATATGCTGTTCCATGGAGCCCAGATTTTTCGAGAAAACTCTAGAAAGTGGTCAACCAATCAACTTACAGCTTCCATATTTGGTATATCCCATATAAGGATTTTCTCGCCAAGGTCGCCAAAAAAATCGCCAAGGTGGGAAAAAGTCGCCAAATTTGGCGCCAAATCCATTACGTGCATTACTGGGGCTTTTTAATGCGTTTTTAAGGGAAAATAAGGCTATTTCAACGCTAAAACGACTAGAAATGCACAAAATTAGCACTTTATCAACTTACTAAGCCTCTTTGAAAGAATTTATACAAAAATAAACACAATTATTTACAATTTCGTAACAATATTAAAGAAAAAAAATATTTATGTAATATATAATATATGTTTATCAATAAAATAAATAATAAAATTCACATACTGTAATTTGGAAGCTTTAAACATACCATCATCAGTGCTTTTTTACTGATGCTGCATTTATGACTTTGACAATGATGATCGTATGCTTAACGCTACCAAAGATGCATTATGTGAATTTTATTATTTATATTTGCGCTTTTAAATTTGATTTAGACTTACTTTGCTGTATATATTTAGCTTCAACTCACGATTTTATGCAATGTATTTCCCCATTCAAATAAAATTTATGTTTACATAAGTTAAAAAATTTCCCTATAAATATCTATCGGTTAAATAATATGCAAAGTTTCTGATAAAATAAGTATAAATTTTGTATATAAAACTCTTTTTGTGTGTAACCGAGAGGTAAGAAAAATGACTTTGCATCCGGACCATAAATTTCCATGGCTTTATTTAATCTGCTCAGTGACACAAAACTAAACTTTCAGCTTAAGAAAAAAGATGCCTGGAATGTTTCATTTCCGTATTTAGAACGATAACGTCGTATGTTTTGAAATCCCTCCCCACCCCCCACTCCTTTTTTTTTTGTATTCAGAATATTTTATTGACAGATTATTATAAAGCCTTAAAATTTACATTTGAAATTTATTACTTATTCGCTTAAGTATTACTGTTTATTTATTTATTTATTTTAATCTCTATATATGAAAAATTACTGCCACCACTATTCGATTGATTTTTTTTTTTTTTTTTTTTTTTTTTGTCAAGAAATTTCTGTCGCCTTAATTAACGAATTTATTGAAGGAAGCCTGTGCACATGCAAAAATTTTCCTGGTTCAATACTGCTATCATAAATATTTATATATATTTTAAATTTTCACAATGAAATGTTAGAAACAAATTTCATAATTTATGTACGTTTATACAAAATTTTATCTTATACAGCTGTATTAAATAAAAATTGAAAAACAAAGGTGGCAGCGCCACCTTTAGTGTAATTTATCCCCAAACGTAATCAGTATTGCTTTACGTATAGGTCCAATGACATATAAAGTTTGATTAAATTCCGCCCACTGACCTATAGAGGGAAAGCCCTTCAATGGGGGTCTTTCTTAGATTCTTTAAGCATATTTACGCGAATTTCAGAGAAAACCATGGAAAACATCTAATGGCTAGATTGATGAGTGTGACTGAGATCAAATCCTGCATTTCTCATCTACCAGGTTTTAGTGCAGAACTGCTCGGCCACTGGTGCTGCCAGGCAGGGTTGCCAAATTTGGCCTTTTTTTAATTCAATAATCACCAATAATTTTTATTTGTAATGTTTGACTAATCACTTCGAAGATTGATAGTGTATTATGTATATCAAATGTCGCTTCTCAAAATTATTGGTGACTATTGAATAAAAAAAAGGCCAAATTTGGCAACCCTGCTGCCAGGGAGGTGGAGGGAAGAAAGAGATTGTTTTTATATCATTTTCTTCTGATCCTCTTTTATATTTAAACTTCGAGTATTTTTCTATATAGCTTGATGATAATTATATAAAACTATATTGAAATCAGTCAAAAAATAATATAAAGCACCTTCCTCCAACTCCCAGCCCCAGTTTATTCTTGTATATCTATGAAAATCTTTTTTTTTTCCCTTCCTACACTACGTTTCATTTAAGGTGAAAAAAAAAAAAATACGTAAAATATATTTTCCATATTCCTTGTCAGCCCCACCTCTTAAACCTCACTTTGCAGCGACTTTTCTTATTTCGTTAAAATCAGTAAAATTTAATATAAAATAAAAATCGTTCTTTTCCCTTCTGTCCCTCCAGCACTATCTCCTATAAGTATTTTTAGCCCATAGTCCACTTTTTCTTTATTGATGGCACACAGTTTGATAGAAATCTGAAAATAACGTTAGAAAAAATAAAAATAAAAATATTTCTATTTACAACCTGCCCCTCCCCAAGACCATTCCATATAAATTTAGTCATCACAATATATTTTATAAATTACTATGTAAAAATTATACAAAGTTTGACTGATATTTAAAAAGAAAAAAAAATTAAAATCCACTTTTTCTTTGCGTACCACCCCCCCTCCCCTATTTCCCAAGTATATTATAATTCTACTGTGTTTTCCGTCAGTTAATAATTATATAACATACAAAATTTCTTTAAAATCATTAATAAGTCATTGAAAGTCCCCCCCCCCCCTTTTCTTTTACCTATGCCCTCCCAAACCCAGAGATATAAAACTGATACTATACTTTTTCATTACTTTGAAAAGTTTTTTAGAAATCGGAAATAGGTAGTGAATTCTGAGAAAGGAATCACTTTACACTATGTTTATGGGAAAGAAATGTTATTAAAAGACTATGTAAAAATACTTCCCCCTTCAATAATTAAATTATTTTCATTTTCTGTCATTTTCTATCATTATTTACAATTGTTCTCGTCTGTGCCAAACTCATTAATATTTTATAGGCGTATCAGAGTTTTGAAAGTTTCAGCTATGTTAACCTATCCAAAACCTTTAATTAAATAATGATTTTTTTTCTCGCTTTCTTTTAGAGGATTTTTATAAGATTTAATTTTGTTTAGCGTATTGAGAATAATAAATGATATTGAATAAAAAATATTGTTGATACATTCCTTTGTTTTAAAATATTTTCCTGCAATAGTCAATTTTATAAATATGCACATTAAATTATTATATAAGTTTCAACTAATTAAAAACCAGTCTCAATACAGTGACACAATTACGGACAGATAAAATTGAAAAATATAGCTTAAAACAGTTTTTGCTAATTTTTTTCTAATTTAAAGGGGAAAAAAAATCTAAGATAATACTTTAACACAAATAAAACAACAACAATAATAATAATAATTAAGTTTTTTTTTTTTTTTTTTTTTCCCCTTTGTGAAAAATTAAATAAATATTTTTTAGAAAATTATTATGGTAGATAAGTGTAAAATTTTAACTTCTGAAATATTGAATTATAAAATAAAGATTATTTTTAATTTATGGTTTAACTTGTATGGAAAACATGCGCTTTAAAGACTTTTTAATTGAGAAAAGCAACAATTTGATTGTAAATATTAACATGACCTCTTTTTCTCTTTCATTCAAAAGTCCATTTATGTTGGAGCACACATTATGGTTAATTTAAACATTAAGTAAGTTTTAGACATGCCAAAAGTTTCACTATTACATCCGCTTACCCTTTTTTCTTTTGCCACTATATTTCCGTTTACCATTATTTCCGTTACTATTTTTTCTGTTTACCATTTTTTCCGTTTCCCTTTTCTCCTTTACCATTTTTTCCGGTTACCCCTTTTACAGGTACTCTAGGTGTAACTTTTCCTGTAAACATAAGCTACATCTCTTTAGATATATTACAAATGTTTCTGGATTCAAATCTAATTGATATAATTGTCAAAGAAACGAACAACTATGCAGAACAACAAAGAAGAGCAAATCGGGCAAAGATATCATATCAAGTAAAAAATGGATCCTTACAAATGACAGAGAAATGAAGCTATTCTTTGTGTTAATAACGATCCAAGGTATTGTCCGGAAACCAAATCAGGCTATGTACTGGTTTCATCGAAAGGTTTTGCACACTCCAGTTTACTCAAAAGTAATGCCCATAAACCGTTTTATTTTGCTTTTTCGATATTTACATTTTTGCAATAATGAAGCTGAAAAAAAAAAAAAAAAAAAAAAAAAAAAAAGAAGATTTTCCAAATCCAAAACTTTGGAAGCTTCATAATGTGATAGAAAATTTACGGCAAAAATTTTGTAACTTTTACATACCGGAAAGACCTGTATCTGTAGATGAAAGCTTGATGCCTTATAAAGGAAGGTTATCTTGGAAACAATATATTCCAATTAAACGCACACGATTTGGAATCAAAATTTTTATGCTTTATGAGGCTGAAACAGGGTATATTTGTGACTTTATTATCTATACAGAAAATTGTACTGTCTTCAATGAATTGTATACAAATTATGGACTTTCCACAAAAGTCGTCATGCACCTATTGAATCGCTTTCTTGGAAATGGTTATTGTGTGACTGTAGATAACTATTACATTTTCCCCGAGCTTGCAGATTTATATTTAGCCCCAAAAACAGATATTTATGGCACAGTAAGGATAAACAGACGCGATTTACCTACAAGATTCACAAAAAAAAAATATATATTACAAAAAGGTCAAATCATAGCTTTTTAAAGAGGTAATGTTTTGGCTATAAGGTGGAAGGATAAGAAGGATATGTGTCTGATGAGCAGTATTCATGATACTTCCATGATCAGCCTCAAAAAAAAAAAAAATAATAATAAAATAATAAAATAATAAATAAATAAATAAAAATAAATAAATAAAGATATAATCAAGCGAAAGATTGTTTCTGACTACAATCTAACTATGGGTGGTGAAGATCACTGTGATCAAGAAATATCCTTTCATCCGACAATCCAAAAATGTCAGAAAAAATATTATAAAAAGATATTTTTACATTTATTAGGCAAGGCACTCTGGAAATAATTTTTGCTCTACAAAAATATAGTTGGGAAACGTATTACATTTTTAGAAATTCGAATCCAAGTTGTAGAAGAGCTTTTACATAAATATGATGATGCCGGTTCTGGACAAAAGAATCTTGACAGACCACCTACAATAGATAACCGTGCCCGTCTTACTGGACGATACTTTATATTTCATATTTCTCCTACTCCTGCAAAATGTGAGTCTACAAGACAGTGCAAATTTGTTGTTCAAAAAATGATGCAAATGGGAAAAAAGATAAGGAGGGAAACACGGTGTACTGGTTGTGGAGTTGGTTTGTGCTTGAGAAAGTGTTTCCAGTTATACCACACAAAACTAAAATACTGAACTACTAATAGGCATTCATTTTTATTTATTTATTTATTTAGAAAATAATTAATTATTATTATTATTATTATTATTATTTTTTAGAAAAAAAGGCTCCACTAGAAGCGAACTTTACCACTGCCACTCTGAGTGGCAGCCGCCTCAAACGAATATGCAGTGGCTACAAAACCTTAAAATATTTATGCATGTAATTCAAAATATCAATTTTTAACTGCTAAGTATATTTTATTTTGTACTAAACATTTGATTTTTGCAATGAAAAAAATTGACAATTTATCCCAAATCATCAAAATAACTTGACAATTAAAAGAATATGATATTTTTAAAATTAAGTTTTCGACACTGAATTTGTCTTAAAGTTAATTTCATAGAATTAATAGAACATAACTTTATTTAAAATAAATTATAAAAACTGAAGGAAGAATATAGTTATATATTGTAGCAAAAAAAGTAGAATGCGAAAACAAAACAGATGATAAAATACCGCCATATTCCACAAGATCCCAAATGAATTAAGATATAATTATAATAAAAATAACTATTAATTAAAAAAAAAGAAGTATAAAAATTGACCAGTATGACTTTAAATAAAGATATTAAATTAATCATGAAAATTGTTTTAATATAATATGTGTATTAATAGGCGAACATGAAATTGGTGGTACACTTTTAATATAATAATTATGGGAGTAGAGGGTTCAAAGTGGTATCATTCGAAAGGTATGATTAGCTAGATTTGCAGAATACAAGAATTATTTTTTTTCGATATCAAGAAAGAAATTTAAAATACTTTTATTTTTTCTGCACTTTTTTTTATTTTATAAACGTATTCTTTTGTATTAAAAAATTTCTGAAGAAGAAAGTTGTTAAATCTTCCAATTATTTGAAATTCAAATAAAACCATGGACAAAGTAATTTGTATAGATGTAGCATTCTTAAACTCTCAACCACAGATTTTTTTTTTTTTCATTCTAAGAAGCAACGGCCATTAGAGTGGTAAAAATGATTATTAGCGAATGAGTAGTAGATCGAAGTTGATCGACTATTGAACACATACGCAAATTAAAAGAGAATTTGTTTTATGAAAGTTCTATTTTTTTCTAATTTATTTATGATATAATTTCTCTTCTTTTCTTTCTTTCTTTCTTTCTTTCTTTTTTTTTTTTTTTTTTTTTTTGTGTGTGTGTGTGTGTGTATGTGTGTTTGATTGGTGCTGATTAGCTGTTGAAATATACCAGTAGATGGTGCTTCTTTATGTTATTATTAACCTCATTTAAGTCAAAGCTATACCTCAACTTCTATAATAAAAGGACACCAAACATGATACATGCTATGGACATAAAAACGTAAAACTATGCTGTTTTATTTTAGGTACATATTGGTCGATAAATGGCGCGGCTATGCTTCAATTTAATTTTGTTTACGAGAAGTCAATTACTTTGCTTTACATGGGCGATACTAGTACTAATGAAAAATCCTCTTATCAATAAACAGCTTATTGTTAAGAGGATAATAATTTACAATTACACATATACAAGGTACAAACTGATATCATTCTATGACGTTTACTTTTGCAACCGTTTGTCATATTTATTTACATCCACCAATTTAAAATTTGATTTAAATGAAGGGAATAATGATGACATGCCATGTAAAATTCTGAAAAAGTAGCTGTGTAAAAAAATATGAAGTTTAAGATTTTTACATAACCTCCAAGTCCCTAAAATATGTTCAGTATACCACAAAAATTACCGCTTGAAAGGAAATACTAAGACAGACCAAATTATTTTATTTTAAAAATTAAACCGACTTTTCAGAATAGCATATAAGGCAAATAATGCAATACTGAAATTAAACAAATATTATAAAATAAAATAAAATATAAATATAAATAAATAAATAAATAAATAATATAACAAATAACTTGTTTTTATTTTTTTACAAAATCATTTGTATGAAAATAATTTGTGATAAGAATTTGTGCTTGGTATGAAAGTAATTTATGAAAATATTATCACCTAAATATTTTGTCGATAAAAAGTGGAAGCAGAATTAAACACAAAAGGAAATAGAAAGTAAAGAATGAAAAACACAAAACACTAAAACGTTTCTACTTTCCATCAATTAGGCAAGAATAAAGATTTTTTCAAAATATAAAAGTGATGCTTCGAAACAATAATAAGTTAAAGTATATAAACCTTTTTTTTTTTTTTTTTTTTTTTTTTTCTGAAAACATCAGAAAAGAAATGCAGAAAGGAAAACAAATTATCAGAAAAAATCGGAAGCAGAAAGAATTCAAAATATCAAGAGCAGTAGAAAGCCGAAAGAATAACAAAATATCATAAACAATGGAAAGCAGAAACAATCCAAAAACACAAAAAAAATAAATAAATAACAAAATTAACGTATATATTTAATCTTTATTTAAATAATTTATATAGTAACAACAAAATGAACTAACATAAGAAACAAACAAAAATTAATCACATAAATTTTCTACAAATATAAATGAATCACAGTATCTTGTAAGATTAACTGTCTCAGAAGAAACACAAATATTATTAAATAATATTTAAATGCTGCAAAAGAAGTTATTATAAGACACCAGATAAATAAATAATTAACCCCTCTTTATATTTTCTCGTTAAAAATGTTTAAATTTACAAAGGTATTTGATAATCAGTAAATGATTTTGTGCAAATAATTTTTACATAAACCAACTTGAATTACTATGTTGTCTTAAAATAACAGTACTGGAAATTGAAATAATTCTTACAAGACGATCTTTCGAAATACTTGAAAAACAACTTGCACAAAATTGGAGTGTGTAGAGATAGATATTCGCTAAATCAATGAAGCGAAATAAATCAAGTAGAAATTGTAAATTTGTCGAGAGGATTGTGTAACAGTATACGCTATCTACCAATAACACACATTCGAATTTAGACGTTTTGTCAAATATTGAGAAAAATTCGGTAGGAATCATCTTGAAACATTGGGACTATAAAGAACCTCAAGACCTCAAGTATTTCAGAAAAAGTTTTTTTCCTCAAAGAGATAAGGGAACCAGTAAAAAATTGAAGAAATATCAAAATATTTTGCTATTAAAAGTAATGCTTCAAATGCGTTTTCGATATAGTATGTGTTTATGAGGATTCTTTTTATTATCTGCGTAAAATTACGTGAGGCTATCACGTATATTCACAGAAATATAACGGTTTCTTTGAAAAAAAAAAAAAATAAATAAATAAATAAAAGCAGCCACTTTTTTAATTCTAACAAGTAGGGTATTACACCTAATGCAAATATAATTTTTGGAAACTTTGCATACTATTTTAGACACAGCATACTGCAATCAGAATGCACAAATGTAAATATTTTATAAAGTATGAATATTTTTACTAAATAATTTTTAACTACTCACGCGCAAGCTTTATAAAAATTCATTTGCATAATTTAATAGACAACAGCAAGCTACTTATCAGAAAATTCCAAATAAATATCGTGTAAATTCAAACAATTGTGAGTTATAGATTGAATAGAATTTTAGGTCTTTTCAAAATAAAAGCTAAACTATGAGGGTTTTTATTCATATTTTTATTATGATTCAATCAATGCCCAATGGGAATACAGTATTCGCTGATTGTAAATAAATATTTATAAAGTCCCCTATCATCCTCTATTGCTTTTACATTTCTAAAAGATGTTGGACGGATTATTGAGGAAATTTCCTAAATCTGAGAACTTTTTCAGTAATAGGTTTGATATTGTAATAAAAAAAAAAAAACTTAAATAAACAATTAGAATACAATTTCAGAAATAAATTACTTATATTACATAAGTTTTTGTTCAATTGATTTTTGCTTTGTTTCAACCATGTATTTTGTAAACGCGAAATTTAATATTTCTATTTAGTATGTTTTTTTCTTTGTTGGGTTAAAATTTAAGTGTCAAAGCTTCTTTTTTTAATATTTCACTTTATATCGACATTATTTATATTGTAAATTACTTCATTTTTTTTTTCTTTTGCATCTTGCACACATTTGATAACATACAGTGAAGGGGAATTAAAATCTTCTCCATAATGAATATCAACAACATAAGAAAAAAATATATTCTTTTTATTATATATATATTATTTTTTAATTACTTTTTTTAAGTGAAGAAACATTTCTCTGTTATATTAAATGCATTTACAAATTTAAAGGTAAACGTATGCAGAAAATTAATTGCTCTTTTGATATATTTTTTAAAAAAAATAAATGAATGAATGAAATAGAAATACGGCTTTAAGAGAGAAAAAATGGGAAGTTTTAATTTTCATAACAAAAAAGTATGATAGTGAAAAAATAATAAATAATGTTTCTTTACATTTATCTCATTGTTAAAAAAATAATTATTTTAAAACACACAATGTAAAGCACTAAAAAATAAATCAAAGTTTAAGTTTGTTTAGCTTCTAAAAACTACTTTTATCATGACTTTCTGTTTCAAAAAGCCGTGTTGCTTTTTTTAAGTACAAGCAGTTTAATGTATTCTAAAACGTGTGTTATTTGTTTAAACTTTATGTAATATTTAATGTAGATCTCTTTTATTATTCCTCCCTTGGAACATGAGTATCTTTATATGCATATATATATAATATCAAATGATGAATAATTATGAAGTTGCAAGCAAAAACTATAAATATGAAAAATACGCAACAGTTGTTTTTGGGGTTGAAACAACTAAGCATGTATCTTAAACCGGAGAAAAGTTTATGCAAAATTACAGTGTGAAAATAAAAGTACTACATCTCGCCTGTATTTACTTCACTTTATAAAGGGTCATAGTTAGTTATTTGGACTCTAAATATATTGTTGTATATTTGTGAAATTTATCGTTATTTGCTTAAAATTGTTTACTATTCATCACATATCAGCAATTTTTCAGTGTATTTTAATGCGTTTGTATCAATTTTATAAGATCACATGAATATTTAGATAAAGAATAATTTAATGAAGTGAAGCTCATACTATTCTGAAATATTACTATTCATATATTCATATATAGTGATATCATTTATTAACCGAAAACAATCAGGACTTGTTGAACGAAAAAAATGAGAGAGTATCTAATTTTATAACGTATTTGTATTTTAGATTTCAGCCGTTTCGAGATATTAACCCTAATGATAAATATTAAAATGTTTTATATATCCTCATATTCAATTTAAATATTAGACTTCATTCTATTCTATACTCGATTTTAATAAGAAAATATTTTATCTTAAACCGACTGTATCACCTATGCAAATGAAAGTCGTCTACTCCTATTTTAAATAATCAAATTTTCAATTGACATCTTTCAAACAGTTTGATAGTTTCCATCAAATAATCTCTTCACGTTAAAAATAAGGATATATTTTTACTTTCTTAAAAAAAAAAAAAAAAAAAAAAAAAAAAAAAGTGCAATTTTGAGAAGAAGAATATTAGAAAATCTGCGCTTTAATCTGGTATTTTTCTTTTATTCTTTGTCGTATTTTCAATTGCATCCGTCGAATATTGAGATAAACGGGTGCTGATTTCTTAACAATTCATAAAGAACTAATTTTAGTTATATATATCATTTTTTTTTTTTTTTTTTTTTTTTTTTTTTTTTTAACGAACATATTACTATATCGATAAACGAAGGTTTTTAAAACTGTTTGTTATATTTATTAAGTATTGCTTTGAGTCGTCACTATATACCAATTCTTGCACATTAAAGCTTATAAAACTGGCTTATATGATTAAAAGGGGGAATTTGAACCCTTATTAGAATTCATGCTTAAACTGAGTTAGCTCTTCTGGTTAACACTTCGAATTCTCTGAAGTTCGAAGTTTTAAAATTTTTCCTCGCCATATAAACATTGTACTTCTTAAATATCCTAAGATAAATTATTTGAGGTTCGCCTTTTAGTATTTGTTATATTTCAAACGTATAATTTACTTCAAAAAATTCTTTAATCATAAATTTGAGATTTATCATTATTTTCCGATATCAGAGTCAATAATTATAATTATAAAAGTGGTAAGAATAAATCAAAGCATCGTGAAATTTTAGAAATATATCATCGATAGAATGGGTTAAAAATCAAATATTCTCAAGCAGAGAAACAATCAGTAAGAGGTTTTATCCAAATGTTTATTTTGAACCAATATACTACAACTATTTAACTCAAAATAAATACTTTATTGTTTTACTTTATTTTAAAAGCAAATTGAATTCAACACACTTTCTGAACTAAGAAAATAAAAGGAAGAAATGAAAGAAAATTTGTTAACGCTGGCGCATGTGCTAGTCATTATTGTTCGGTTTTATCATATATTTAAATACTTTCATATTCTAATTGCAGTCTGTTGTCTCTAATGTATCCTTTAAAATTTCAAATAATCGAAGCTAAATTGGTTTAAATATTAACACGTTGAGTGCCACGTCAGCCATCGGTGGCTGACACTGAAATTTTCGTTTAGGCCACTTTGACCACTGGTGGCTTGCAGTATAAAGTTAAACTAAAATATTTACATTGTTTTAAGTAATTACTGAAAATTCATTTAAAATTTACTTAATTTTTATTTATTACATGATTATATCGTAAAGGCATTTTAATGGATTTTGTTGAAACGCGGTAAGCATAAAAAAGCATTACTATACCGCAATACCAGCGCTTCTAAGCAGCGCCCGTGGCCTGACAGTGATTTCCTTAAGAATTCGCGTGGCGCTCAAAGTGTTAAGCATGCTAAAAACAAACAAACAAAATAGTTAAAAAAAAAACTCTTACATTTCTATTAATATACATTTCAATCTTTTAAAAATAAATATTTGTAATTTAACGGAGAATCATAATTATATGCTACAGTTACAACGCGTTTCAACAATTATTATTTACAGGTTGATCCCAAACATATTTTTTTTCTTCAATATGTTAGTGGTTCTCTTTATGTCTTTGAAGAAAAGTAGTCACTGAAATACGAGAAATATAATACAGAGGCTGTTCGCACATTTTTTAGACAATTTTGATGGAGTGTACTGAAGCAATTTCACTCATATTTCGAGTTTTATTTGTTCAGTTTGATAGCCCTTGTTCTTAACTAACATTCTACATCATAATTTCTATGATAATAATGCTTTTTATAATATCGGAAGAGGTATATTTTTCTATTCCTCTTGAACGGCTTTCCAGAGTTCACAAAGCGTTGTAGGTCGGTGTTTGGATAATGTTGATTTTAAGAGTCGAAAAACACAAAAATCCAGCAGTGATACATCAGAAGATTTAGCAGGAATGTCAGTGAAGGGTATGGTTTTAATTCCCGTTTTTCGTTCCATTTTTTTCTAGAAAAGCAATTGCGGATTGTGATGTGTGGCTGCTTGTTTTGTCTTGATACAGTTCAACGGATTGATAGCATTGTGGATAAAGATCTGGATTTTCATTTTTAAAATTTGGAATTAAAATATGTTCTTGAGAGTATTTAGAGTTGATTTTGACATTTTTGTCACATTTTTTTGCTTTTATCTTGCGCTTGTATGAAAAACCAGTGGCAATCATAAATCCTTTAGAAAAACTTTCTTTTGATGCTTTGAGCCATGTAGCAATTTTTTTTTCTTCACTTTTGTGATAATAAATTGACCTTTTTTTATTGCAACCACTTAAATAATCCCAAGATGCATCTGTTGTTGCAATGTTTTTCCATTTTCCTCCTGATAAATGCTTTTCATAAAGATTTCACTAAAAACTATCTTTGGAAAAAGCGGAAAACCTATCCTTCCATCCACTGCCATTTTAAAAGCGCTATTTTGCATCTAAACAAAAATTCTAAATATCAGAAGATAAATAAAACTTCCAAAAATATAACTGTTGTGAAAATAAAATTCTCCATGCAAACGATTTTTTTCTTACTGCGAAATAAAATCGTCTAAAAAATGAGCGAACAGCCTGTATGCTCTAAGCACCATTGAAGTAACAATAGGATCCATGAAGTATTTTTCTAGAAATTAAAAAAAAGAAAAAAAAAAATCAATTGATTATTGGTAGTCTTCTGCAAAATATTTAAGATTACGGATGATAAAAGTGGACAAGTCAGTCTATAATACCTTAATATTTATAAACTAATGACGTTTCCTAAGACTTTTTAAACTATTTCATGCTTTATCTGTTAAGCAATTTCCGTGTCGTGTAGCATTTATCGAAATGACATTTTAATTTATAAATTTCTTTGAATCGAAAATAATCATGGTATCGGTGTAATATTATATATTATTTCCCAGATAATTGAAGTAAACGAATCTAATGTAAAGAAAGTGCTCAAAATTTCGCTAATTAAGAATAACAATACAAGGAATATATAAGCAAATTTAATTGAAAATAGGAGATTTATTAAAATTAATTACATATGTAGTTTACATTTAAACAAACTAAATTCAATTTTCCTGTGATTTTTTTTTTTCAGAATTATAAATATAAGCAGGGATTTTTGTTTATTTTTCAAAAAAAAAAAATTGTTATATCAATAACTGCACTTTTATATAAAGCAGAGTTGATTCAATTACGTAAGATAATAAATCAACATAATTTTGTTTTTTCTTTTCGTTCTTCAGAAGTATTTTCGACTTCAATTCTTTGCTTGTTTATAGTACAATGTTTTACTCATTGAGTTAATTTTTTCTAGTTCTATATTAATGTCCATAAGGTAAGAACATGTTTTACAGGAAATTTTTATTAGCATCATATTAATTATTCAGCACCAAGTTTAAGAAAAAAATAAAGACATTTGTTCGTTAATAAATTTCATTATTCATTATATAACATAGAAATATTTGTTCAGAGAAAGCAGATCATAATTAGTACAGTTATTCATCCTGGAAAAAAAAAAAGAAAAGAAGATTAATAAAATTATTTTATGAAGCACTGTGTTCAAATTAATGATTTCACCGTCTTAGAAAGAGGAATAGAAAGACAATTTAAGTATGCTATGTATTTTCAAGGTTATCAGTTAATACAATAAAAAAATATGTATATAAATGATTTTGGATAAAATAAGTAAAACATTTTCTTGTACAGATTACGAAGTATATGAAGGATGCTCAAATATATTAGCTACGTATTCTAAAATTTATAACCGAACCTTGCATGTAATATGTATGCTTTTTTTTTTTCAATTAACTTACTCGAAAAAAAAATCATTTTTTCCAGAAAGAAAAGAAATGTGACTTAAATTTTTAAAATTATTTTGATGTATACCGAGTTAAATATTTAATAATATTATCAACTAGCAGATGCTGTGACTTCGTTCACGTAGTGTTTTTGACAAAATTATTTCATTAATTAAATACAATTTTCATCTATGATATTTTAATTTATAAATAACCTATCTAATATAAAAACTTTAAATACAAAATTAGAGGAAAATGTCTTGTGTGTAACAACTACATAACTTGCATTACCCACTGCTATGCATATTATATACTATATTAGGGAAAGAGTAATCAGAAAAAATATAGAACTTTAAATAAATCAGCCATTAAAACATTTTCTTGTAAGATCAATCTAATGCATACGTTGTAAACATATATATGTAAAACAGAGTTTGTATACAGAGTTAAACAAAAATCGATAGCGTAGTTTTTTTTTTTTTTTTTACATTAATTTTTAAAATCTAAAACCAATCTATTTAATCAGGAGAACTGTGAATTTTACTTCCATAATCAAGTAGTACTTGAGAAATAGCATCTAATAGGAGGGTTTACTTAGTATACTATTTGAAGGAATTTGATAGAGCCGTTTTTGATATACCAACATTACGGTTCCGCTTCCAATTTACACTTAAACTTCGCAAACACATGTATCCAAGAAACAAGAAATCACATACGAAAGGATCATAAAAGTGTGTGAATGAGGCGAATTTCAAGAAAATTCGTAAAGCTTTTTTTTAAAGAAAGACACTTGCGAGACCTAAAACTGACCTTCTTTTATAAGATGCCAAACAATTTTCCTCTGCTAGCCAATTATTACATTCGAAGGGATATATAAAGAAGTGTATGTATAGCAACATTGAAGAAAATCTTTGTAGACATGTTTGAGATACGGAAATCTGTTCTCATTTCCACTTTTCAATATCCCACTTCTGTTTTTCCAAATATCACCAAATGTTACCAAATTCAGCTCTACACTGAACTTGAATTAATTCAAGTAATTAATGCAAGTTTATTTGTTTTTGAAATATGATAGTCAGAAGATCCCCCCTCCCACACACATACACGCATACACACACATACCCTTTGACCAATCGCCAAGACCATTTTTTTACACCTTAAAAAGTATAAATAAGGTAAAAGCTCACTTCCGAGTTTTTCAAGGAATACAATAGTTCCCATTAGCTAAAGTAGCCGTGTAATGGAAATAAAAATAGTTTAAAAAGTATACATAAAGTCTGAGCATCATTATATATATTTGAAAAATGAATATTCTTAAAATATATGAATATTCTTAAGATAATTATATATTCACAACATATGGGTATATTTTTTGACAAAAACAACACGTAAAATGTAAAAAGTAATGAAATTTATGTTTTATTTCAAAATATGTATTGCACAAATTAATACATATCGTGTAGAAACACAAACACACACACGCATATATATATATATATATATATATATATATATATAACTTTAAACGATTCATTAAAAATAATAGTAATAATAATAATGATAAATGAAATTAAAAGGAGATAAAAATTTTCCATCATATATTTTAATATTGTGAAACTCTTAACCAAGTAATACGAACCTCATACAAAGGAAATATTATGTTTAGTCTTATCTAATCCTTCTTTCTTAGCATAAAAAAAAAATAGGCGGCGAAAAGCATGTGACTCTCTTAAAACGTCGAGAATACTTGGATTTTTTACGATTGACAAATAAAAGTGGGAGTGTTAAAATAGCTAGAGGCAAAATATATGTAGAAATGTAATGAAGGTTTTTATTTATTCATATTTTTCCTTTTGTTCACGACTTAAAAAGAAAAAAAAAAACTAAAAATATTAAAAGAATTATAGTTTAAAAAAAAAAATAGTAATAATAATGTAAAAAAGCTTCTATTTACATAGTTTGAATATTGGTGGGTAGAAAATACGTTTATCTTATAATAACTATTTGAAAATATTGAAAATTTCTGTGCCATATCCATTTCTTAAAATTTATCTCAGTTTGTATTCATCACAAATAAGATAATTTTTAACCATAAACATATTTATGGAGAAAAAATGCACTCTAAAAACTAGTGACGTACAATATATTAAAGAAAAAAAAAACTTTGTACATAATCATTATCAGATGCAAAAAGAAGCCCTGTTTGTTTCAGATCGAAATAATTAATCACGAAACTTTATTAGGTAAGCATTAGTATTTTATCCACACGAAAAATCACACTTAAATATAAACTTTCTATTTTGAAATACGAGATTCACAATTTCAGTTAGCATATTTAATGCCCAAATGGCATCCAAATACGTGACTTTTTAACTGAAACTAAACTTCTTACAAATAACATAAACAATATATAAATCTAATTTCACTGCAATCCCACCTTCTTTTAATTGTTTCATATGATCGCGCAGTAGTTTTGTTACAGTTTTTGCACATTATAGCTTCAGTTAACGCCGCAATGAATGAGATCAGGTGTGATTTTTAGAGTGAATGATGAGTGCCTCCTGTTGCGCAGTAATGTAAAATATTGTTTAATGTTCAATGTTGTGTAAGAACTCTCCCTGAAAGGCTATTTCCGAAGACTCTCAATTATTGCTTAATGAGATATTAGAAATGTAAAAATTAAAATTAATGGTTTACAGCCCACTCAAAATAAGTAAATAATGCGTAATTATTCAAAAAACGTTCTGGTCAAGTCGATCACAGTATTCAAACAGCGAATAATTTTAAAACATATGATAACAAATTAAAAGTGTTCTCGCTTTTTTCAACTGTCGTTTTCGATAAAGAAAAGCGCAAATCTATTAATCATTGCAAATTAGTAATGAAGAAACGGTACGTAAAAATTTAAATACTTTGATTAAATATTCTATTATTATTGATAGTCAATTAAAAAGAAGAAAAAAATCAGTGATTTAGAGTTTATATGAGTTACATGAATATAATTTATAGGAATTTTATTGAATTGTGAGCATTGATTATTTAAAAGAATAATAAATAGAATATTTAAGACATGCAATTTTCTAGTGTCCTTAAAAATTTTGAACATTATCTCTATTACCAGATTTGTTCTTATCGAACAATGTAACCTAATAGGGCTAAATGGATACTCAAATGCGTCAAAAACTGCTTTCGGGGCATCTATCTATATAAAATCCTTAAATGCATCCGGAATATCTACAGTTAGGTTACTCACTAGTAAATCAAGACTCACCTCTGAAAGGATACCACGTCTCAAGATTTCCGCTGCAGTTGTGTTAACTAAATTAGTGAAGAAGCTCTGAAGAAAGAAGTTATAAAAATTCACTTCTGGATTTGTTGTCCTTGAATGATTGAAAAAGCAAACCAATGAGCTCAAGACGTTTGTAGCAAATAAGGTATTATTCAGTGTAATTTAGCTTATGTTTTTATGTTTCATTGAGTAATAGGTTTAGTTCATACCAATATTTTAGTTTCTACTTAAGTTTGATCTTTAGAATTGCAAAATTGGCAACACTGAATTTTTTTTTGGTTAAATTTTTTAGTTTTTAGAACTCGGTTGCCTTTTTGGAAAGGAAAAAAAAATATATATATCTTTATTTTCACCCTTTAGTCGGCGACATGTATGGAATATTTTAAATATTTTATCATTATATTTTAGGAGTTTGTTTCGCTCATTATAGTTGGCGTTTTAGAGTTAAATGAAACTGTGTTTTAATAAATTTAAGTTTTATGATATAGTTAATGGAACTATGTGCTATCTATATAAAGTGCGTCATGAACTGTGTCAAGTATTATTGTTGTGTAACGTTAAATAAAAGAAAAAAGAGAATTCAAGTGTGATATATCTGTTTTTCAAGTAAACATGTTTTTACAAGGATAACAGCTATCGTTGATTTAAAATCTCACATTGATTGAAGAATGGCGATATGTGACTTTAAAAAACAATTCGGCGCATATCATTTATACAGACACAGACCCTATAAAGATTGCAGAATGTAACCTTTCTAAGGAATGGACCTCCATTTCTAAGTCAGAACGAGAAATCGGAGTACAATGAGACTGTTATTTCTCTATTAGATGAGTTATTCCTTCAAGAAGTCTTCTTCAATAAACGAATTATGTGTGTTATTTAGAAATGTAGAACCTTTAGATATAATCAACAATTGTTCATAATTCACGAGAATGCAAAGTGTATTTGCATGATGTAATAGATTTGTGCTAAATACAAGAAATCTGTACAACCGATAACGGTAAGCTTAACAAGTACTGACCTTTCTCCTTCATTAGAGTGTATTGTTAAAAAAAAAAAAAAAAAAAAAAATCTAACGAGCTTTATTTGTGCAAGAGATAAAGTGTCTTGAAAATAGGACTTTATTTCATAATAATAATAATAATAATAAATGTTTAAGATTGTGCCCATTCTTAGACAGTCATGGGACCCATAAAGTGGATAGACGGTTACGGCACTCTAATTTCACTTTACGTCGGAAACACCCAATGATTATTCTTGATAAAATTAATTTTACTTCTGTACTCATTAACCATTTTCCTGTTTTACATTTTCATGTAGGTGCGGAACTGACACTATTTTTTGTTCTGAGAAAGATTTGGATTGTAGCAGCGCGAAGTGAGGTAAGAAAAATAATTTAACAGTGCCTTGTAAGATGGTAAGTTTAAATCAGTCCTATCAATCAATGGCAAAATTGCAGCTAATCGACTTCAGCACTCGAAAGTTTTTTTTCTAGAACGGGAGAGGACTAATATGGTCTATTTCAGCTAAAAATTTTGCAAGTCGAACTAAACAAGTAAAACCGGTATATATTTGTATCTTTGTTTGTTTTGCAACTAAGGCATTGGATTTCAAAGTTGTCAATGATTTGATAACTTCAGCCTTTTTTAGGAGCACTGAATAAATTTAACGCCAGATATTTTTTTGCCCAGAAGATGGAAACCATTCGAAACTTTTCTGTGATAATGGGATAAATTTCATAAAAGCTAACAATGAAGTAAAGGAAATTATCAGATCTTTATTGAAATTTATTTGGCTAGTGAAAACATTAATTGGAATTTCCACACTTCCTCTGCACACCAGTTTGGAGGTTTATTGTAAGCAAGTGTTAAATACTTGAAATACCACTTAAAACGTATAGTAGGTGACACCATTTTGAGCTATGAAAAATTTGTCACACTGGTAACACAAATAGAGGCTATACTTTATTCTTGCCTACTTTGACCGCGTTCTAATGATCCTAACAACATGAAAGACGTAACACCTGTATATTTCATTGTTGTTTCATCGTCAGTAGCATTATTGGAACTACATTACACTGAGATCCCAAAGAATAGCTTGAGCATATGGCAAATAGTGCAGAGATTAACGCATAATTTGTGGAAGAAGTGGTCTTTAGAATATTTAAATGAATTAATTCATAGATCTAAGTGGTATAAGAGACATGTGAACATCAAAGAAATATACCTAGTATTGCTAAAATACCCTTCTAATTATTCTATCTTTCTAAAACGGTATTCAGCCTGGGTTATTCAAATACACTCTGGCGAAGATGGTGAAATTAGACGTTTAACTTTACAAGATAAGAAAAGCATATATAAAACGCCAGTTACAAAAATTGCTACATTGGCCTTTGTAAATAAAATTTAGATTTTAGTGATATTATCCAAATTAATTTGAATAATGTTCTATATGTGTTATTTTATCACATGTTTTTTTGTGCATGATTATAATTGATATTGCAATTCTTGTGCTTATTTTATATTTACAATTTATATTGAATTTTTACAACATTCAAGGTCCACTGGTATGTTGACGCCGCAACGTAGGAGATCAGGTTCAATCACTAGAGTGAATGATGAGTGCCACCTGTTCAGAGTAATGTAAAATAGTGTTCAGTGTTGTGTATATCTCTCCCGGAAAGGATGTGTTCAGAGACTCTCAATTATTACTTAATGAGATTTTCAACGTGTAAAAATTAAAATTAATGGACACAGACTGAGAGTAATTAATGAGTAATTGTTTTACAGTTTCCAAATTAAATTAAAAAAAAAAAAAAAAAAAAAAAAAAACAATTTTTACAAAACAAGTACAAATTTATTGGTTAGGAAATTTCTGATTGAGAAAATAAATATATAAAAATACAAATATTGAGCAGTGAGTATTTCTCATAACATATTTCCCCCATTGAAAGACATGAGTTTATGCTACTGGCGGAGAACAAATCGTTAAAAGAAGTGAAGAGCCTTAAGTAAAAGATTCGAGGTTCAATTATTATCTTAGTCATTTTTTGCTCTTAAAATTATTTCAGAAGATCCAATAAAATTCTGTGCTTTTACAGGCAATTTAAACAGACTACCAGAACACTCAACCCTCATAGTCAGAAAAATACTTTATGAGATAGTTCATTACGATAAACATGGCATATAAACGCACGTGTAAAAGTATTTATACTGAAGTTTTCATTTTTTTAATTAAAGTATAAAACAATAAAAGCATGGAAATTTCTGGCGCTTTTTAACATTAGATTAATATTAAACAGAAGTATATGTGGTAAGATAATTTCAAACACAAATTGAAGAAAAAATCTTCACAATGGTAACTCCTATAATTTAATTAAACTGAGAATCACGCATACAGAAAAATTTAGTGAAGAACATTGTATGAAATTTTTGAAATATGATCGTATATCTATAAAATAATTTTTTGTATTTAGAGAATTTAAAAAAAGAAAATCTCATTCATGATTTAATAAAAAAATAAATTATCGGTTTCATTTATGAAAAAGAATAAAAATGTTGTAGTGAAGAATTTTCAGTCTTTTGTAATCTTTTTCACTTATTTCAAGTACTCTTTCAAACTTTTGAATTTAAAGTAGAAAAATGTCTGGTCTGGAATTCCTTTCACTTATGTCTAAAATTAGAAAGGATGTTCTAAGGAGACGACTTTTCATCATGCATAGAAATTATATGAATTATGCTAAACGAATAAAGCATTTTAACTTTTTTAACTATTCAGAGGTATAATACTTTTTTTTTTAATTTAATAAATTAAATATTAAGTAATTCTACTTGTAAAAATTAAAGAAAGAAAAAAAAGAAATCTAAGTCAAAAATTGACGTACAAAGAACATTTTAAAATTTAAGAGTAAACTAGTAATTTTTAATTAATATCTCAATAATTAATTATGACGTAAATCTTAATTTTAATGTACAATTTTTCATCTACAGATAAGACTATATAAAATTGTATCTTTTTGCAGCAGCAATCGATTTAAAATCATGTATTAGGTTGATTTTTTTTTTTTTTAATCGACTTAATGCAATCACTTCGTTTATCTCTCTCTCTCTCTCTCTCTCTCTCTCTCTCTCTCTCTCTCTCTCTCTCTCTCTCTATATATATATATATATATATATATATATATATATATATATATATATATATATATATATATATATATATATATAAGGAAAGTTTTGTCAGCACGATAACTCCCGAAATAATACTCCAAATCAAACCCAATTTGGACAAAGAACTTAGCTCATAAATATCTTGGATGAGTTCTTTAACCAATTGCCCCACCTTTTTGTTTTAAAGTGGCGTCCACTTGAAAATTGCAAATCCACGTTGAAAAAATCGTATTTAAAACCAGACCTGCTTGAATTTTCACGTAAAATTTGGACCACACAATGATAAGGGTCTCAAACAAGTTTATTAATGAATTTTATCTGCCATTTTTAACAAAGCGGCGGATATCTTAAACTAAGCGGAGCCACTTGAAATCAGGCTACCACATGAAAATTTAAAATCACGATAACTAATGAAATAATATTCCAAATCGAAATAAATTTGGACAGTAAACTTATTTTATAAATATCTAGGATGTGTTTCTTAACCAAGTTGCTCTGCCATTTTGTTTTCAAGTGCAGACCACTTGAAAACTTGAAATTCGCAAATTCGCATTGTTAAAAGCGTATTCCGAATTCATTTGAAATTTTATGTACACATAGATCATATATAAGGATTTTAATCAAATTTATTAAAGAACTTTATCCGCCATTTTTATCAAAGTGGCGGATATCTTAAACTAAGCGGGATCACTTGAAATCAGGCTACCACTTGAAAATTTAAAATTACAATAACTTACGAAATAATACTCCAAATCGAGCCAAATATTAACAGAGAACATTTTTTTAAGAACTTGTATGCGTATGTTAAATAAGTTGCTGCGCCATTTCGTTTTAAGTGGAGATCATTTCAAAATTTCAAATTCACATTGTAAAAAGCGTATTTAAGACCGGATTTGCTTGAATTTTGATGCATACATAGATCATAAAAGGGTCTCAAACAAGTTTATTTATGAATTTTAGTCACCATTTTTTAAAAAGTGCGGATGTGATAAACTATGTGGGACAACTTGAAACCAGGCTACCACTTAAAAAATTATAAACATGTTAACTTTTTAAATTCTGATTCAATTAGAACCAAAGCTGGACAATGAACTTACCATATAAATGACTTGGATGAGTTCACTGGAAAACTTGTTAGTTCGCGTGTTGGCTTGCTGCGCCATTTTATTTCCAAATGTCAGCCACTTGAAAATTTGTCAATATGATAACTTTGTAATACTGAATCAATTCTTATCAAATTTGGGTAGTGGACATATCATTGAAATATGTCAGATAAGTTCGCTGGGCATCTCACTCAGTTTTTTTGTTTCCAAATGGTGGCTACTTGAAATCACGGTGCCGTTTGAAAAATTCTTATCACGAGGATTTTTGAAATACTGAATAAGTTTAAACTAAAGTTGGACAATGAACTTATACAACTATCGTGGATGATTTCGCTCGGCAAGTTGCTTCGCCATTTTATTTTCAAGTTGCTGCCCCTTTGACTGCCTCTTGAAAGTTTGTCATAGCAATGGTTTGAAATACTGCGCTGTTTCGAACAAAAGTTGAACAGTTAATTTATTCTTCAAATACCTTTGATTAATTTGATGGGCAACTTGCTCCATCAAATTGTTTCCAAGTGGCGGCCACTTGAAAATTTGTTATCACAATAAATTTTGAAATACTTAGTTAATTCGAACCAAAGTTGAAAAATGGATTTATCATTCCAATACCTATGGTTTTAATGGGCTAGTTTCTCAACAATTTTGTTTCCAAGTTGCGGCTACTTAAACGCTACCACTTAAAAATTTCTTATCGCGATAACATTTAAATACAGAATTTAGTCCAATCAAAGTTGGACAGTGAACTTACCTTACAAATATCTTGGATTAGACCACTAACCAACTTGCTTCACGAGTTTCATCCCAGAGTTTGTCAACACGATAACGTTTGAAATTCACTGAGAAAAAATTCTGTAACTGACATCTAGAGTCTAAATCGCTGCTGTAGGAAAAATAGTTCCATGTCATCCTTATAAGTTCTAGTCCCCTTTGAAAGCGAGATCTAGAAACCTGTATTAAAATTCAAGAGCGTTTGTCTATATTATCGAGGGCAAAGTTATTTAAAAAATCTCTGCATATAAATGCGAATAGAAACGGTGAGTTTCAGCAACTATAATCTTGGTTTATTACCCAATTCTAGAAAATCAAGCAAGAATTTTTCGCAATACAAAAGATTCAGAATATTCAGAACATTCAGAATATTGTTTGACCATCTAGAAGTATGTAGACTAGAAATTCTCGAGCATTTCTTCTATTAAGTTTATCGATGTGCCTTATGCGTATACCTCGGAAATCTATATTTCTAGTTTAGGGATTTAGAAAATGATCCTTATTCATTCTAGATGAAGGTGGTATATATATTTTTCTCTCAGTGTTCTGAACTAATTCGAACTAAATTTGTATATTATACTTATCTCAGAAATGCATTTCATATATTTGTTCGCCAACTTGGCCCGCTATCTTGTTTCCATGTGCCGGCCACTCATAAAAAGTATTTATGAACCGGTTTGCTTAAAACCACATATGTACAAAGCCCAAATCAATATTTCTACCAAGTCCATTAAAGAAATCAACCTAATCTTCAGAATGAGCCGGAAGGACTTGATTTCTTTTCTTTTCTGTTCCCTCCCCCCCCCCTCTCTCTCTCTCTTTTTTTTTTTTTTTCTTTAAGACCACTGCCGACTTTAGTTAAAACAAAATAAACGATTGAATGACAACTCGTGGAATTACTCAACTTACATAGGCTTTTGTTAAGCTGATTTTTACTTTGTTTGTATAAGCGAAATTTTATATTTCTATTTCGTAATTTTTTTTTGAATGGTTGAATTTTAATGTCAAAACTTTCTTTTGAATATTTTACATTATTTTAACGTTAAATATTTATTATAATTTGTTTCATTATTTCCTCTTTTACATCTTGCACTCGTTTGGTAACATATAGGGAAGGAATATTAAAATCTCAACAACGAAAAATGAACAACTTACGAAAAGAATATATCCTTTATACTATTTTTTATTTTTTATTTATTTTATTTATTTTTTGTTTTTTTTTTAAGTGAAGAAATTTTCGATGTTTTATTAAATCTTTTTTTTTTTTTTTTTTAATGAAAACGAATGTAATAAATTAATGTGTTTTATATATTTTTAAAACCATTTTTTAGTTAAAAAGTTAAACATAAATACGGTTTTCAGAGTCTAAAAAGGGGAAGTTTTAAATTTCATAACAAAAAGCATGATAGTGAAAGATTAATAAATAATATTTTTTACATTTAGCTCTTTAAAAAAAATAATAATTATTATTATTTTAAACAATACAATGTAAAGCATTAAAAATAAATCTAAATTTAAGATTGTTCAGCTTTTGTAAATTACTTTTATTGTGAAATTCTGTTTCGAATTGCTGCTTTTTTTTTTTTTTCTTTTTTCCTTCTAAGTACAAACATTTTAAATTCTGCTAAAAATATATATGAAGTGTTGGTTTAATCTTTATGTAATATTATATATATATCCATCTCTTGGAATATGCATATTAGTGTATGTATGTGTATAGAAAATCTTATACATATCAAGGTAAAGCTAGGAGGGATCGCGCGATAGGAGAGATTGCGCACATAGGTCGGAGGGAAAGAGTTGAGTGAGCGAATTGAAATTTTAGGTGGTTGTACAACACGAATAGGGAAAAGCCTACTTGAATCTGCATATTAATTGCTTCAAGAGTTTAAGATTAAAAGTGGTTATTTTGTCTCGTACTCAAAAATAAATTCTTGAATTTGCATAACCCTTCCTAAGAATTTCAATACAATAGTAGTAGTACAATTTTTTTTTAATTAAACAATTTCTCATAACCTACTGACCTAGGCTAACGGTACAAACATCGCGATTTATTCTGAAGGTGAGTAATTTTTTATTAGAACACTGCGAAATCTCTCCTACCCAAATGGGAGAGTTTGCGCTTTTGCTGTTTAGGAGAGATTGCGCATTTAAAATTGTATACAGCAAAGATTTCGCAGCTTATTGATGATAACAAGACAATGATGATGAGTTTTTTCAATGCCTGGGACTATACCAAAACCTAATTTCCATAAGTCATTGGACTACTTCAAACCATTCGAGAAGGCGCACTACCTTTATGGAGACTATCCACGGAATCTGAAATTGAACATTATTCAGGAGTGACGCAATCAACAAAAGCCACAGCTCTGATTGAATTTACCTCTAAAATGCTCTTAGCCTATGAGAAATTTATCGCAAAATATTTAAATGTTATTGTATATCTATTTAGTTTTGCAATACTTTCAAATATGATGCTCAAGTTTTGTACAGCTGTCGGTTGCTTAAACAGAAGAGATAAAACTAAATGCAAGCAAAAAATATCAGGCTGCCCAGTCTTCATTTTAAGGAATATAATCGTCTAAATTTCAATAAAATAAAATAAAAGTAAAGGATTTTAAACGTAAAGGATTTTTTGGTGGATGATTTTGAGGACAAAACTTTAATAAATAGTAAATAGTGGGCGGATTCTGCTCTTAAAAATGGACAGGGCATATATCATATATCATTGCACGCACGGTGTGCTAACTATTTTTTTTTTTTTTTTTTGCTCGGAAATGTCTGTTCGAGACGGTGACACCGTCTCCAACAGGTTTACCTGTGGCAGGCGGTTGCACAATAACTTCACACGTTCAATAATATGTGCAATGTTGTGGACAACGACAGATTCGGTCGGCAAACAAGAAACCATACTAGCTGAAAATGTAATGTACCAATTTTAAGTTAAACGTGTTAACTAGCAACTTAATATTATTTTCTTGCCTTGTTCTTTATCTAATTTTGTTCTTTTTTCTGTTTCTTTAATATTTTTTTGCTTTGAATAAATTTTTGTAGTTTTTTTTAAACTTATTTTATTTTTCTAATTTTTTTAATTATTGAATTGAAATATGCACTCCGAATGCAAAAATATTTGTTTACAAATACTTTACAACAATGCCATTTAGGTGAATTATTATTATTGATAATATAATTGAAGTTATAATAAAGAGCAATCTCTCCTACCCATGTTCGCAATCACTCCTACCCTGTAAGGAGAGATTGCGCAAAATAGCTCTTTTGGTTTTATTACTACGGTTGATTTAAATTACAACAGAGCGACAAAATATTAGTGGAAATGCATATAGAAGATGGATAAATTCAAAGTTATGCACCAAAAGTTTAGCGAAAAGTTAATATTTGGATTTTTTATATCATTTTATTGAATTGTTCGCAAACTCTCCTATCTTTACATTATATCAAATGAAATTTATAATTTTGCAATAAACGCAACAGTTATTTTTTAAGGTCAAAACATTTAAGCATGTCTCTTAAATAGACAAAAAAAAAAAAAAAAAAAAAAAAAAATGCACGAATACAGTGTGAAAATAAAAATACCACACATCAGCTGCTTTTACCTTGTTTGATAAAGGGCCAAAACTAATTATTTGAAACAGAAATATATTGTTGATTAAGTGTGAAATTTATGGTTAGTTGCTTTCAACATATATCCAGTGTTGCCAAATTTGACGGGTTTTTTATTCAATATCACCAATACTTTTTAACTGTAACGTTTGACTAATCACTTCGAAGATTTATAGTCTATTATGCATAACAAATATCACCTCTCGAAATTATTGGTGATTATTGAATGAAAAATCCGCTAGATCTGGCAACACTGGACGCATCACTATTATTTCAGTGTATCTTACTTCACTTATAATTTTACATCTTTACATAAATATTTGCATTAATGAAATGAAACGTATACTATTTTGAAATAGTACTTTTCATGTCTGTACCTCGGAAGTAAAGGACACCATGACACGAAAACGTAATTTTTTAGGAATGATATTAATGATGTTATAATAAAATGCATTTGTCAGGAATATGAGGAAATGGACATGGTTTTATTTATTTATTTATTTATTTATTTATTTATTTATACTGTTCTATATATATATATATATATATATATATATATATATATATATATATATATTAGGTAACTTGAAATTGGGCTTAATGTCTCTATGTAAAGCAAAATATGCATATCAAAGACATATTAATAACTCTTTTCACAAATTGGCCAAAATTTCTTTTACCTCCGGGGTAAACATATATAATATTTTAATTTACTATCTGAAAATAAAGCAAGACTTGTTGAAAGAATAAATTGAGAGAGTATCTAAATTTATATCGCATTTATATTTTACACTTCAGCCGATATTCATATTAATACTAATGATAAATTTCAACCCTTTTTATCTTTTCCATTATTCAATTTAGATATTAGAGTGCATTGCACTCTACACTCAATTGTAATTTGAAAATATTTTATCTTAAACAGTTAATGCCACCTTTAAAAATGAAAGTCGTCTATTCCTATTTTAAATTATGATATATTTAATTGACATCTTTCGAAGCGTTTCATATTTTCCATTCAATATTCTCTTCACGTTAAGAATGTGGATACGTTTTTAGATTCTTTCTTCAGAAATGCAATTTTCAGAGAAAGAATATTAGAAAATCTGTTATTTAATCTTATATATATATATATATCTTTTATTGTTATTCTTTGTCGTTATGATATATATTTTCAATTATATATAAGAAAATCAGATATATGTGTGCTGATTCTTTTTAACGTTTTCTTTTTTTTTTTTTTAACAGTTCATGAAGAAGTCATTTGGTTTTCATATCGGGCTTTAGCGACATATTTATATATCTAGAAGTGAAGCTCTATAAATTTCTTTAAGTTTTTGTTATATTATTAAGTATTGGATTAGGTTGTCGTTATATACTCAGTTTTCTACATTAAGGCTTATTAAATCATCGCATGTATTTAAAAGAGGAATTTGAACCATTAAGAGAATTCATGCTTAAACTAGGATTCGAATCTGGCACCTGTGAAATGAAGTTCGATTTGTTAACATTTTCCTCACTACATGGCTATTGCACTTAATAAATATTCTAAAATGTTAAATATTATAATTTATTTGATATATACTTTTTTGCATTTCTTATGAGTAGGATGTAAAAATTATTTCGAGTAATACTTTAATCCTAAATTGGAAATTTATCAATATTTTCTGATATAAAAGTAAATGTTAATATAAGTAATAATAATAATAATAATAATAATAATAGTAACAAAATTCAAGTATCGCGAAATTTCTAAAATACATCATTTTTAGAATGATTTAAGTATTAAATATATTATCTCAAAACGAGATAAACAATAAAGGGTTTTATCTAAATGTTTATTTTGAGCAAATATACATTATACTACAATTAATTAATTCAAAATAAATACTTAAAAGATTTCTATATCACTTTATTTTCAGAGTATATAAAATTCAACGCATTCTTTCTGCATGTTAAGTATATTAATTTGGGATTTTCACAACAGTAAAATATACATTTGGCAATATATTAAAAAGAAAAAAAAAAAAAAAATGTTCGTGCATGCGCAGTTAAACATTATTAATAAAAATGCTTGTTTTTTATCAATTGTATAAAATTTTACATTCTATTTACAGTTTGTTTTCTCTATTGTATCATCTAAAATTTTCAATAATGGAAGTTAAATTGGTTTGAATATTCTGTACATTAAAAGAAAAAAAAAATGTTGATAAAAAGTTAATGGTTAAATGAATCGTTGTATTTCTATTACTGTGCATGTTAATCCCATACGAATTATAATATTTAAATTTAAAGAATCATATTTAATTTAAATTAATTAATTTTATTTTAATTAAATTTAAAGAATCCATTATCATATGCTATAGTAACCACGTGTTTCAAATGTTATTATTTACAGGTTAATCTCAAATATAATTTTGACTCTGGTATGCCATGGGTTCCCTTTATGCATTCGAGGCAAAACAAGCACTGAAATGCTAGAAGCATAACATATTCTTCGAACCCTTGTATAATCAAGAGCATCCATGAATTATTTTTCTCGAAAATTGAAAAAAGTGTCTAATGTCGAAAATTTTCTATGATTATTTGTCGTCAGTGTGTTTTCAATACATGACTAGTAGAGAATTCTCAAAATATTTAGAATTGCATATAATTTTAATTCAAAAATGAATTGGCCAGTTTATAATACTCGAATGTTTATGAACTAATGATGTTTTGTAAGAAGTTTTAATATTTAAAAATAAAAGTTTTTTAAGTACAAAAATATTTTGTGCTAAATGTATTAAGGAAATTTCAATTCCTTATATTTTCTTTGTATTGAAAATAATATTGGTATCAGTGTAATATTCTATATCATTTAATAAAAAAGCACCACAAAACTGGCGTTGTAAAAATTGTTGCCGCTTTGACTGCAGCACTCGTGCTTACTTTATTCGCCTGATGAAGGGTCGTGTGTTTTTTCGACCCGAAACAAGTGTTGCGAGTTTAATGCATTTTATGGTGTTTATTCAAAGTTTGTAAGTAATAATTCTATATCATTTCTTAAATATTTGATGAAATTCAATCTCTCTCTCTCTCTCTCTCTCTCTCTCTCTCTATATATATATATATATATATATACATATATACATATATAGAAAGCAATGCAAGTGTGCTTTTGAACAGCGTTACTTAAAGATGGTACGAGTACAGTTACGAGATTCGACACGAAAATGCCCGCAAAGTGTCCTAGTGCACGTCAAAGCCAGATTTTCGAATTTTTGATTAGATATTTAAAAATTAATTAAAATAATAAAATAATAACCTTACATTAGCTTTAAAGTTATCTGTTAAAATACTATTTTTAAATTTAGATGTCAAAAAGTTTCACAAATTCATATTTTCTTCTATATAATATATATATCTTTTCACGTAAATAGCAAAAAAATACCAAAAATTAAATTTGCTTATAAATATAAAAAATGGCGTCCTTATAAATTAAAAATTAAATAAGTATAATAATATATACAATAAAACAACAATAATAACAACGGTAATAATTCATAGTGTTTTTTTTTTTTTTTTTTTTTTTTTTTGAATTCTGTTTCTTAAGCTTTTGTAAAGTACCTAAATTTTAAATCGTGTGTTTTTGGCACGAAGAGTATGCTTGGCTGGAAAACTAATTAAGCATCATTTTATGCAGAGCTTTACTTATAGAACATCGTGGGCATTTTTTTATTTATTTATTTTTTTCTTAAATTTTTACGCTAAAGTAGATCGTACATTTATTGCCAAAGTCTTTACTTTCGGGACACCCATTTTAAACGAAGTAGCGAAAAAAAAATGTATGTAACTATATATATATATATAACTATATATATATATATAACTATATATATATATATATAACTATATATATATATATATATATAGAAAACAATTGACAGGAAAATTTATAAATATATAAGTTTTACAGATTAGAAAAACCAATAGGAGAATTATTATAATTTTATAAAATATTTTTAGTAGTTTTATACATTATATGTATGTTTGATTTCTCTTCAGTTATTGGTGGTTTTCTGTTTGGTGAGAAGTTGGGGGCAAAGGATAGTTATTAGCTTATAGCTACTGTTCTTTCAGAAACTTCTCGTTCACCCCTACACTGAGGGGCCTCCCTGACGAAGATCTCAGTGTTTTTTGGGGTATAATTTCATTCATTTGTTTATATATTTCTACGTTTAATTTCATTCATTTGTTTATATATTTCTGCACTTATATATTACTATATATATATAAAGTATAAAATATTGCCTAAAAGAAAGGACAAAACAGAAACGATAATCGCATAAATTATGTGTTTCTGTCTGATTATATTATTTTATAGAAAAAAATGCACTTTTAAGAATGGAAAATTTATTCTTTCAACCACTATTTTAAACATAGACATATATTAAAAGTACAAACAGTATATGAAGTTTTTTTTTTTTTTCTCTCTTTTTTATAAGAAAGGAATACAATCCTTAAAAATATTAAAATAATATAAAAATCGGTGCTTATTTTTTTTTCTTTATTAGGCAGGTGATAAAAAAATTAATTAATAAATTATATAAAAAAAATCCATCCCCAAAGTAACGATAACAAGTCGAAAGCCGTCAAGGGGGAGCTATAATAAATCTGTACCATGATCAGGTTCCATAAATATTTATTGATTTTTCTATATACTAACCACTATTAACTAATCATAAAACATTTAAAGTGGAAAATATATGTAACCACACAAGAAAAGTAATAAAATAAATAAATAAACAAATAAACAAATAAATAAAAATAAATAAAATAAATAAAAGTTTAGCTGTCTCATACAGAAGGCGTTGTGCATATTATAATATAAAAATGGCTTTAAATTGCTGTAATTTTATAATAGACTAAATAAATCAAATAAAATACTGTATGAAATAATGTTAAAGTATGTATTATATGTACAACGCGCAGTGTTGCTCATATGTAATTGGGATTTAAATATAAAAAGGCTCCTTCGATTTTTTCGGTACTGACTGTTTCCAAACTGTGATGCGATAAGCAACCATTTGAACTCCACGGGTAATCTATTGTTGCAGGCAATAGGGCAGGCGCAGGCGCATGTGAACGAGATTTTGCGTGTGATGAAGCAGGACCCGAAGCGAGGCTTAGAACAATTTAAATGGACGTTTTATTATTAATATTATTATTATTATTTTATGAAGAGATATAAAAATGAGTGATTCTGTTTTTTAATTTATTTATACATATATTGACTAGTGAAACGGGTAAAGCCTGCAAGTCTAATATAATGAAATGACTTTCTTTCTTGCACCAAAATATTTCTAATTAAGAAGTTCAATATATGAACATATAAGCAAATTTTATCAAAAATACGAGCTTTATTAATAATGATTACACTAGTTGACATTTAATTAAATCAAATTCTACTATGAATCATTATTTTACCCGCGATTTTTCATAATAATCAATATAAACAGTATCTTTTGTTTATCCTCCAAATAAAACAATATATTAAATCTATAACTACAATAATAGATAAAGCAGTATTGATTTAGTTACGTAAGATAATAATTCAACATAATTTTCTTTATTTTTTTTCTTTTCATTCTTTATAACATTCTTTTCATTCTCTTAATTTCTACTTTAATTCTTTGCATACTTATAATATGAATTTTTACTCATTCAGTTAACTTTTTCTATTTCTATATTAATGTCTATAAGAACATATTTTATTGGAATTTTTTATTAGCACCGTAATGATTATTCATTATGGAGTTTAAGAAAAATAAAGAATTTTTTCGTTAGTCAATTTCATTATTCATTATCAAACATACAAATTTTCGTTTAGGAAAAGTAGATCATAATTTGCACAGTCGTTTATCAGATAAAATATTCGAGGAATAGTAATCAAAGTTTTTGCCAAAACACTATGTGCAAATTTACGATATTTTCCTCACAAAAGAAGAAGAAAAAGATTATTTAAATGTGCTATATGATTTTTTAAATTGTTTCATTTAAAACAATGAAAATTTTAAAAGAAATTACAAATTTCCTTAGACATATTATGCCATATATGAATTATATTAATTACATGAAATCTAAAATTTATAACTGAATCTTATATGCAATAAATCGTTAATACTATCACTATTTTTTTTATTTTTTTATTTTATGAATTTATTTGAAGCAGAACATTTTTTCCCCGAAAAAAAAAAATAATAATAATAATAATAAAATAAATATAATAATAATAATAATAATGATTGTCACTTACACCTATCTGACGCAGACAGATACCAAATTAAATAATAATATCAACTAGCTGTTACACGTGATTTCGTACCACTTTTGACAAAATATATTCTATCAATCAAGTAAAATTTACGCCTGTAATAATAAAAATATTAAATGAACTATCTATCTGCTATTTAAAACTCAAACACATAAATAAAGGAAAAAATAGATTAATAATCGTACAGATATTAAAATTCTAAGAATGATTAAATATATTCGCAAGCATAGAAACATTTGTGTCCTCTTAAATATTGATGTCATCTACACCTTTTTTACTCATATATATATATATATAATATATATATATATATATATATATATATATATATATATATATATATATATATATATATATAGAGAGAGAGAGAGAGAGAGAGAGAGAGAGATGTATGTATGTATGTGTATGTGCGCGTGCACGTGAGTTTTGAAACTACATATATCCTCTTTATATCGCATAAACTTCTATTTGTACTTGTGTTTAAAATTCAATGCATCATTTAAAAATATGTAAGCATTTTTTTTCTTTTTTAATATGATGCTAAATTTACAAATTGTTTTTTCCTTTTTACGAAATCCGTCATTTTTCATAGAGTGAAACTTTTTGCTGTATTTAGGGATTTCGTTAAATGGTTTCACTGTATGTATTCCCAAAAAATATATATTCCCAGCATCTACAAATATTGGTAATAAAAACAGCATATAAAATATGAAACGTAATTAAATTTAAGTTCCATTTCCAGATATGTACGACACAAATTAATTCATAATGTGTAACGAAATATTTTTCTAACTTTAAACGGTTCGTAAGAAAAGAAGATAGAGAAAGGCAAAAAATATATAAGATTATTCAACGCATATATTTCAAGATTTTTTAAACTCACAAAGAAATAATATTAATCTCATGAGAAAAAATATTATGTTGGGCCATATCTAACTTTTCTTTTAAAGAAAATAAAATCAGGGGCGAAAAACATGTGACTCTCTAAAAAAAATCCTGAATACTTAGAAATTTTATGACTCACAAAAGATAGTGGGTGTTTTAAAATAGCTAGAGGCGAAATAAATATAGGAATGTTGTAATTAAGCTTTTCACTTTTTCATATTTTTAATTTTGTCCAAGTGTTTAAAAGAAAAAAAACCCATAAAAATATTAAAAGTTTTATGCTAAAAAAAATCTCCTTTTTAGTTTCAACTTTTAGTAATAATAAAACTATTTATGTAAATAAACAACTATTCATATATTTATAATATTAAAAGTTAGAAAATGTGTTTATTATGTCATAACTATTTCTAGATTTAAAATTTTCTATTCCATTACATAAAATTTATTACAGTCTGCATCCACACAAATATACCTTTAAATTATAAAAATATTCATGCAGTAAAAATTTCCTCAAAAAATAGTGATAAATAATACAGAAAAAGGTTTGTACTTAATTACAAAACATAAAAAAAAATAATAATAAGATTTTACAGGCGAGTTTTCACAGTTCCGTTTTTCTATTCTATTACATTTTTAAAAATACTTACAAATTTGCAAAAAAAAAAAAAAAAAAATACGTGATAAATACTATAATTAAATATATTTATAATTTTTTTAAAAATACCATGGAAATACTATATAAACCAAAAAAATTTTTTTAATAAGCAAATGTCACATATTTACCGTATATAAAGTAACAACATAAAGTACTGTATATTAAGTATTAAAATTATTTTTCTTTGACGTTAAAGATATTGAATATTTTCCAGGTTTTAATAACCCAGCGCCAAATTGGCTTTTAATACAAATATGCTTACTAATGTTATAACATACTATATTCTGTGAAAGTTACATAAGCTATTTTTGAAAATATATATATATATATATATATATATATATATATATATAATGAAAGGTCATACTGGTCTGGTGGAACATAATAATTTATACTTTGCTGGTCCGTTGAATGTTTTTGCGGAATTGAACCAACGAACCACTGTAGATTACGAGCCCTGTACACTATACATTTTGCAAGCAGCAAAAACATTATATAAATCTAATTTCATTGCAATTTTACATTTTGTTTTCAATTGTTTCATATGATCTCGCAGTATATTTTGAGTATTTTGAAATTTTGTAACTTTCAAATAAAATTAAAAAAAAAAAAAAAAAAAAAAAAAAAAAAAAAAAAATCAATTTTCGCAAAATTTTTATAGAAAATGTTTTGAATGTAAAAACAAATAATATATATATATATATATTAGGCAGTGTGTCATTCTCATAATAAATTTCCAATTAAAACATTTAACTAAAGGCGGATAAATTAATGTAAAAGGTAGGTAAAAGTTTTAAGTGAAAGATCCTAGGTTTAAATTATGTCTTGGTCACTTTTCATTCTGACAAATTATTTCAGAAAATCTATCAAAATGTCTGTACATGGGAAAGAAGTTTAGACCAACTCTGAGAATACACATTTCCCATAATCGGAACAGTACTTTCTCAGATAACTTATTACAATAAATATGACATATGGAAACTCACGTGTAAAATGATTTATACTTTAGTTTTCATTTAATTAATTAAAGTATACAACAATAAAAGCATGAAATTTTCTGACTTTTTTTAACAGAACATGAATAGTAAACTTAGATATATGCGGTAATACAATGACAGATACAAACTGAAGAATAAATCTTCACAATGGTAACGTCTATCATTTAATTAAACTGAGAATCTCGAATACAAAATAATTTAGCGAAGAATCATTTTATGAGATTTTTGAAATACTATCTTATAGCTATAAAATAAATTTTCATATGTAACATAATATAAAAAAGAAAATCCCATTTATGATTTAATAAAAAATAAATTCTCGGTTTCATTTATACAAAAGAATAAAAAAGCTGTAGTGAAAATTTTTTACTCTTTTGTAAAGTTTTTCACTTATTTCGAGTACTCTTTCAAACTTTTAAATTTAAAGCAGAAAACTGTCTAGCCGGGAATTCTTTTCACATATGTCTAAAATTAGAATGGGTATTCCAGGAAGAAATATTTTTATTATGCAAAGAAATAACGTGATTTATACTACATGAACAAATATATATATATATATATATATAACTATTAAGAGGTATAATACATTTTTTAAAAACTTTAATAAATTTTTAAAATTTATAAATTTAATAATTTATAAATTATCTAATTCCTACATGACAAAAAAAAAAAAAAAAAAAAAAGGAAATCTATGTAAAAAAATATTGCTCAAAGAGCATTTTGAAATTTGAAAATTAGTTAATATATTTAATTAATATCTTAATAAATTATAAATCGAATGTGAATTTTGATATGCAATTTCTCTTCTACCAATAATAATCCATAAAAATGTAAATTTTACAGTTACTTATTTAATATCGTTCTTTTTCTTTTTTCTTTCTTTCTTTATTTTTTTAAATGTTCAATTTCAGTTAAGTTATAACTAAATGAACTATTGAGTTACAGCGTGTGATATTATTTATACTAAATAGGTTTTTGTTCAGCTGATTATTAGTTTGTTTCTAGCGTGTTATTTGTATAAGAGAAATTTTATATTTCTATATTATTTATTTATTTCTTTGCTAGGTTAAATTTCAAGTGTCAAAGCTTTCTATTCAAAATTTAACTCTATTTTAAAATTGCATAAATATTATAAATTACTTCATTATTTTTTCTTTTATATCTTGCGCACATATGGTAACATACAATGGAAGAAAATTAAAGTCTTCTCAACAATGAATATCAAAAACATAAGAAAAGAATATATTCTTTTTACTAATTTTTTTCTTTTTTTAAGTTACTTTTTAAAGTGAAGAAACCTTTCCCTGTTACACTAAATGCAATTTTAATTTTAAAGAAAAGGAAGTAGAAAATTAATTTTTCTTTTGATATAGCTTTGAAACCATTATTTTTAGATAAAAAACAAAATATAAATACATTTTAAAAGGAGGAAAAAAAAGGGAAGTTTTAATTTTAATAACAAAATGTATATTAGTGAAAAAAATAATGAATAATGCTTCTTAACATTTAGCTTTTTGTTCAAAAAAATAATTATTTTAAATAATACAATGCAAACCATTAAAAATAACTCAAATTTTAAGATTGTTTAGATTTTGTAAATTACTTTTATTATGAACTTATGTTTCAAAACACTGTGGATTTTTTTTTTCCTTTATACACACAATTTTTAATTTTCTAAAATATGTGAAATAATTGTTATAACTTTATGTAATACTTAATACAGAATTTTTAGTTATCCATTTCTTGGAATATGTATATAATTATCTGTATATTTGTATATTACATAAAATGACGAATAATGATAACATTGTAATCAAGATCTATAAATTTGAAAAATATGCAGCAGATGTTTTTAGGGTGGAAACATTTAAGCATATCTCTTAAACAAGCGATATATTCATGGACGATAACAGTGTGAAAATAAAAGGGACACATTTCGCCTGCTTTTATTTTGCTTAATGAAGGGCTGTACTTAACTATTTGGATTCGAAATATGTTATCGCATATGTGTAAAATTTGTGGTTATTTGCTTTAAAATATTTTGTATTCATCCTATGTCAAAAAATTTGTAGTGTATTTTATTGCATTTATAATAATTGTATAACCTCTCATAAATATTTAGACAATGGGTGTTTAAAATGAAATGAAATTTATGCTATTGTTAAATGACAATGTTCTTATATAGTGTTTAATTTATTATTAGAAGTTTTGTATTAGAAGCAGTGTTGGGCATAATAGATTAAAAAGTAATTGAATTACAATTGAATTACAATTAAATTACAATTATTTTACTGTCAATCAATTAAAAAGCACTTGATTACAAATAAATTGAATTACTTATTCAATAACTTGACTTACTTATCCAATTTATTTGTAATCAGTTACTTAATAATCGATTGACAGTAAAATAATTATAATTTAATTGTAATTGAATTGTAATTCAATTACTTTTTAATCAATTATGCCCAACACTGATTAGAAGCAAAGTTTTGAGCAATTGAAATGAATGTTCTTTTTATTTTTTAGTTATAAAGCGACATAAAAAATAATTATTCTGTTTTTTTTTTTTTTTTTAATTTATTTATACGTATAGGGACCAACAAACCGGACAAAGCCTGCTAGTCTAATATAAAAAAGTGTACTTTTTCTATCTTGCATCAGAATATTGCTAATGAAAAAGAACAATGCAAGTATATAAGCCAATTTTATAAAAAAAAATAAGAGCCTTTTTAATATTAATTGCATATCAAGTTGACATTTAATTAAATGAAAATATTTTATAAATAATTCGTTTAACTGTGATTTTTTAGAATCATAAATGTAAACAGTGCCGTTTATTTTTTCTCTAAATAGAACAATATATTTAATCAATAACTGCAGTAATATATAAATAAAGCAGTGTTCATTCAATTATGTAAAATAATAAATTAATGAAATTTTAATTTTTCTTTTCATTCTTTATAAGCTTTTTGTACTTTATTTTATTTTTATTTTTAATTTTTATTTATTTATTTATTTTTGCATACTTATAATAAAAACTTTTACTCATTCTGTTTTCTTTTTTTCTTCTATTTCTATATTAATGTTTGTAAGGTAAGAAGAAAATTATTCGAAATTTTTATTAGCATCGTAATAATTATTCAACATCAAGTTTACGCAAAAAATCAAAAAAAAAATGTCCGTTAATAAATTACATTACTCATTATAAAACACACGAATTTTCGTTTAGCAAAAGCAGATCATAATTAGCACAATCGTTAATCATATAAAATATTCAAAGAATATTAATCAAAGTCTTTGACAAAAGATTGTGTAAAAATTCATGATTTTATTTCTTACAAAATAAGAAGAAAAAGATTATTTAAATATGCTATGTAATTATTAAGTTTGTCCCTTAAATCAATGAAAGTGTTAAAAGATTTTTTTTAACTAAAAGAAATTAAAAAATTCTTTAGACATACTGACGTATATGAAGGATGCTCAGATATATGTAATCTAAAATTTATGAATGAATCCTGCATGTAATACATCATTAACGATTAACAATATTAAATCATTAACGATAGTATGTCATTAATATAATATGTCTATAATATGTGATAATAATAGATATTATCATATATATTATAATAATTAATATTAATATATATCATTAATATATCAAAAATATATCATCAACAATAATATATCATTAACGATTAAACATAATTAAAGGTATAGAAATATTTGTATGTCTTCTTGAATATTTATATGATCTACCTTTTTCTCTTATATATGTATATGTTTTCTGAAACTACATATATATCGTCTTTTTACTAACGTCATTTTATGTCGAAAAAAAAAACCTCCCCATCTACAAATAAATTTATAACCACTTAATTACAAACAGCGATAAAAATAGGGGGACGTCCCCCAAAAATGGTGGGTGATAGTACGAAATAGGTGTCATATTCAGAATCAGGAGGTCATTCTACATAAGAACTTGCAAAAATGGTGTCGGGGCCAATTTTTATGCAGAGCACAGTAATTGAATCTTCAAATTAAATACTCAGCATGTGAAAAACACCTTATGAATATTCAACTTTGGAAAATACCTAAAATCTATTTCATTCTTTTGCCGACAATTTGCTTAATTTTTACTCTATTCAAATGAGCTTTTGACAAAAGTTGCTCAATATATCTAGCTTTTAACGTATGCGATAAAAAAATTTCTATCTTCCGCGCATGCGCAGTAAATTAAAATTTACTAAAAATGCTCATATCTCAAAGTATATTACACGAGAAAATTTTAACTTTCAGAATAATATTTTCCTAGTGTTTTATTAATTTGTCTGCAAGTTTTCTAAAATTTTATGAAAATCCGTTCTAGTTAAAAAAAAAAAAAAAAATATCTTCATTGTACATAGTATGTGCAATAATGTATTCAAGTTAGAAATCATTTATAGCTTTTTGTGGTTGACCTCCTAATCGCACCGTCGACTAATTCGATAATGGAAACAATGAGTTTTTAAATTTTCTTTGCAGGTGTGAATTTCCAAGCAATTTTGACTAGTTTTTTTTTTTTTTTTTTTTTTTTTTTTAGAAAATTTAAAAACGTCCAAAAAAAAATCTAATAATTTGATCACCCACTGTATATATATGCACACATACTCACATATAATATATGAATATATATATATATATATATATATATATATATAGCTAGAGAGCAGTCGCTGAAATTGATCTTTTGCACTCAGGAAAACTGAAAATATGATATTATTTAACAAACCAAAGTTGAACACGGATCTTAAATTATACATTGTTTACAGTATGGATACAAAAAAATAATTTTCCTTCCTGAACAGTGTTTATCGACATAATAACAAATAGCAAAGCAATTCCATCGATTACATTCAATAGAAAAGATCATTTAGCTTTAAATTCGGGTAGCCTTGTACATTGTCTAGCCGTATAAACATGACATTATGTACTTAAGTTTAGTTTTATATGAAAAACACATAACACAAAATGAAATACGCTTCCAGTAATTTCCAGTTACTGTCCAAATATATCCATATTTTTATGGTAGCTTTATACAGGAATGATGAATAATTTCCATATCACAATCTACATAAAACATGCTCTTTTGCATGTAGAAAAAAAAATATGTGCATTCAATTTTGTTTAAGGCAACCTCTGTACTTACCAGAAATAACCCGTGTAGACGTAATGTACACTATCTACCAATAAGTATTTGGACACTTTAAAGTTCAGAAGTTTTGACAAATATCTAGAAAAATTCTCTAGGAATTATCTTTAAACTTTAGGAGTATAAAGAACACATTGTGCCTCATATAATTCAGCAAAAGTTTTGTCCTTAAGAGGTAAAAAGGACAAGTAAAAAAACTAAATAAAAGTCAAAATGTTTAGAGTCATCCTGTAAGAAATAATGCTTGAAATATGCTTTGGCTGTAGCTTGTGATTATGAGAAGGATTCTAATTATGTGTATAAATTTTATGAGGATACCACATAAATTCATTGAGATATAGCGGTTTATTTAAAATATTATAAAAAATATTATACCACTATTTTAGTTATTACACGTAGGGTTTTAGATCCAGTGCAAAGCCATTTCTAGGAAATTTAATGTACTACATTAGACACATCATACTGCAGTCAGAATGCAAAAATATTAAGTATCTTACGATATATGAGCATTTTTACTAAGTAATATTTAACTTCGAATGCGAAAGCTTTAAAAAAAAATAATTTACATTATTTAATAGCCAAAGGTATTGATCTACTTATGTAAAACCCCAAACAAATATAGTATAAATTCAAAAAGTTATGTGAGGTACAATGAACAGAATTTTAGCACCTCTAAAGAAAAAAAGATGATAGGGGGGTTTATCAATATCTATTTACAATCAGAGAATACTGTATTACCAAACATTGGGCATTGATTAAATGGAAGTAAAGCCCCTTATAGTTTAGTCTTTATTTTGAGAAGAACTGAAATTCTGTTCATTCTATCTCTCATAACTTTTTGAATTTGCACGATTTTTGTTTAGAGCTTTCATACAAGTAGCTCAATAGCTTAGGCAAACTTAATATGCATATTTATTAATATCACACAATCAGCACATTGGGAAGAAAATCATATATCTTGAAAATTTATTTTTCCAACTGAGTGAAAGTAATGCCCGGACCGGGGATTATTTTCACTCAGTTCGAAAAATAAGTTTGCATGTGTATAGTTAAAAATTATTTAATGAAAGTACTCATATTTCTTAAGGTATTTAATATTTTTGCAATCTCATTGCAGTATGCTGTAGGTACTGTGGTATGCCAAGTTTCTTAAAAATGTCTTTGCACTGGGTCTAATACCCTATGTGTAATAATTTAAACAATGGTATTACTTTTTCCAATTTTTTAAAGAAACCGTTATATCTCAATGAATATGTATGGTAGCCTCATAAAAATTGATACAGATAAATTGAAGAATTCTCGTAATCACATGCTACAGCCAAAATACATTTCAAACATTACTCCTTACAGGGTGATCCAAAACATTCCGACTTTTGTTTAATTTTTGATTTATCCACTTTTCCTTTTCAGGGCAAAACTTTTGCTCAAATATATGAGTTATAGCTTTTTATTCATACTATAAAGTTTCAAGATAATTCCTAGAGAATTTTTTTAAATATTCGACAAAATGTCTAAATTCAAAAGTTTTTAAATACTTATTTGTAGATAGCGTATTAGAATTCTCTTGGATGGCCATGTACAAGAATTTTGCTTTATCTCAATAAAAGGTTACTGTCGCATCATTATCTGACACAAATTTAGAATAGAAAATTTGGACTTCTTGTTACCATTTGTTCGTCAGACATTTAAAAGTGTTCGTGAGCTGATAAAAGACGCATAGATAGACAAATAGACATATACAGACCAATCGCTAAAAACATACTTTTCGGATTCAAGAGACTTCAAAACGAGTAAATGAAACTAAAACTCAATTTCAAAAATATGGCCCCAAAACAATACTTTCTCATATGGGTAAAAAAAAAAAAAGTAAAAGAAAGTGATAAATAAAATAAAATTTTCAACATTCATTTGAGGGAATTCTAGGTATCAAATATAAATCGTCAATGATTAATTTGTAAAGTGTTGTACGTTACGCTGGCATTATAAACTATCGACGTCGACAGATAAACTCACTCTGATTTTCTAAAATGGCATTTACCACGGGTTATTCAAGTACACCCCGGCAAAGATGATGTCATTAGAATGATAACTTTTAAAGATAAAAGTGGCATCTGGAAAAGCCAGTTCCAAGAACTGCTACATTGCCTTATGTAAATTAAAATTTAGATTTTGTGGTATTATCCAAATTAATTTGAATAATGTCCAGGATGTGTTACTTTGCTTTTTCTATGATTGTACTGATTTTATTTATTTATTTATTTATTTATTTATTATGATTGTAACTTTGTATATGTTTGTGATAGATATTGTAATTATTGTGCTTATTTTATTTTTACAATTTACAATAAATTTTTGCCGTATTCAAAGCCTGGGCATCTATTCTCCGACCAGACTATACCTCAATTCCGACTGTGGCAGTCGTTATTTTGATCACGTGACGTCACATTCCGACTTTTGATTTGACGACGTCGGATCGGAGAATAGATACCCAAGTGGTATGTTCCCGCCGCAACGCAGGAGATTAGGTGAGATCTCTGCTACTTTTGCGAAATAATCGCAAAAGAATAGTGAGAAGAGAAAGACCCGAAGCTTGAATACTTTCAAGCTGTGCTGGTCCCTATTTGCTTTAAAACTGTTTCAGGATATCCATTGAAATTCTGTATTTTTGATAACAGTTTAGATAGATTGTCAAAGCGCACAACTCTTATAATTGTAAGAGTATTTTCTGAGTTAGCTCATTACAATAAATAATACACGCAAACTCACGCACAAAAAATTATACTTTGGTTTTCATTTAATTAATTAAAGTTTACAAGAAAAAAATGACATTTTCTGATATTTTTTAACAGTAGATGAATATTAAACTTAAATATATGCGGCTAGGTAATTTAAAATATAAAATGTAGAATAAATCTTCATAATGGTAACTTTTGTCATTTAATTAAACTGAAAATTTCGTATATAAAATAATTTAAAGAACTTTTTACGAGATTTTTGAAATACTACCTTATATCTATAAATTAAAACTTAATATATAAGAGAATTTAACAAAGAAAATCTCATTCATGATTTAATAAAAAATAAATTCTTAGTTTCATTTATACAAAAGAATAAAAAATTGTAGGGAAGATTTTTCACTCTTTTGTAATCTTTTTCACTTATTTCAACTGTTCTTTCAAACTTTTGCATTTAAAGTAGAAAAATGTGTAGCCGAGAATTCCTTTCATTTATATCTAAATTTAGAAAGAAATATCTAGGAATAAACTTTTTGATTATGCAAAGAAATAATGTGATAATACTGATAAAACATTTTAAACTTTTTTAACTATTCAGAGGTATAATACAGTTTTTTTTTTTTTTTTAACTTTAATAAATTGTAAAAGTTTAAAACTTTAATACATTATAAAATATCTAAATCTACTTGTAAAAAAAAAATAATAAATAAATAAAATAAAATAAAATCTAAGTAAAAAATTAATGGACAAACAGCATTTTGAAATTTAAGAATTAACTAGTAATTTTAATTCATATCTTGATTAATTATAATGTGAATGTTAATTTCAATGTACAGTTTCTCATCCACAGATGAGACTATATAAAACTGTATATTTTTGCAACAATAGATTAAAATTCATGTTTTTTCTTTTCTTCTCTTTTTTTTAAGTTCACTGTCACCGTAAATTAAAATAATATAAATGTTTGAATTACAACTTGTGAAATTATTTAATTTACATAGGCTTTTGTGCAGCTGATTTTTACTTTGTTTCAACCAAGTATTTTGTATTAGCGAAATTATATATTTACATTTTATAATTATTTTTCTTTGTTGGATTAAATATTATGTATCAAAGCTTTCTTTTCAATACTTTCCCTTATTTTACCATTATATAAATATTACAATTCCTTCATTTTTTTTTTTTTTTTTTTTTTTAACATCTTGCACACATTTTGTAACATACAGTAAAGGAAAATTAAAACTTTTTCAACAATGAATCTCAACAACATAATATATATATATATATATATATATATGTTATTTTCACATTTTTTTTATTACTTTTTTAAAGTGGAGAGAAATATTTTTTTTCTGTTATATTAAATATACTTTTAAGTTTAAAGAAAAATGAACGCAGAAAATTAATTGTTCTTTTGATATATCTTTAAAACCACTTTTTAGATAAAAAAGAAAATATAAATACGTTTTTAAGACACGAAGAAAAGAAAAGTGAAGTTTTAATTTTCATAGCAAAAAATATGATAGTGAAAAAATAATGAATAACCTTTTTTTTTTTTTTAAATATATATATATATATATATATATATATATATATATATATATATATGGCTGAATATCACATAAGTGTGCATTTTGGATTTTTTTAAACTTTTTTTTCAAACTTTGTATTTTAATTTGAATTTTTAAAAATAAGTCCGTAAGTACATCTTAAATAAATTCTGAGTTTGACAGAGATCGATCATAATTTTTTTAAATTTTATTGAAATTTTTCAATAAAAATTTATAATTTTAATTATCTTATAAAATCAAACTTACCATTTAAAAATTTTTTTTTGTGGTTCAAATTCATTAAAAAATACAAGACTTAGGCTTTTCTAAAAAGTTCTTCCCATTTTAAAAAATAAAATAAAATAAAAAAACCCAAAATTTTTTAATTTAAAAAAATAAATAAATAAATAAATAAATTTAAATTTAATTTTTTATAAACATAAATTATATCAATGGGAAATATCATAGACTGCATACCTCTTGATTATAAACTGGAAATAATTAGTTTACTTGCATTACATTTTTAATTATAGCATTTAAAGATGTCAAAAAATGATGTCACTGAAATGACTGGTTTGTCACTGAAACGACAATGTTTGTCACTGAAACGACTGTTTGTCACTGAAATGACAATATTTGTCAAAATGACTATTTTTCACTGAAATAACATTGTTTGTCAATGAAATAGGACCATATAATATTAAAAATGGAACATATTAGAACAATAGAGAAAAGATTGTGAAGGGAAAAGAAAGAGCAATAATGAGAATATCAAGCAATTTTATTGTATTAAAATCCTTGTAGTTACAAGTTTAATGATTAACTGAATTAAATTCAGAAAAAGCATTTTGAACATTATTAAAATCTTCATCCTGAAGTTTAAAATATCTATTTGAAGCAGGTTCAGGAGAATTCCTAATTTTGCACAGAATATGTGGCACTTGAATTTCATGGACATCCTCTTTCTCAGGCCATGCAAACTTATTTTTTCTGCATCTTGCGATAAATGACACAAGTAAAACATTTTGAGTAACATTCTCAATGACACCTTAAAGGGGGCAAAAAAAAAAAAAAAAAAAAAAAAAAATTAAAAGTTTGCTTTTTTAATTGTATCTTAATATTAATATCGTATGTAATTTTTTTATATTTACCTGGATACCGGAAAGTACTTTAAATATTTAAATATAAAGCTTATCCTACACAAACAAATCTTTTAACTCAAAATAAAAAATTATTTAAATCCAGGGCTTACAAAATAGTAAATCTGCAACAAATGTCATTTTCATGTCGTCACAAAAATGACCGTCACGAAAATGACAAATCGTCAATAATTCGTTCTGTACTGAAAAACATGCTTTCACTAATCCGATATCGTCACGTTTTCTTCTTCTGGTCGTCATTCTATATTAAAATAAAACTTTGTTCTAAATTTTATAATAATATTTTTTTATTTTTTATGCATCTCGAAAATGACAAGCATTAAAAATATGCACAGCATGTAAACAATAAAAATAATGTTAACTCTTACCTGTTTTTAATTTTCTTGAGATTTATTTTCCCCACATATCGTCAATGTTGATTTCTGATCTTAAACTTAAAAAAAAGTGAATGGTGGCACCATCCCTTGATGATATATGAAGTTATTTTCACGTGTCATGAAAATGACGTCAAGACTTGCATACAAGCATTTTAATTACTCATTCATGAAAATTAACGTAATTAAAAAAAAAAAAAAAATTTCCTTTGAAAACAAATAGTTTTTTTACAAGAATTAACAATTATTATAATTATCATTTTATTTTTTTTAGTAAAAAACATACTTTGTATGTAAACATTTGGTCTTGGAGACAGTCACGAAAATGACGATTTTAAGGTTTAAAATTTTCTAAAAAATACTGAAATTGCTATAAACTCACATTTTATGATTTGATGCTTTTTTAAAAAGGTACTTCTAAAGAATAATAATAAAATTTTACAATTTATTTGCTTAAAATTAATAATAAAGACCTGAAACACTAAAATGCACATTTATGTGATATTCAGCCATATATATATATATGTATATATTTAGCTCTTTGTTAATGTATATATATATATATATATATATATATATATATATATATATATGTATATGTATATAATTTAAAATAAAACTATGTGAAATATTAAAAATAAATCTAAGTTTAAGAGTTTAGCTTTTGTAAATTATTATGCTTTTATTATGAACTTCTCTTTCAAAATACTGTGTTAATTTTCTTTTTAACTTCAAACAGTTTAAATTGTTCTGAACAATGAAGTATTTGTTTAAACTTTATGTAATATTTAATGTATAATATTTATTTATCCATCTATCAGAACATATATATCATTGCATCGACGTATATATTATATCAAATAATGAATACTGAATATCGTTGCAAACAAGAACTATAGATTTTTAAAATACACAAAGTTATTTAAGGTCGAAACAATTAAGCATTTCTTAAACATGCAAAAATTTTATGCACGATTACAATGTGAAAATAAAAGTTTCACTTCTCTACTGCATTTACTTTGTTTGATAAAGAACTATACTTAATTATTTAGACCCGAAATATAGGGTCAATCCATACAGCTTCATGGAGTAGTTGTGCTGGACTATTTTTGATTCTTTCTATATTTGTGTCCTTTATAGACCCACATGAAAAGTTTTTAAAATAACTTTTTTTTTTTACTACCGACCTTGTATTTTATACAGGTCAGCAAAAGTCTTTCTTCTGATTAAAATTGAGATAATTAGACCGTTATATCTTGTCACAAATATCTGCTAATTTTGAATATTAGTATTAAAGTTCATAAGGTAAAGATGTCACATGCTTATTTATACTGCTGTAACGTAATAACTAAAATAATTACAATAGTTCTAAGTTCAAGATCAAACATGAAATTTTTGTTAATTTTGATATCGAAAAACTCTTCTAGGGAACAAAATCACAAAATTAAATATCGCACAAATTAAATTAAAAAAAAAATTATCAATTTATTAATCTATTAAATTATTATGTATACTGCGTGTATTGTTTTGTGGTTTTGAGTTACTGAAAAAATAATTATAATGCTTAAAAATTTAGAACAAAAAAAAAAAAAAAAAAAAAATTTTTATTATTTTATCAGAATTTCATTAAAGTAATTTTGCATTATTATAAAGCACAACTTAATAAAAAAAAATTTGCAATTATTTAATTCAATGTTTAATTTTCTTCTTTATTGTGCGCCAATTAACCGAACTACGCAATTTAAAAACTATATATATTTTTTAAAGATCGGAACTACAAAACAATGCGCCCCCCCCCCATACATAATACTTTAATAGATTAATAAATTGGCAATTATTTTTTTATAGCCCTTGTTGGTTTATAGGGGGTGTTAAAATGTTATACTTGCCATTTTTCTGGCATTTCAAAAGACTGTACACTGTAAAGTATTAAAAAACACACATCTATGATTAAATTTTCTCATTAGTGTGATCAAGAGACTAAATCGTGTGTTGTTTTATTTTTTGTTTTTATCCCTTAGAAGAGCTATAAACTATAGAATTTAATAAAGATTTTACGTTTGATTTTAATGTACTTATTTTAGTTATGAACTTAAGCAGTATAATTAAGTATTTAAAGACTTTATCTTATGTACTTTAATCCTAATACATAAAATTAGTAGCCATAAATTTAATTCAAACAGATACTTCCAAATTTAAAGGTAGAAATATCAAAAGAATCAAAGATAGTCAAGCAACACATTAAAATAGTCAAAGAAATTATATGGACTGACCCTATATTGTTGCGTATTTGTAAAATTTATGATTATTTGCTTAAAAATTGTTGCAACATCATTGCTTTCCCCCCACTTTCCCCCTGTCTAATCCGCACATCTGGCGCGACAGCGGAAATGTGTTTCTTTTTTTTATTATTATTATTTTGGATTTATTAGAATGAGAATTACTTTTGAATGATGTAGATTCGGCGAAAGAAAGGCACGATTTTCTGTTTCTTAAAATTGATTATTATGATTTTTTTTTGTTAAAGAAAAAGAAAACTGAATATTTGAATATAGAGAAAATTATTGATTATGTGAATTAGAATTAATCTGAAGAATGTTAATTAATCGTCAAATTTTTGTATATACTTGCATTGTAAATAGAACATCCTTATCTTCTGATTAAAAGTTTGGAAAAGACAAAAGAACTTTTATTATTTGTGTCCTAACTCATCTTTTTTCAAGTCGGCCGAGAACAGAAGAAAGGGTGAGTAACTTTTCGATAATTAGTTAATAAATAATAATGAATATGATTTTAATTTAAAGATATTTATCGCAAGTTATAATTAATTTAAAAAGAACCCAATAATATAAAGATTATACTACAAAAATGTTTGCTATTCATCTCTGAGGCACTTGATTGTAACAGGCAAGATCAAACCACTCTCACTCGTTCCTGTAGTGGTCACCTTTGATCTTTGGCATATTTTGATGGTTCCGAGTATTTTAAAGTCTATGCCAAGTACTGAGCAGACTTGCCCTGATTTATTTTTGCTTGACTAGGGCTCTCCGTAGTCAGGATCTTACTAGCAATCCTTTATTGGTTCTCGATTTTTTTAATTATTATTATTATTTATTTATTTATTTTATTTTATTTTATTTTATTTTATTTATTTTTTATTTATTTTTTATTTATTTATTTTATTTATTTATTTATTTTTATTTTTATTTATTTTTTTTTTTTTTGGGGGGGGGGGGGGCACGATATTATGAATCTGGTTTAGCCCTGCCAGTCTCTGACAGTTAACAACAACAAAAACATCATCACCAATTTTCTTATACAACGTATATAATTAATTAAAACGCAGTATATTTTACTGCATTTATATTAATTGTAACACTTCAGATAAATATTTTGATAAAAGCTGCATTTTATGAAATAAAAAGTATATTGTTTTTAAATAGTGTTATTTATGTATAATGCTTAAATTTATTATTAGAAAAAATCAAAACTTGAACGAATAAAGATAAAAAAAAATATCTAATTTTGCAACATATTTGTGTTTTAGATTTCAGATGTCTCTTGATATTAAACCTAATTATAAATATCAACACATTTTATCTTTTCCAATATTAAATTTAGATAGAGTGCATTCGATTGTATACTCAATTTTAATAAGAAAATATTTTATCTCAAACAGAATATGTTGACTATAAAAATCGATGCCGATTATTCATACATTTAAACTATGAAATTTTTATTTGACATCATTTGAACACTTTTATATTTTTCATTTAATAGTCTTATCACCCTGAAAAGGATGATACATTTTTTACTTTCTTTTAAAAAGTGAAATTTTTAAAAGAATAAGATTAGAAAATCTGAGCTTTTAATTGATATATTTCTTTTATTATTTGTCATTATGATAAGTATTTTCAATTACATCATTTATATCAGAAATTGAGATACATAGGTGCTGATTGCTTTTAAAGACTTTATTTTTTTTTCTTCTCTCAACAACTTATAAAGAAGTCATTTGTTGTCATATATCGGGTATTTATCGACATATTAATATATCTAGAAAGGAAGCTTATTATAAGTCTTTAAATGTTTGTTATATTCAATAAGCATTGGTTTGGGTTGTCGCTATATACTCATTTTTCCACATTAAAGCTTATTAAACAGGCTCATAGTGACTAAAAGATGAATTTGAACCATTACAAGTACAAATGCTTAAACTTGTATTCAAATCAGGCACTTGTGAACAGAAGTTTGGAGTATAAATTTTTCCCTTATCAAATGAATACTATACTTACTAAATATTCTAAGATAATTTATTTTATTTTTGCTGTTGGAATTTTACTTTTTTAGTATTCCTTATGTGTAAGACGTAAACATTATTTAAAAAAATCTTTGATCATAAATTTGAAATTTATCATTATTTTCTGTTATAAGAGTATTAATACTAATAATAATAGTAATAATAATAATAATAATAAAATCCAAGTATCGCGAAATTTCAAAAGTGTGTCATTGATGTGTTAACTATCAAGAATTCTCAAAAGGAGGAAAAAAAAAAGTTATCCATTTTTTTTTTTAAATCAATTTACGTTGTACTACGATTTATTAATTCAAAATAAATAATTGAAAAATTATTTTACTATTTAACTTTCGTTTTGGAATAAGCAAATTCAATGCATTCTTTCTGGGTGTTCAGTATATTTGCTTGTGTTTTTCATAAAAGTAGTAAAATACCTTTAGCTAATTATTTATAGAAAAGAAATTTTGTTAACATTGGCGCATGCTCAGTTAAACATTATTTAGTAAAAATGCTCGGTTGATATCAGATATTTAGTACATTTATATTATAATTGTAGCGTGTTGTCTCCATTTTTTTCTAAAGGGTGCAATAATGGAAGTTAAAATTGTGTGAATATTATGCATGTTCAAAGCAAATGAATAAATAAAATAAAATAATAATAATAATAATAATGGTTAAATAAACTTTTTTGTATCCCTATAGGCATGTTAATCTCCTAAGAATGATTATTTAAATTTAAAGACGCATCATAATCATAACCATCCGTTTTAAACCTTATTATTTATATGTTAATAACAAACATAATTTTTAGTTTGAAATGTAATTGGTTTCTTTTACGCCTTCGAAGCCAAACAGACACTCAAATTTATTTTTAAATGTTTTTATTAATTATTATTTTTTTCTTTTTTTCCTTCAAGGTGTAATATAGTAAACGGTGGCAATGCAAAATCGCTGTCTGAAGAAGAAAGAGTTCTGTGATACTAATAAAAACCCAGCTGTTTCTTCCAAATTTTGTTTGATAAGTTTTTTTAATATACTTAAATTTTAGATTTTCTTATATAAAACGGTACGCCGCTTTTGGCACAAATAGTATGCTTATTAAATATTAATTAAGCATTATTTTAGAAAGAGTTTTATTTATAGATCCTTGTGGGCACTTTTTTTTTCTTTTTTTTAACGCTGAAATAGACCGGGCATTTTTTGCCAATGTATTTAATTCACAATGTCTTTACGACAGCGATTTTAAGGCAAGTAGCTCATCAAAAATAAAAATAAGTTATAAAATATTGCACAAAAGAAAGAAAAAAGATGAAACAATAATCGCGTAAATTATCTGTTTTTGTCTAACTGCAACATTTTATTGAAAAAATGCACTTTTAAAAATAGAAAATTTATTTCTTCAAGCACTATTATAAAACTAGCCATACATTAAAAATATAAAAAGAATATAATTTTTTTTTTTATAAATTAAAAAAAAATATGCAATCATTAAAAATATTTGCAGAATAGGTACACAAAAAATCCCCCCTTTTTAGTTCCCCATCATACTATAGGTATGGGGAACTTAGGTAATCGTGAAAAATTTCGACCTCGGTTTTTTGACTTTTCTACACGTTTTCAGGTGTGAGGAATCCGAAAATGACAAAATTTCTATGGTGTCTGTCTGTAGGGTGTCTGTTAGTCTGTTAGTCTGTTAGTCTGTTAGTCTGTTAGTCTGTTAGTCTGTTAGTGGGTCAGTCCGTTAGTTTGTTAGTCTGTGTACACGATATCTCAAGAACAAATTGTCGCAGAGAGGTCAGATCAGTTTTAAAATATTACATTCGACACTGGCAAGAACCCTATTCATTTACAACATTCGATTTTAAAAACTTCGTAAGTTATTCGAAATTTACGATTTTCTTAACATGGGAGAATAGGACAAAAAATCACTTAAACGTGCATTAAATGAAAACTTTTTAATGTAAAAATGTCAGACCAGTTTTAAAATATCAGTTTTGATGCCGGAATGAACATCAGTAACTATAAATATGCTACTTTGAAAATTTCGCAAGTTACTGGAAATTTACGAATTTCTTAACAAGGCAGTATAGGGGAAAATTTCACATAAACGTCAATTTTGAGAGATATTTTCATCGTAAAGATGTCAGACTACTTTTGAAACATTATTTAGGACACTGGCATGAATATTAATGACTATGAATTTTCCAATATAAAGATTTCGTAAGTTATTGGAAATTTACGAATTTCTTAACATGGCTGAATAGAGCAAAATTTCACATAAAGGTCAATCTTGAGGGATATTTTCATCGTAAAGATGTCAAACCACTTTCGAAATAATATTTAGAATACTGGCATGAATATCATAGACTATGATTTTTCCAATTAAAAAAATTCGTAAGTTATTTGGAATTTACGATTTATTTAACATGTCAGAATAAAGCAAAATTGAGCATAAACTTCCATTTTGAGGATCCTAAATACGTTAGACAACTTCAAAATTACCTTTATGATATTTGTTTGAACATGATTGAATACAAATATTCTAATAGAAAAATTTCGTAAATTATTCGTAATTTACGATTTTATCAACATAGCGAAATTGTAAATTTTTCATATAAATATGAATTTGAGGATTATTGCATTGGAAATAGTAGCATGAAAACTAAACAACGAAATTGACCCCGATAAAATAAATTAATAGATTAGAATAAGATAAATATATCGAAATGAACGGTGGATAGTCTATTAGGCGGGGATTTCATTCTGTCACTGTATGAAGCTTTAGTCAAATTGATTTCTTTTAACATTATTGCCGAAACGTCAGTGGAGGCCCTCTGTTGAGACTCAAAACGGTTTTGGGCTGTGTCTGTCTGTCTGTCTGTCGCGCGATAGCGGCCGCCAAAAAAGCGCTATTTACTTGAAATTTGGTACACATGTTCATGAGCCCCACGCAATCAGCTGTAAAGTTTTTGGTATGTATTCCATTTGTAGTTCGTATACAGGGACACGCCAAAGTTTTTCTTATCATTACGGCCTATGGGAGAAATTTATGTGTATCACGATAGCGGCCACAAAAATCACGCTATTGACTTGCAGTTTGGTACCCGTGTTCATGTGCCCCGCGAAATCTGCTGTATAATTTTGGGTGTGTATTCCATTTGTAATTTGTGTACAGGGACACGCCAAAGTTTTTCTTATCATTACGGCCTATGGGAGGAATTTGTATGTACCGCGATAGCGGCCACAAAAATCACGCTATTGACTTGCAATTTGGTACACGTGTTCATGAGCCCAACGGAATCAGCTGTATAGTTTTAGGTGTGTATTCCATTTGTAGTTCGTGTACAGGGACACGCCAAAGATTTTTTATGATTACGGCCTATGGGAAGAATCTGTATGTACCGCGATAGCCACCGCAAAAATCAAGCTATTGACTTCCAATTTTTGCCGAAATGTGAATGGAGGCCCTCTGTTGAGACTCAAAAGGATTTTGGATTCCGTCTGTCTGTCTGTCTGTCATGCGATAGCGGCCGCAAAAAACACGCTACTGACTTGAAATTTTGTACACATGTTCATGATGCCCACGAAATTAGCTGTATAGTTTTCGGTGTGCATTCCATTTGTAAGTTCGTGTACAGGGATACGCCAAAGTTTTTTTTAACATTACGGCCTATGGGAAGAATTTGTATGTACCGCGATAGCGGCCCCCAAAATAACGCTATTGACTTGCAATTTGGTACACATATTCATGAGCCCATTGAGCAAGCATTTGACGAAACTGATATAGATCTGAGACTGACCGCCTTGGCGAAAATAATGCTCCTTTTATACTTTTCTATCGAAAACAGACTGTTCTGGAAAATTCTCGTATCACATCAGCCAATGAGATTAGAGCTTCCATATTTGGTATATCCCTAATAAGGATTTTCTCGCCAAGATCACCAAAAAAATCGCCAAGGAGGGAAATAGTCGCCAAATTTGGCGCCAAATTTATTTCTTCCCTTATTTTTTCCCTTGCGTTTTTAAAGGAAAATTTGGCTATTTTAACGCTAAAACGACTATAAAGACACAAAATTAGCATTTTATCAACTTATTAAACCTCTTTGAAAGAATTTATACAAAAATAAATGCAATTATTTACAATTTCGTAACACTTTATATCATATACAAATAGGTATACAAAGAGAAATACAACGGGGGGTTGAGGGAAGTCGATCGAATCAATATATACTATTATATAATAAGGAATAAATAAAAATGACCTATTGAATAATGTCTGATGCAAATAGGACGTTGAGGCTCCTGATCTGCAGATCCACTAGTAATATGTCTCGCACTAGAAATTTCTGAGAACATAAATATGATGGGGAACTGAGCAGAGTCCACCTATGCCAACTAGTTTATGCAAGGAATCACACGCAAACACACACAAATACACACACACAGAAAAAAAAAACTATTGCCAAATTAGCAACAATAAATTCGAAATTCGCAAAAGGGAAACCATAATAGAGCCGTATCATGATCAGGTTACATATTCAGTTGAGTTTTCTTCTGTATGCTGACCACTATTAGCAAACCATAAAATATTTAAAGTGAAAAATATATGTAAAAAAAATTACTTTTTTTCATATGGTAAAATCGTGCTCATAGCAAATTGCAACATTATAAATGGCGTGAAATTACTGTCATTTATGATCGACCGAATAAATCAAATAAAATATAAAAAATAATGAGAATAAATATTATATAAACTAACCATACTTGTGTTCATATGTAATTAAAATTTAAATATAAAAGAGCTACTTCGATTTTTTCGATATTGTCTATTTCTAAACTGTCATGCGATAGTAGTCAATTGAACTCCCCGGTAAGGCATTACCACAAGCAAAAAGGACACGTACCCGGTATTGTGGGTGTGGAAACTGTTGCCGGACGCAGGGGGTACCCAAAGGGAGGTTTTTATGGAATTTCAATGAATGTTCTTTTTTTTTTATATATATATATATATATATATATATATATATATGGGTGATTGCCAATCTAAAGGGTAGAAAACGAAGACTAATTTGAAAATATAAAAATTTTACCAAAAAAATTTGAAAAAATTCCTTAATTCCTTTTTGACAACTATGAATCTAAATTACTTGATGAGCTATCTCGTTAGCTATTTTTTGGTTGGTAATTAATTAATTTCAAAATTAATGTGTCAACGGAGCGGACATCACTGACCACGGAGTGGACACTTATAAATATCCAAACCTGAAAGTTATTTTGCAGCTGTATCTTTTCATCCTTATTGTTTTACTTGTGTTTTAGAAAATAATCAACAAATATTTTTACTTTAATTCTTTTGAAAAATGAAAATAACAGGAAAATAATTGTTGGTTCCACATATTCTTTTTTTTTTTTTTTATGTGATTCATCTAATATGTTGAAGACACTTGTATTTCCTTGCTATTTTTCCTGTTAAAACTTCGAAGATTTCTTTAAGTTTCTTCTTTGATTTTGCGCCTTTAAAACTTTCTTTTATTGGCTTTTTTATAACCTCGCCAAAAATAATACATTTCACAATTTCTTTTGAATTTGCTTCTGTGATATTTTTTTTCACTTTTCTCTTGGGTTTTTCAGGATCAGTAGTATTATTTTTTGACTTCACATCCTTAGATCTTTGCACATGCTTTTTGTGTTTTTCGTGCTTCCTAACCAATTTTTTGTTTTCTTCACAAAGCCTTTCACTGTTCTTTTTCGACCTTTTTCTTCCACTTTCTAGTCTGCTAGATGATGATACAGATGGTTTTGTTTTCAGAGATGGATTAATTTGTGGTAGTGTGATGTTTATGGCTGCTGAACGAGGTGTCTCAGGAGGTGTATCATCTCTGAGATGTTCTTCAAAGATTATTCTGTTTCTTCAATCTCTCCCTTTGATTTCTGTTTTGGTTCTTCCATTTTTTCCTAACACTTCATTTCATTTGTTCAAACATTTTAACTACAGTATTCTTCCTTCTGTGATGTATTTATCTTTCTTTAGCTTTTCCTTCTTCATGTCTTGCGGGATAATTTCTTATGCTCTTATTATACACAAAGACGTTTCACGCGACTTTTATTTCATCCAATTTTTGCTCCAATTTTTGAAAGCTGTAAACCGAAAGAAGGTTACAATAGTTGAATCAAAAATTGTTCGAAAAACTGGTTTACACGGTGTACAGTACATGTCAAGGCACGCCTATTTATCTCTGTTTTAACGGGGACGACATGGGAGAGTGAAGAAGAAAACGGTGAATGAATTCCCGCCGGCGCTGTCATTTCTCGGTACATAAAGAGCTTTCTTCTCACTGGTTTATCACAGTCTGACTTGCCAGAAAAAATTGATCGTATTCCCAATTCCTATTACACTGGGCATACACAATTTTAGTTTTGCTGTAAAACAAAAATATTTTTATTTATTTTTTCTTCTGAAACTAAATTTAATTATATTTTTGCAATTATTTTTCTAAAGTGTTATGTCACCTTTTCTACATTTTACCTTTAAAATTAAAAAAAAAAAAAAAAAAAAAAAAAAAAAGGACATATAGTATACATCATCCTTTTGCATTACTCTGTAAACAACACTCATAAAACTGTTCTTAAAATTATACTAATACGAATTCTGTTGTTACATTTAAACCATGAAGAGAAATGCTTAAGAGTTCAGTAAAAAATAGCAAATACTGTTTTAAAGACGTTGAAATGACATTTTTAGAAAATTACGAATAAAAATATAAAAGTTAGGGGGAAAATATATTTCCATTGCACCTTAAGCAATCAGTAGGCTAACAAAAAAAAATAAAAAAAAATAAAGGGATAAAATTTATTTATCAAATTTATTTAGATTATTTTTCAAATGTATCTATTTTTAAGATTAATTTTGAAAGTATCCACACCGTGGAAAGAAGTGTCCACTTCGTGATCAAATGATGTCCACGGAGTGGAAGTCCACGGAGTGGACAGAATGTCTGATTTTGAATTTTAAGGAACAAAGCAACGACGTCAGGAACAATTTAACTTTAGTGTTGAATTAAGTCTTATAATCATTAATTGTAATAATAATTAGATAATAAATAATCCTTATAATTACTTGTATACTTCTGACCACGGAGTGGACTGATGAGATAGCCAAACAGAGGTATCACAGATGAAATCTATTTTTACAGAACGAAATAAAGCATCGAGTTCAACACATGTAGGTAAAAACAAAGATGGCTTCCCCCTCTTTCTTCTCAGTTACACACTGGTGACAGACAGTGCCATCTACTGAACTTTATGGGAAATTAAATAGTTGTCCACGGAGTGGACGCATTTTATTAGGGACATTTGTTATAAATTAATTAAAAAAACAAGATTCATTTTATAACTCTTAAATTTAATAAATATATTTTTAAGGATAATTATGTCCTGCTTAAATCAAAATGTAATTAAAAAACATTAATATTAAGCTTGAAAATAATGCTATATTCTGCAGACTTCCCTTGGGGACAGTCCACGGAGTGGACATTCCAGGTTTTATCGATCGAGTTCTAAGAAAAATAAATAACATTAAAAACTTTTATAATAATATTCAACTAGAGAAAATCGTAAGAAATAGCCTAGTTGTAAATTTTTTTCTGATTGAAAATATTTTCTATTTTTGAGGGCTAAGGGACATGGTTTCTACCCCTTATGTTGGCAATGACCCATATATATATATATATTTATTTGTTTATTCATTTTGTTTGTAGAGCGATATAAAAGAGTGGCTCTGCTTTTTAATTTATTTATACATATAGCAAGTAGCGAAGCTTACAAAGCGTGGTACTCTATTATTTACTCTTTCTTTCTTGCATCATAATAGTGCTAGTTGAGAAGAACAATAATACATGAAATATGTAAGCAAATTTCATGAAAAACAAGAGGTTTATTAATATTTATTACGCATCTAGTTGATATCTACAAAACCAAATTCTTTTATCAAATAATTAATTTCTCTGCTATTTTTTAGAATTATATATATAAACACTGCTTTTTGTTTATTCTAAAAGTAAAACAATCTATTAAATCAATATCTCAATAATATATAAAGCAATGTTGATTTAATTATGTAAAATAATAAAATAACATAATTTTCTTTTTTTCTTTTCACTCTTTAAAGGTATTTTCTACTTTAATTCTTGGCATACTTATAATAAAAACTTTAACGCATTAATTTTTCAGTTATTTTTTTACTTTTTAATATTAGTGTCCATAAGGTACGGGCATATTTTATTGGAAATTTTTATTAGCATCGTAATAATTATTTATCATCAAGTTTAAGAAAAAAAAAATCGTTCGTTAACAATTTTCATTATTCAATATAAAACACAAATTTTTGTTCAGAAAAAGCAGACTAAAATTAGCACAGTTATGCAACATAAAAAAATATTCAAGGATTATTAATCAAATTTTTTGACAAAAATCTGTGTGTGAATTAATGACTTTCATTCTCTTAGAAGTAGGAAGAAAAATATTATTTATGTTTGCTATGTATATATAAATTGTCAAACTAAAGCAATCAAAAAGTTTCTAAATAAATGAATTAAATTTTTTTTAGACTTACAGGTGTTGGATAAAGCAGTGTGAACACATTCGCTTTTTTACGTTTTGTCAAATATCTTGGAAAATACTTAACGTGTTGTTCTTGAATTCTGGGAATAAAGAAAACATGCCTTTTCTCATATTTTTCAGCAAAGATTTTGCGACGAAGGTCTTTAGGGGACGAATAACAAATCCAATAAAATAAAAAGTATCCTTGATAACCCTGTATATAGAAAAGCTACAACTGATCTGAAATTTTTAGATACAGTTACAAATGTTATATTTTATATGTGTACAAAGTTTTATGAGAATACCTTAAATATTGAAGGAGTTATTAATATTTTATTAAAAAATGCAAAAATTTTTCGCAAATTTTTACTTTATAACTTCAAAGGTTTTTTGGATTAAAATCTCAAGGAAATTTCAGAAAACAGGATAATATATGACTAAATCTTTATATTATAGTTAAAAGAAATACATTTAATATTCAGAGAGCTATAGACAGTTATAGTAAATAATTTATTACTGTGCATGCGCTGACTATAGAAAAAAAACCTTTGACATAGTTTAATACTCAACTATATAGAGCACCTTATGAAAAAAATCCAATTAAATACCAGAAAAGTTCATAGGGATATAAGTGATTAAATGAGCTAAAAACGTGCATTTTTTTGTTCGTATTACACTATACACACTTAAGCTAGATTGCTCACGTTGTAGCGTAGCTGGTGAGACATACGCTATATAGTTCAAAATACGGTTACTTGATATTTTTTGTTTTGTAGTATCGATCTTGGTCTGAAGTAGGTCCCATTATAAAATCTTTACTATCTAAAGAAAATAAAGCGCCATCTGGTGAAAAACAGCAGAATTAGCGCTCCTATCTCAAGACGGGAGAAAAGTTAATTAGGAAGTTGTAGAGCATCATCGATTTATTACGAAAAGACAGTTTTTATACATTATTGCTAAAAATAGGACGCTTAAAACTTGCAGTTGTTTGTTCGCATTTTCCTACACTGTGCACACTTGAACTATGTTGCACACTTTGCAGAGTAGCGGATGACACGTATACTCAATGGTTCAAAGTATTGTTACTGTAAGCTGTCACATCAATTAGCACAAAGTTGTTTTCAGCCAACTTAAGAAAGGAGGGTGTTCTTAAATCGAGCTATGTGTTGTTGTTGGTGTTTGTAAACTTATAACTTCGTAAGAGATGCTCTAATTAACCGACTTCTAAAAGGTGGAGGTTCTCAATTCAAAGCGTATGTTTTTTTGTTTTTGTTTGTTAGGTCATGACTTCTGAACGGATGATCCGATTTTGATACTTTTTGTTTTATTGTAAACGTCTTGGTCTGAAATAAGTCAAATTGTACGATCAAATGAAAATACAGGGTGCCCAAAAAAGTCAGTCCCGACTCTTTTAACTGCTGAACAGCTGCAACTATAGTCATAAAAGTGGTATGCAGGTACAGTCGGTAACAAAAGTGTCCAAACACTAGCAAAAATTCCTACATAAAAAAAGTACGCTTAATACAGTTTCGCTAAATAAATCCTTGTCGAATCCTGTTTTTAGACTGATTAAGAACAGTATTCGACAAGGATTTATTAACCAAAACAGTATTAAGAGTACTTTTTTTATATAGGAATTTTTGCTAGTCTTCGGACACTTTTGTTACCGACTGAATAGTAAAGTGGACATGTGCTCGCGATTCAACCGCCTAAAGCGCCACCTGGCGGAAAAGAGTGGAGTTAGCGATCCTATCTCGGAAACGTTTCAAGACAGGGGAAAAAAGTGAATTATAAAATTGCAGAGCATCATCGATGTCGTACGCAAAGATAGTTTAGACATTAATGCTAAAAACAGAACGCTTAACCCTTTGCGGCGCAAGACAATTCAGATCATTTAAATTATACTACCACCGGAATTCATGAACTAAATTAAACTAAAAGAAATTTTAAATTTTAAAATTAAAAAAACCGGCCTTTTCTGATATGTTATAAACGTAAATTTTTGCTAAAAAGTTTCCGGGATGAATTTTTGCAGCTGGATCTTAAATTTTGCGTCCTCGCAGAAAGGACACCGCGCGTTAAGGGGTTAAAACGTGCATTTGTTTGTTCACAATTTCCTATTTTGTAAACAATTGAACGGCATTGCATATGTTGTAGCGTAGCGGGTGACATTTATGCTATGTAAAATTCAAAGTATGGTTATTGTAAGCGGTCACATCGATTAGACGTTTTAAACCGACTTCATAAAGGAAGATGATCTCAACACAAACCATGTTTCTTGTTGTTGTTGTTGAAATTTGTTAGCTTATAACTTCGTAAGAGATGATTTAATTTTAATACTTTTTTTGTTGTCGTAATGATCTTGGCCTGAAATGGTTTCATTGTGATTTCATTAAGATATAAACAAATTAAAGGATACTCACAAGAGTGTGTTCTCACTCTAACTGCTGAACACATGCAGCTACACTGGTAAAAGCAGTATGTAAGTATCGATGTTGAAACTTCTGTCCGTCGGCTGCAATGCATATTTTGCTCTTTGTTTGAACTTTACGCTGCGCAATTTCCAGCGCAGCGAGTGACATGTATTGACTGTAAACTCATATCCGATAAAGGCAAGAAAAGTGGCACAACTTAAAAATGCAGCATTTGAGAAAAATCAACTTAAAAATAACTTGAATAGAATAAAACTGGCACAACTGTCTCTCGAGTGGATAACTTTCTAGATGCAGATGTAACTTTTTTGTTCACATTGGGTGCATTTCATGTATTTTTCAATGACATAAACCATTTTTTGAGTAATGTAACTTATCTTGGAAGTTGTGATTTGTGAAACTTCCGTCGAACATCTTCTGATTCTCTGCTATATAAATAAGTTTTCACTGAAAAGAGAAAAATAAAATCTTTTTGTAAAAAAATAGAACCGACTCCAAAAAGGAACTACTATTTAAACAACTAAAAATGAAAGAAAATTGGCAGAAAATGGAACTGTAAATTGTCGGCGCAAAATTAAATAAAAATTGATACCTTTATTCAATACAAAAATCAAATCCTATTCAAAATACACATCTCACATTGTTACCTGCAAAACGCAGCCGAAAACTACTTTGATTCAAGAAAACAAATAAGATTTCGTAAGCAGGAAAAGTTGGCGAAGATGCTGTTATCTGACGTCCTTGGTGAAAGAAAAAGGTAAAATTATCTGGCAAACATATTTAATTTCTTTGGGATATCATGATTATTTTGATAAGGTATATCAAGAGAGTAATCAAGAATATGAAACAACACATAGTACAATATATATCATGAAAATATACATCTTGCGTGTATATTTTTGCATTACGTTTAGATCGCCAAATCCAAAAGCCATCAAGGATGATAGTTATCAAAGTTATACGAAATTTGCAAAGGAAACTCTAACTTCGTAGAAATATAAATACCGCATTGTGAAGAATGTTCACTGTTCTATGTAGATGCTACTAATGGACCAATTGTATACAGTGATAAAATATTAAATGAAACATGAAAATAGATCATTCGAGACAACAGCATTTGTTGCTACCGATCTAAAGACAAACCTTTAAAAACTAATTTAATTTTGCGCCGACTTTAAAAGTTATGATTAATTGTAGTGTTATAGGTTGTTTGTCGAAGGAAATTATTTTATACTTTTAGGCGCAATTTACAGTTCCATTTTCTGCCAATTTTCTTTCATTTTTAGTTGTTTGAATAGTATTTCTTTTTTGGAGTCGGTTCTATTTTTTCACAAAAAGATTTTATTGTGATATTCAACTGCATGTTTTTTATAGGTTGCTCTATACAGTTGGGTATCAAACTATGTCAAAGTTTTTTTTTTTTTTTTTTGCTATTGTCCGCACATGCGCAGTAATAAATTATTTAACACAACTGTCCATATCTCTTTCTATATTAAATATATTTGTTTAAACTATAGTATAATGATTTAGACATATGTTGTCATGTTTTCCGAAAGTTTTGTGAACTTTGAAGAAGGTAAAAATTTGCGAGAATTTTTTGCATTTTTTCATAAAATATTAGTAGCTTCTTAAATATTCAAAATATCTTCCCAAAATTCCACACACGTATAAAATATGACATATATAACCATATCTAAAATTTATAGACCAATTGCAGCTTTTTCATATTCGTTATCACAAATACTTTTTATTTTATTGCATTTGTTCTTCGTCTCCTAAAGGACTGTACATGGTTATTTACTGTAAGTAAAGTCAGTATTTTGTAGGACTTTGTTTTTACTAACTTCTGCAATCCTCTTAGGCATACTATAAATAAGAGACTTGTAGTAAGCTTTAGAAATGTCTGTGCACCAGACATACTTTATTGCTTCAACAAGTGCCGTAGCAAATGGATGGTTGCATTTCGGTGACTTTAATTTTCACAATACATCACATATTCTCTATTGGATTCAAATCTGGGCTGCAAGTTGGTTAGTCAAGCACTTTCATATTCTGTTCCCTCAGATATTTCCTAACAATCTTCGCCCTGTGGCACGGAGCTCTATCATGCATGAAAATTGAACATTTGTGAACACGCATGTGAAACTTCAACTTCTCAGGTAATAAACTAAGGTACCGCTTTCCGTTCATATTGGTTTAAGGTGGCACAAAATACATACTAGCAGTACCGAACATAGACATTACACCCCATACCATTTGGCTTGGAAGATGTTACACAGTTTGAATCGTATATCTCTCATCATATCTTTTTCTCCTTGGGCGGCGAACACTTGTAGCACGTGCATAAAATTGCTGCTCCCTTGCCTCCTCCGAAAATACTACCCTAATCCACTGATGTACTATCCAATTCTGATATTGTCTTGCGAAAGTCAGCCGTTTCTTTTTCATACGTGGAGAAAGTCAAGGTTCCCTTGCATGTTTATGGATTGAAAACCAAAATCTTTGGCCAAACGTCTTAAAGTAGTACTCAAACTGACGTTGATGCCTTTTGCAGCCAGAGAATGTCTAATCGTATTGCAGGAGGTTCTTGGATCTCGTACGACCATCTTTCTTATCACAAGATCATCACGTGCACTCGTTTTTCTAGGGCGACCACCTCTCTTAAGGTCCACAAATTTTCCCGATATTTTAAATTTACTAATAGCTTGATGCACAAATATCTTGTTCACATTTACTCTCAAACTTATTTGACGTTCAGAAAATCCAATTTTATGCAGGGTCAATATTTCTGATCTTTTTACAACAGCAAGTGAAGGTTTTTTACCCATTACAATAATTACACAACAGCATTGTCTACGACAAAGTCCAGTAACCAATTTTTGATAAACGTGCCGGCCACCTTTATTTATAGCAGTAGAATGCATCTGAGGCAGTCAGCACATGAGATGATGCTATAATCTGTGCAAGTAATGCGGTGTGTTAAAATACTGAAAATCGGCTACTGATCTTAAACTTTTGCAAATGACTGTACTGCACAGTTCCTTAAATGTACTAAATTAATGCTTATTTCAACTTAAGACAAAAAATGCTAATATTAACATGATTCTAATCTTGTTACTTAAGAAACTTCAGATTTGAAATAGAAGCTAAAATTTCTAAATTATATAATTTTGAATTATAAGTATATTGTAGAAAAAATAACAGGTCTGTGACTAGATATATCCGTCAGTGGCGGTCAGATGGTTAAAAAAAATTATTGTCTCAATATATATATATATACATTCAACCTTAAATTCATAATAAAATTTTAAGAACATTCGGTGTAATTACACTTCGCATTACAAAAACCTATATAAGTTTTAATTAATAAGCATACGCAATAAAATTAAAAATATGAAATGTAAAATAATACAAGGAAGGAAAAAAGATTTATATAAAACAACTTGTTGAGCTAGCTAATTAACTGTGTATAATTTAGAAAGTTTTCCACTAGTATCTTTAATAATGCATTTTTGTTTTATAATTTTTTTCAAATCGACATAAATAATGAAATCTAATCAAATACTTTGAAAAATTATTCAATTAAATTAATAGCCTTAAGCACATGGTAAAAAAAGAAGAAGCAGAGAGAGGTATTTATTTCATTTATTTGCTAATGCTTATTATGATATAAATATAAAGAAAATAATCAAGTTTTTGCTATTCAATTATTTTTAATGATCATGGAGAGATGTATGAATGATTTGGTCGATGAACATGCGTATAATATTTTGTTTTCAGATTCTTTTCATCAAATAGTCTCTAGTTAACAAATCAATGTCTCTTAAAATTGAAGAATATTGTTTAGTCTTTTTTTTATTTATGTAATATAACATTATTATTATTATTATTATTATTTGTAAAAACATTATAATAATAATTAAATTGTGTATACATACATATACATATCACATTAATGTCACGAGTAAATACAATCATTTAAATAATACTTTTCTAAATTATCTTTTTACTTTGAGAATATGTAACAGTACATCGTAACATATAAACCAGACTTGTTGAAAATGAATAATTACATTTAAAATTTACCATAAAGAAATTCGTGAAGTGTTTTAAATAAGATATTAATGATAAACAACGTCTCATGATTCTAAATAAAAGCTCCGGAACATCATATAAACAGGATTTGTAAAAATTTTAAAGTTTTGATTACTATCATGAATGACATTATTATTATCGTTAAATTAGACACAAATTTGTGATAACATGAACTTATTAAATATTGAGAAGAAATATATTCATTTTGTTTAGAATATATTCCAACTTGAGTTCTTTTTTTTTTTTTTTTTTTTTTTTTTTTCAAGTTTTCGTAATTTTGAAATAAATATTGCACGTAGAATTTGCAAACATTGAATTATTATTCGTTATTCCCAAGACCAAATAGTTACTAAATTGCATAAATTATAAATACTTTATTTATAAAAAAGTATTTATGAAAAAGTTTAGTAAAATAAAATAGGTTTCTCACTTTCAGAGATGTTTAAGAATATTTAATTTAATTTATTTTAATTTATTATTAATTTATTTTTAATTTATTTTATCATCATTAATATAGCTGTCTTTTCACAAAAGGTTTAGTTTAAATAATAACTAAAAAAAGAGGAAGTAATTTTAATAAAAACCTGAAATTTTATTATATTATTTACTATATCTAAGTTTGAAAATTTTGTTTAAATAAAACCTCTCATCATTTAAATTTTAAATACTGTCGTAAACTACATGTGGGAGAAAGAAGGTGTTATATTAGGAATTAATACTTAAGACGTTTCGGCATATGTAGGAATAAGAAGATACCTTTGTATATCACTTTTATGCTTGAGTAGGGCAATTTAGAAATTTGGACATTAAATTTAGAGCTTTATCGAATTCTTCTTTCTCCTCCAACAAGTAGCTTTTCCACCAGCAAAATACTGATTAAAAATTTATGTGACCAATTGCTTGTTTATTTTTAAAATTACAGATCCCTGTTTTAACGAAAGTTGCTTCTAATTTGCTACAAACAGGAAATAGGGGACAAGATCCAATTTTTTATTAGCTGTGTTGTTGTATTTCACCCCTAAATGGCCTAACAAATTAGACCGAATCCGTAAGTCCATAAAACTTCCAAAAAGTCTAAAAAGGGGGTATGTTCCAAAAGAACCTCGTCCAAAGTAAAAAATAGTTTAAAAAGTGAACAGGCGATACATGAGCAGCTCTACACTTGGTGCAGGTCTTAAAAACCTTCTATGTTCAAAGATGAGACATCTCAAGTGTCTACTGCAAAACGTGAAATGCAGGTTTTCTGGTTTCTTTGTCCCCCAAAAATTTGAACACCACAAGGGCGATTTCTTGAGTACCAGTCATGTACTGGGGGTACATTCCCGAGATTCCTAATTATTTTCTTGTACAAGGAGAACACCTCACTATAAGTGCAAAGCAAATCTTGTTGGAGAATCTCTAAAGAAGCGATCTTTGCTAGAGAATCTGCAATCTCGTTGCCAGCAATACTGATATGGAAGGAAATCAATTGGATGGATTCCTTATAATTAATTGAAAGTCCAAAAAGTATGTTCATGATGGAAATCACCAGCTCTTTCTCCAACATTTGTCCAATTACTTAGATGTTGAACTAAATATCCGCTTTCAGTTATATTCCATATATCTAGAAAATTAATCTCAACATTATTTTCGACTCAGCTCAAGCCTTTTTCGATAGCGATGAGTTCAGATCTAAACGCAGAGTAACAATTCGAAATCCTATTTTAAGTCTTAACGTAGAAATAGAAGTTTTTATGAAGATACCATTACCAGAATTACCTTGATCACTCTTACTGCCATCCGTATAGATTTGAACAGCATCTTTAGGTATATGACTGACGATTTCAATGACCATCTGTCTCATGAATTCAGGGTTGTCAACATTTTTATGAACAGGGTTAAAAATCCTGGTGTGAAACTGAATACAAAAGTCACTGACGTGACTGAAACATGCCCCCAAAGAGAACTGCTCAATCCAGCAAGGAGGGAGCAAAGTTATAATATTTTGCAATGTTGCTTAATAAAAGGTGCTGTTCCTCTTCAGCCATTGATTATTGTCCCAGTTCTTGAGATAGAAAGAGATTCGATTCTTGTTCTCATAACAGAGAAGCTTATTATAACGTTAGACAAAAATAATCTTCTCAGACTCACTGGCTGGTGGTCACAATCATATAGAGCAATATCGTTAAGGCAGCTATGTCTTAAGCCAGAAATGATTTCTGCTGCACTTATTTTGACTCTTTCCAGCCAATTGAGATTGGAATCTCAAGTACAAAAATAGATAGGAGAAACATATTCCAAAATTGGTTTTATAAGGGAGTTATAAGTTAATTTCAGAGTTCAAGCATCTGCTTCTCAGTCCTTCGTAGAAATATATTTTAGAATATTTAGCATTTTACTGCATCTCACCTCCAAATTTTGGATATATTTATAACTAAGAGTTTCTTGGTACATAGTAGAATTCAAATACTTTGCATTTGTAACATACCGCAAAGCTTGTCCATTCATGATAATTGCAGGTTGATAATCATAAATGTGTCTATTAGTGATATAAATACTTGTTATAGATTCGGAAGTATTATATATACTCTTGTGCACTTCTGCAAAAGCGCTGACATCTTCCAGTGTGATGTTAGCGTCACTGGTCTTAAAATCAGAGACCGAGTGCCAGAAGGCAACACCATCTACAAATATACCAACTTTACATCTCTTAGATATCACCTTATCTCTTCTAACAAAAAAAAGTAAGAAGAGCATAGGACTAAGGACCGATCCCTGAGAAAAACCCTGACTAAGCCTGGGCTCCTTAAACAGAGTCTTCTTAAATTTAATTCTAATAGTTGTGGCCTAAAAAATTCAGAAATCCAGGGGAGAACATTACCCCTCACACCAAACTAATCAAAAAGTTTTACTATAAGTTTGTTACACCAAACCCTGTCAAAAGCTTTTATCAAGACCAGAAAGGTAGCTACGGTATGATTTGTAGGCCGCAAATTGTGGATATCTCTAACACTTTCGCAAAAATATAAAATTTGATCAATGATACTATGCCCTTTCCTAAAATAGTACTTCTCCTTTGGAAGCAAGTCATTTGATTTAAGATAGAATGTTAGTCTATTTATCAGCATTTCCCCCATAATTTTACAAGGGATACAAGTTAAAGAGATGGGCCAATAACAATCAGGAGAGCAAGCAACTTTGTCAGTCTTCCTAATAAAAATAATGCGGCCCTTTTCCAATCAAGTGCTAAGCGGCCACTCTTCCACGGCTAAATAATATTATTCAACAGCTTATTTGCTTTTCTTATTTTCCCATACTTCAAAAATATGCCCGGTCCTTCTTGGATAATAATTCTCTACTCATAAAAATAAAGAAATATTTATGCATGATTCATCTTTCTATATTTTATTTTTATGTATTTACATTTTTGGTGTAGGCTGTTGTATATTTTTGGCAATACCAATAAAACTATTATAGATTATATTTCAAATGAGAATTGGCTATTTTACATGTAAATGAAACCAATAATATATAGGTAACTATTGTAACGAATTTATGAGTTTAAAGATAATAAAAACATAAAAGGAGAATTGCAAACCAATGCATAGAATTGCTGCAAAAGGAAATGCAAAACTTAAATATAGGAATAGATTATCAATGAATAAAATGAAATAAAACCCCAAAAAACACTGAGGTCTTCATCAGGGAGGCCCCTCAGTGTAGGGGTGAAAGAGAAGTTTCTGAAAGGACAGTAGCAATTAGCTAATAACTATCCTTAGCCCCCAACTTCTCACCAAACAGAAAACCACCATTAACTGAAAAGAATTCTGACATACATGTAATTTAAATAATCCAAAACAATTATAAAATTACCAAAATTACAAAATTAGTACAATTACAACAAATTAATATATATATGAAATATACAAGAAATTATAAAATACATTAAAAGGAAACCCCCTACCTGATAAACTAACCCTCTTCGGCCGACGGGACCTCTTGCCGAATGCTCTTGCAGAATTAAAATATGCTCTTAAAGATTCAAGAAAAACTTTGCAAGTTAACTGTTATCCGTCACATTTTTTAACCGAGTGTTTTCAATTTTTTCCTCTTTCGGTTTGTTCTAGTTCCTAAATTAAGGGTGATATTTAAGTACCGACGAGCAGCCCCGTCGGCCGAAGAGGGTTAGTTTATTAGGTAGGGGGTTTCCTTTTAATGTATTTTGTAATTTCTTGTATATTTCATATATATTAATTTGTTGTAATTGTACTAATTTTGTAATTTTGGTAATTTTATAATTGTTTTGGATTTTTTAAATTATATGTATGTCAGAATTCTTTTCAGTTAATGGTGGTTTTCTGTTTGGTGAGAAGTTGGGGGCTAAGGATAGTTATTAGCTAATTACTACTGTCCTTTCAGAAACTTCTCTTTCACCCCTACACTGAGGGTCTCCCTGATGAAGACCTCAGTGTTTTGGGGTGTTTTATTTCATTTTATTCATTGATAATCTATTACTATATATATATATATATATGTATATATATATATATTTCTGAACGGTAATTTTTTTCTGCTTCTTTTCAAACTCAATTGGTTGCTATATGATTAGCACTCAGGCGTTCATTTCCCAGGTGATGGAATCGAATTCCGGTTAAAGAAAAGTTTTTTTGTGTGTGTGTGCGTGTGGTGGGGGGGGGGGGGTGTTCGGAATCCACTTTCAGCCGTAAGTTTCGGTCTAATGATCCTTAATGCGCAAATAATGACCACAGAACAAGAACCCAAATTAAAACTGCTCCTATTTCATTTCATGAATATATCGAATTTAAAGAAGATACCTCGGAAAAAAAAATTAATTTCACAGATTTTTCTTAGATAAGATAATGAAATTTATCAGCATTTCTACATAACAAACAAAAAATAATTTTTTAATTGTTTTTAACTGTTTTTCTAAACAAATATTCACATTGGTATTTGATTTACAAAATTTATGGAAATATTTATTTAAATTAGAAATTTAATCATTTTAAAGATTTTATTTGATGGTTAAAAATGTTAAGAAACGTAACACATTTTTTTTTTTTTTTTTTTTTTTTTGTATAATACGATTTTTTAAAACTTGTTATATTGGATGAGTGGAAAAAAAATTTCTCTCTCTGTCATTATTAAAATTAACATAAGAAAATACATTGCGCAATCTAAATCTCACAATTATGTTTTTTCACACGATGTTTGTGAAAGTATTATTTGCTTTCATGCAGATAAAATGTGATTAAAATAACTAGGATTAAAATTACTTTACTGCTTTATGCTTATTTATTTATTTATTTATTTAATTTTTTGTTTTCTTAAGTATAAAATGAAGTGAGCACATCTATATAAGAGATGCTTCTTTGAAAATACTGGAATAATATATAAGTTTCGTAGATCACTATTTTTTCATCCAAGCTATGCATGCAATTTAGTTTTTACTTTCTTCCATCTTCAATAGAAGAAAGTATTGGATTCGTAAAAATTTTCGATTTCGGGTTTTTGATGGATTTACACGTTTTGAGAGCTGTAGAACACGATTTTACCATTTTTAGAAAATGTCTGTCTGTCTGTCTGTGTGTGTGTGTGTGTGACAAAATTTTGTGGCAACTGTATCTCTGGAACTACTGCACAGAATTTCATACAAATTGGTATGTAGTTGCACCTTGACATAAATTAGTGCCTATCAACTTTTGGTAAAAATCGTCTTACAGGTTGCGTTGCCATCCCGCTTTTTCTAAATTTTTAACAGGGTGATATAGGGCAAAAATTTTCAAGATGGGTATCTTTCGAAAGGTCTCGTCAGTACCTTTAAAACGAATGGTTGAACTATAAATCTGTGATAATTTAAAACAAAGTTATCGATTTTTTTTTACTTTTTACGAAAAAAAACTTAGAATTTTTTTTTTTTTTCTCCCCTTAATTTTATCAGACTCCCACGGTTTCCGTGTTCTGACAAACTTAAACTAATTTTTGCTTTTTTCCCCTAATTTTGTCAAAGTCCTACGGTTTCCGTGTCTTGACAAACTTTAACATATTTTTGCATTTTTCCCCTAATTTTGTCAAAGTCCCACGGTTTCCGTGTTTTGACAAACTTTGACAAAATTTTGGGTAAAATGTGAAAATTATTCTAAGTTTGTCAAAACACGGAAACCGTGGGACTTTGACAAAATTGGGGGGAAAATGCAAAAATTTGTTTAAGTTTGTCAGAACACGGAAACCGTGGGAGTTTGATAGAATTAAGTGGAGAGAGAGAGAAAAAAAAAAAAGTGGGACTTTGACAAAATTTTGGGTAAAATGTGAAAATTTGATAAAGTCCCACTTTTTTTTTTTCCCCCTTAATTCTATACTTTTTTTTTATTATTATTATTATCATTGTTACTGAGTGAATTTGTATAGGAAAAGATAGAAGAAAGTCTCGTGGTGGCCACAACATACTAGTTTATTTATCCGCAAGTAATTATTTTCATTACAAACAATTTTTGACTTGTGAACTTCGTTTAATCATTCAAAAATCACTTCAAAAGAATTTTTCTTCCGATAAAACATTTTTTATAAGCAAAAAATTCGTCGATATTTAAGTATTTACGTTTCTTCTATAAATCGAATTTAACGAATATTTCTCGACAAAAGAAAAAAATAACAATAATTATAGTTTTTTTAAAAGAGGATAATTGAATTTATGGCCTTTTTTATATAACTAATGGAAGTTTTTTTTTTCCTTTAAGTTTTATAAGTATTTTAATAAAACAAAAAAATATATAACTAAGCATAACAACAGTCAATCTGTAATTTCCTCCATCGTTATTTCTGTGTTTAAATAGAATGTTTGTTAGACTACACACTTCAATAAATTTATAGATTCATTTTTTGTTAAATATATTACCAAACACTTTAAAATAATTACAAGATAAAAAGAACTTTTTATATACCATGTTTTAAATTTTCTATTGAATCATATAAACGCTACCGAAGTCAGCGGAACCCGGAACAATTGGCTAAAAGTATTAAAAAAAATTCATTGTTATAGTATTTTGAGCTATTATAAAAGTTTCAAATGGCTAGCTAGCCGGGAGGTTAGTTAAAAATCTATTGCAAGCTTTGTACTGGTAACGGTGCCGAAGGCAGCAGAGTTCTGAAGCAGTTGGTTAAAAATATTTTAAAAATGCATTTTCACCGTGCTCTGAACTATTCTGAAAGTTTCAAATGTCTAGCTAGTCGGGAGTTAAATAAATTTTCTGTGGAATCACATAAATGCTGCCGAAGGCAGTAGGGACCTGAAACAGTTGACTAAAAGTATTAAAAAATTTTATTGTCACCGTGTTCTGAGCTACGTGAAGGTTTCAAATGTCTATAGGGAAGTTAGTGAAAAATCGATTGCAAGCTTTGTACTGGTAACGCTGCCGAAGACAGCAGGAACACGAAATAGTTGGCTAAAAGTATTTAAAAAATGCATTTTCACCATGTTCTGAACTATTCTGAAAGTTTCAGATGTCTAGCTAGTCGGGAAAAGTTAGTTAATTAAATTTTCTGTCGAATCGTATAAACGCTGCCGAAGGCAATAGGAACCTGAAACAGTTGACTAAAACTATAAAAAAAATGTATTGTCACCGTGTTCTGAGCTGTCCTGAAAGTTTCAAATGTCTAGCTAATCGGGAAGTTAGTTAAAAATCAATTGCAAGATTTGTACTGGATAAACAAACAAGAATCGAAGTTAATAAAAACATAGTAAAAAATTCCATCATTAAAACACAGTTTGAAATGAGAAGAAAGTAATTAAATCACTAAAATAGCTTTTTTCATATGGAATTTAGTTTGATTTGTCACTCAATTTTCGCACTGTAAATTTAAATAGGCTGTGACCTATGGCTTAAAGTCAATTCGGAATCACAATGAACATTCATGTCTTAAATGATATTTTTTGCATATCAGGAATATTTTTCTGTTTTATTTTTATACTAAAGACTATTTTGTTAATAAACTATTCTTTCCATATAATTATTAAAATAATTTTATTTCTTTAGGATGTAAATAGTGTTAAAATGTTCTTACATCGCTTTCATTATATTTAATATAATTTAATCTCACTTTAAGGAACTGATAAAAATATTATAACGATGGAAACATTTTAACTATAAAGTATTTTCTCAAGAGAAAATTAAATAATATGTTACTATGAGTACAATACATTTCGAGTTTGTCAGTTATAAAGTCAAATATGTAAAAATCTGAATTATTTAATTTACACGTTCTTGAAATATTTCGCAACATTGAGAGCTTCTATTATTTAGACTTTATACTGGAAGAATATCTTAAACCATTAAGAACACACAAGAAAATTTTAAATGGTCTTTAATTAGCGTCTATATTTTGAAAGCTAAACTTGCAATACTAAGTGATCGAGGTTTCTCAAATTTCAAAGATACATTAGGCCACTTAGTTATGATGCTAAGAAAATGCTCTAAAGAGAAGTGCTTGCGTAAACAAACTCATTAATAAAATCAATGATATATTTAACGCATTAAATAAAATGTCATTCATTAAAAACTTTTTAAGATGTTATTAACTTTGTTTTGGTATGTGTTTACACAAATTTCACGTACTTTAACATCGACTTAATTACTCTTTTGGTTTGATTCGGCAAACACTTAATATAAATGAAAATGCTTTGCTATTAAAAGGATTAGTGTTTTCAAATAGTGAATATGAGAAGCATTGATTTTATTTTCAAGCATGTACCAGAGATATCCTTTCAAACTGAAAACACATTAGAAAATGCTGTTAAGAGTATAAAATGTAAGGTATCATATTACCATATTCGTTTATTTTGAAGATTCTTTACAAATCACATTTTTTTTTTTTTTTTTCATTTTCCTCTATTAAGAAAATCTAAGATAAGTAATAATTGATTTCAAATATTTTTTCTTTAGTCTTTTTGACTATATAACTAAATTCAATGTTTTTAGTTTCATTATTTCTATATTTAGAAAAAAAAAAGATAAAAATGGAAAAAGAAGAAGAAAAAAGAAGAGGAAGAAGAAATTTGATGTTGAAAAATTGACGGGCTCGATTTTTTACTGAAATTCCCCTTTTAAACATTAAAATATCCGTCGCATATCCTAAACATACTCTTTAAACTACTATTTTTTTTTTTTTTTTTTTTTTTTGTCGATGATTAAAACTTACAAAATTTTTCTTCATCTTCAACTTTTCCTTTAATCAGCTATACTTAGTTACATAAGAAAGGACGTAGATAGGAACCAGATACACCAATGTGCTGGATTACAATTTTCTTTAAAAATCGGAAATTACTGTTTTGAATAAATGTAAACTAAGTTTTATTAAAGACGAATTCTAATTATTTTTCATAGAGAAATGTGACTAGAACTTTGTCCTTGACATTACCCTGCCCTCAGCATAAATCTCTTGAAATCTTTCAAAATTTATTGTGTTTACTTTAGAAACTTCCCTTTTTTTTTTCTTTGAAAACCGCTATCAAAAGCAACAGAGCCTGCTCCTCTATTTAATGCTCCCTTAATGATACCCTCTGGTTGAAAAATTCAGAACTTTCTTGCTAAGATAATTTGCATATTCAGTTACCTCTGTAAATGAAGAAAAATAAGTAAATACTCTTTAATATTTCATTATGTATAAATACCAGATACTTATGTTGGCATAACCACTCCCACTTCCATGTTAACATATCTCTAGACAAAAAATTCTCATATCAGAGCTGTATAATAGTAGTAAGCAGAAATTAACTCTGGGATAAAACATAATGTTTAGAAAATATTCATTATGTATTTTCAGCTTTAAAACTTTATATCGAATAAAGTTAATAATTTTCGAAACAAAGTTAATAATTTTTGTTAGATATTTTCTATTCGAACGTTGTGTCAACGCTTTGAAAAGAATTTCGACATAACTTTCAAATCATATATAATATATATATTTATATTCTACGCGTCAAAATAAATGTAAAATTTATAGCGTTTTCGGTATGACCGAGAATGGAACGTGACCAAGCATGACAATATTGAAAAATAAAAGGGACTTTATTTATTGTTCAAATACAAAATTTTTTATAGAAAACTGTTTGGAAACAGATTCAAAAATTTCTTCTTAACTTAAAGGTAGTAAAATATAAACCTGACTTTCTGATGGTTTTGAAAACCCATCAATGATATGATTATTTTTAAAGTAAAGTATTATCTAGAATACTAAAAGAATTCTATTTCGTGTTATATTAAATAAAATTCTTAACCTAAAAATTTATATAAATATTTTTGATATATTTAACAGATTTTAAAAAAATATACGAAACATAAAATATATATCTATTTATGTGGACAATTTAGTCCTCATGAGTAACAAGTAATTAAAAAAATCAGTGGTTTCAGAACATATATACTATATATATATATATATATATACATATATATATATATATGGTAATTTTTACAATTTCAATTTGTGTCGTTTCTTTCGAACATGTAATTAAAAGTTCAGACGAAAGATGTTTTTTAATTTGGATTGCTAACGTCAATTCTCTAGGAATAAGAATTTATTGCAGATTGTTCACCACTATTAAACAAATGTAAATACTTCTAAATTAATAAATTAAGAAAAATAGATCTTCCTTAACACATTCGCATTAAAAAACATGAATCCACATTTTCAGAGTTGCAAGGACATGTTAATTTTTAGTTACAAGGTGCTAGTTAAATAAAAAAGTTGACACAACTATTTACAAGCAATAAATTTCCTTCTTTTAATTAATAAAAATTATTATCAAATATTGCTACCACGATTTATATAAATTTTATTGATAAAATATCACGATGTGGAAGGATTATAGAGGTAAGCATTCTACGCAAAATTGCCACTTCTGTAATCGTAAGGTTATACATATTCCATAAAAATTCAGTTATGAAAAATTTTAAAGGGGTAAATAAAAGATAACTTTTATTTTGTGGCCGTTATTATACATTTTCTTGTACTGTTTCACGCAATACAAATTATTTATTAAAATTTTTATTTGTCAATTTTTTTCCGCGATAATGCAGATGATTTTTATCTCAGAGAAGTATGGTGGAAATTTGTTTTATGTTCTACAGATGGCTCTCGGGAAAGGCAGCTATTTTTCCCTAAGATTTTTATTTATTTATTTATTTATTTATTGAAAAAGATAGAAGTCGATAACGTTGTATTAAATTATCACAGATCTCTAATTAACCGCATACGTTTTTAAGGTATCGACAATTTCATAAGATAGTATCACAGAATTGACGTTCAAAAACAATAGATACAAAACTTTGAATAAATACCATAAAATGCAAAAAACTCGCAACAATTGTTTTGGATCGAAAAAATACACGACCCTTCGTTAGGCGAACAAAGTAGACACAAGTGATGCATTCAAAGCGGTGGGTGCGTTGCCGCTTTGATTGCATCACTCGTGCCTATTTTGTTCGCCTCACGAAGGGTTGTGTGTTTTTTCAACCCGACACAATTGTTGCGAGTTGATTGCCGTTTATGGTGTTTACTCAAAGTTTTGTACTTTTTATTGACAAGTTCCTTCAAAAAATACTCGTATTGAAAATTTTCATCTCTGAGGGACAATGTCTCGACATAAAGATTCTCCCAAAAGATTATTGCTATTATAAGTGAGTCTTTTTAATTTCATAATGATTCCTTGAAGATAATATTCATGGATCGCATATTTAAGGTAAAGCTAGGAGAGTTTGCGTGCAATTCAATAGAAAATTGTATAAATCCACATATCAATTTTTAGTTAAACTGTTACTGAATAATTTTGAATTCATTCTATGCATTTTCTTTGCTATTTTGTTGTTCTGCTATAAATTAAAGCAACAGCTGTCATAAAACCTAGAGAGCTATTTTGCATAATCTCTGCTTACAAAATAGGAGAGATTGCGCTTAATTATAGCTAAAATTAAATTGTTATCAATAATAATTGCACTTAAATGGCATTGTTGTGAAGTGTTTGTAAAAAAATATTTTTGTATTAGGAGTGGATATTTCATTTTAATAATAAAAAATAATAATAATAAGCAGAAAAATAAAAGAAATTTAAAAATAATTAAAAATTTCTATTTAATGAAAAAATATTAAAGAATCAGAAAAAAAAAATCAGATTACAAAATAACATTGTTACTAGATAAAACGTTTAAATAAAATTGGTACATTTCCTTTTCATATTGAATGTTTTCTTGTTTGCTGACTAAATTTGCCGAAGTCCACAATATTTGCAATTTTTGTCTCAAATGGTGCAACTTTTGTGAGACCACTTGCTACAAGTAACACATATAAACTAGTCCATAAATCGTTTCATTTAAAATCATTCTGTTATACGACCATTCTATAGAAATTTTGCGAGTTGTTCTAGGAAAAGTTGGAACTAAGAAAAGTTGTGACAATTCAAGCAATCCTTTTTGAAAATGAGAGAAAATAACCACGATTATTCATAAATGCTTGAACCGATTAACATATAAATTTAAGTCGGGACTCCACTGTTGATGTTATACAACTACCTGGAGTTTCAGCACGCCTATTCAACTCCATTCTGCCGATCCGCTATAAGCGCAATCTCTCCTACCATCTGATGTCTCCTAGCTTTAACTTATAGAAATGTTGTCCTACACTGTGATATTGCAAAATTTTGAAAAAATGCGATGCACTAAAAGTTGACAAGCACTAACTTACGTCAAGGTGCAACTACTTATAAAGTTATATGAAATTCCCAGCATTAATTCTTAAACTAGAGTTACCACAAAACTTTGCACACACATATGGGCATACAAACAGATCTTTTCAAAAAATGGTCCTCACACAAATCGTGCTCCTGACCTCTCAAATCATGTACATACATCGAAAACGGGAAGTTCAAAATTTTTACGAAACAAATAACTTCTTCTGTTGAATATGGAAGAAAGTAAAAATGTAAGAATTTGAAATGAACCTGTATATATATATTTATATATTCAAAAGAAAAAAAAGTTTTTATGATGCTAAATATAATGTAATTTTTTACTACGCTCTTAAAAATAAATACCCCCGTTTCGCCAAGAAAATGTAGAGTTTTAGTTACAACCAATATTTTTATAAATTTAGTGCCCCAAGTTTCACCTTTAAATGAACTAAGCTCACTAAATTTCTCGAAATGGTAGTTGAAGATAAATCGGCACTCAGTTACCTGCCATTTTATTTATTTTCTTTCACTATGGGAATTTGGAATTTCATTTTTAACAGTCTAAAATTTTTTATAATTTCTTTTTTTATTAAAGCACAATGCTATATATAAATATTTAAAATACCTAAAGTGATTCCAATCGACTTTCTGAACTTAATTAATCAATGGTATATAAATGAATAAAAGTAACGGAAGTCGTGAAATAAATAGAAGAGATAATTGTAAAAGATGTTTGAGTATTTTTCTCCACTTAATATGTTCTTTAATTTAAGGGGACTTGGCACCAAAGAAGTTTTTATATAAAAGCTTATATGTTCATTTAATGTTCATAAATTAAAACTAAACACTGTTAAAAAAAAAAAAAAATCTAAAATAGTAAAAATTTGTAAGATATTTGGATAAAGCAATGTTCCAAATTGGAAAGCTTTGTTTATAACCCAAAATTTCGACCTAAATTGGATACAAGACCGATTTTGGATACCGAAATGTTTACATTTTGTTTAGAACATCTACGCATGTTTAGAACATCTACGCATGTTTTTTTCTTTTAATAAGAAGTGAGTGATACAATATTTTCTGCAACGTTTTTGTTTATAATAGACAAAAATATAAAATAATATAGTGGACCATACATAACAAGTTTGTAAACTCAAAATAGATAGATTTTCTGACCCATTTTTGGGTTATAAACAGAACTTTCCAATTTAGAACATTACTTTACCCAAATATCTTACATTTTTAGGACTGAGGACTATTAGTCTCAATCTACGGATTTCTACGATACCAGTTTTATGATAGTTGAACATTTATCGAAATCGAAAATTTATCGAAAATATAATTGAATAATTTTAAAGTGATGTTATAATTTGAAAAAAAAAAAAAATGGTCCTCTGTACTAAACTTAATTCTGCTTTTGCCAGAATTTCATTACTTTTTTTTTTTTAAATAATCTTGAATTAGGAAATAAAATGCACGCGTGCAAAACGAAATAATTTAAACATTAATTTCAATTAATCAAATGACCATATGTGTTAATTTTCTTGATTTTATTGTCCTCAACTTAATCTGAATGTATATTTAGCTTATTTTAAATGAACCGTGAATATGAATAAAAAAAAAATAATAATAATAATAATAATTAAATGTCGCTTACATGGTGCGTTAATGGCTGTATACAGCATGATTGAGCCATGGTTTTGAATAGGTGACGAATATTCATTTGAACTTTTGAAATATTCAATTTTTACTTCCCTTACCCTATTACCGTAGGTAATGGAATTATTGTACTCGGTCCAAAAATTTGATATCCAGATTTCACCTGATTTACACGTTTTAAGGTCGCTTGAAATCAAAAAAGTGGTTTTTGGCAATTGGCCAATGTGTATGTATGTGTGGAATCTTCTGGCTATCATATATCCGAAACTAATAAAGATAGAACTACGAAACTTTAGAATCGAAACAGGTCTGGTGTTCAGATTAATTTTCCAAATTTTAGTGAAAATTGAAAAATCGAAAGTGAGACATCGGAAACCGGAAGTGGGGCCGTAAGTCCGTATCTCAAAAACGGCTTTAACGATTTTCTTCAAAGTTGCTATATAAGCACTCTATTAGATGTCCTTTCGAGTGATATAGTTGGTTAGTTCAGGAAAATGGATAGGCGTTCTATATAAATAGCTCAATTTCAGGTCTCGGAAGCACGTTTCTTTGAAAACAGCTGTACGGATTTTTTTTCAAACTCGCCATATTAACTAACTTTTAAATATTCTTTGGCATGTAATTATTGTTTTTCGGTCAGTTATTGAGTTTTGGTAAATGTTGGTATCTTAAAAACTGCTCTAACGATTTTCTTGAAAATTGTTATATAAACCTATTCCTTTCTCATGTATTACTTGTTATTAGAGGAAAATTAACAGTCATCCTGCTTAGGTAAGTCAGTTTTAGATTTCGAAAATTGGTGTTTCAAAAAATTACTCAACCATTTATTTTTATTTTTTTTACAGTGCATTAGGTTTGTTGAATAAAATACATATTCAGGGAATAATTCTTATGATTATAATTATTATTATTATTATTATTATTTTAGCGATTTGAAATCTTTAAATTGTGTTTTCTCAATTTGCAATTTTTCATGAATTCATTATATTCAAAATATTTAAACTTCTACAGATATTTAAGAAAAGTCTTCATACTTTTTTAGATGTATAATAACATAACCTACGTAGAAGATTTAGTGATGGATTTTGAAATCAATTAATTGTTACTATTTTTATTATTATTATTATTTATTTTATTTATTTTTTTTTTTTGGGGGGGGGGGGGATTAAAAAATGCATGTCTGTGTAGAAATTTGAAAAAAAAAAAAAAAAAAAAAAAAAAAATCATGGTTTCTGTTATTTTTGTATATATTTTTTCTTTTAAAAATGTTGCAAAATCCATCCCCATTTCTTTTAAGTAAATTCTATTAAACATCTTAAAGAAGTATTACGATTTTTTTTAAATATACTGACGTTTCAGCATTTTTAAGATCATGAATTCATAAGAAAATGTTATTTAAAGATTTCAAATATGTAAAATATATACCAAAACCCAAAAGAATTCTTGCTTGAATATATATCGTAATGAAAAAGCCAAATATAATTCAATTTATGAATATTAAATATAAATATAAACTTTTATATGAATATTCCAACGGTGCCACGTCAAAGGTGCGGAGTCCGCTTATTGGTATTGCACTTCAAATAACTTGAGCCCGTAGATCATAATGATAAAGAGTTTTTCGCTTTGTCTTTGTAAAAATGTATACTATATTCACCAAATTCTATACAACTGGTTCGATGGTGACCTATAACACGGATATAAATTTTCAGCTCAATCGTATAGAGCATTTAGATGCTATTGCTCTTTAAATAATTTAAGCCCATTAGCCGAAAAAAGAAGAAAATATTTATCTGTGTGTGCAATCAGTGCTTGCATCATCAATCAGTGGTTGCAATCATCCCTGGCAAGCCATATTCGCCAAATCGAAAACAGTGGTGAACTATCACGACAAATAGCCAATAATAATAATAATAATAATAAATAAATAAAAATTTAACTATGCTTTTTATTAAAATAATGAAATGCTAGTTATGAAATATTATTATTCATAAGAACATACTACAGCACAATGTGATTAAAATCACCTTTAGTTCATTTGTCGAAAGAATATTATGTAAAATTTCCAAATTATCACTTTTTCCTTAGGCCAGTTGAATTCATTTAATATCGATTTACATGATATTTTAAAAATAATATCTTTATTTTTTTTTTAATATGTGCCATAATGCTAAGTTCAGATCTGCTTAGTTATACATAAAACAATTTATGTTTACCTTAATCTTCTTTTTTTTCTCACTTTCTTAATTACCGCTTGTTTTTATTTTATTCAAACAAAATCACGGATAAAATTTGTTTTATTTTTCTCAGAATTCTGTTATAATTGTGATTTGTCGTATTTTCTATTAAATCCTTTCTTTCTTTTTTATTTATTTTTTTCTTCTTAATTTCACAGGCGTGCGAAATTGAAATTTTTGAAAAATATAAGAGAAGTTTTCGCTGATTTTTCTATTATTTTGTGTCTTCATTTTGAAAGTGACGTCTATTTTTTTTTTTTTTTTTTTTTTTTTTTTCCGCATCACGTCAGAATGTTTTATAAGATTGATATTGATATTTTTGCTAAAATTCGATTTGAAAAGGAATTCTCTCGAATAATTTTGCATGTACTATCTGCAAACAGTAGTTTTTATCCATTCTTGGGGAAGCAAATTGATTTTGGAGCAATTGATTTATTTTTTATAGTTTTAAATGGATGAAAACCATTGTTGCCAGTTTACACGAGCCGTTTCTAGTCGAGAGAAAAGCAAAGAGTTCCTTTGAGATTAAACTTTTTACATTAAATTATGGTGCAGTTTTTAGATGAAGATCAGTAATATACTATTTTATTTGTTTTTATCGAGGTAACTTACATAAAATAAACAACTGACTAAGATGAACAAATATTATGTATGTACTCAAAGTCAAAGTAAAATTGAATTTTTCAAGAATACATGACATGATAAAATTTTTCATTATATTTTTTTTTTAAATAAGCACTAAAAAGTACATAAAATTCAGCTATCAATTTCCTTGTATTCTTTCCATTGCAGGCCTGTGTTATTTAAATGTTTCAAAGTATGAATAAAACTTTATTTCATTTATTTCAATGCATTATTCTAACAAGTATAACATCAATTTTTAGCAAGATCTACTTGAAACGGTGACTTTTTTTTAGTTTTCTTTCCTAAAAAGATTTTTTTTTAAGCATGTATTAGTTTAATACAGATTTTAGGAAATTAAAAAAATAAAAATAAAATAAATAAATAAAAATAAAAATAAAAAATAAAAAATACAATAATGTTTTACAAATATTACACTGAAATTATAACTTTGAAATCTAAATGCTTTGTAGATGAAACTAAAGTTTTTTAATTCTATTATTTACTTCATTTTCTAAATCACTTAAACCTATCTTATTTCTAAAGTTTTAATCCTGTTTTAACAAAAATTTGCACTGTTGAGTACTGATTAAATTATTCACTCTACAAAAATATATTATGTGAAACAAAAACAGTAAAAGATATAATTAATGAAAATTTTGTAAATTTTATGCTTTGTTTTAGTTTATTAGCTTTATAATATTACCAGTTTAACAATATAATATTATATATATATTTATATATATATATAATAGAATCATAATTTTTATCGAAATCTGAATAATAACCACATTGACTGTTCTGAAAATTCTTCACATTTATACATCGCAGAGTTATATCAGATTCCCTGTCAAACACACAGCATACATAGACTAGAAAGTATGCGCTATGAATTCACTTTTATGTGAAACATAGACACTAATCTGATCGGGATGCCATAGATGAGGATTTAGATAATTGAAATATATATCGGAATAATAGTTTTTGTTAATTTCTTCTTTGTAATAGATGTTTTAAGTTCGTTATAAATATACAGTGCGTTGCATGAATATAAACGCACCTTTTCCAATAACCAGAAATAGAATTTTTTTTAATTTTAAAAGAAGGAATGAGACTTACAGTTATTGCATGTGACTAACAACTGAATTAGGTGCTTTGAGCACGTATGTTCAGGCTCATGCAAGCTCATGCAAGCTTATGTAAATAAGTGTTTAGGCATTTTCTTATTTTTCACTGTTTTTCGTTTGTTGCGCGAAATTAAACGCACTCTGTATTTTGCATTTAAAATTTAACAGAGCTACCGGAATTAAATTAAAACACAGATAGTCGTGTTGCTAAAGTTCTCCAAAAAGAGTTTAAATGGTTGAATGCAAAATTTATGGAGTTTGTTCAGGGTGGCAAGAGGGAAAACTTTGACAGTAGACGAGAGGATACAAATCGACTTTATGCGTGGTAAAGGCTTTAGCAATCGTGAAATTTTGCGCCGAATCGGAAGAAGTGGGAGTGCTGTGCAAAATTATATAAAGAAATGAGCAAATTATGGGGGAAAAGCGTATAAGAAGCGAACAGGAAAACTCACCAGTTATGATAAACGTCGAATATGCAACGCTACAAAGAATAAGAATATTTCCTGTGCGAAGATAAAGGCTGAATACAAGGTGGGTGTTCATCGGACAACCATATGGAGAACTTTCAAAGCTGCAACATTCGTTAAATTTAAGAAAATGAAGGCGAAACCACCCCTCACTGAAAAGCACAAAGATATGCGGTTGAAATGGAGAAGAAAATAGATTCTAGATCTACTAAACTGGGAAAAAGTCATCTTCTCAGATGAAAAAAAAGTTTATCTCGATGGCCCGGACGGATTTCATAGCTACTGGCACGATTTGAGAACCGAAGAAATGTACTCTTCAAAACGTCAATCTGGAGGTGGGTCTGTCATGGTGTGGGCAGTCATAGGATTTAAAGGAACTTTCGAATTAGAGTTCGTGGAGAACACTATGAACTCTGTAGATTATGTCCAGATGCTCACAAGGATCCTCTGCCGTTAAACAGTCAAGAAAGCTGGAAGAAATTATATTTTTCAGCAAGATTGTGCATCTGTACATATACCACATATCGTGAAAAAATGGTTCTGTGACAATAAAATTAAAGTTCTGGATTGGTCCTCAAAAGGCCCCGATTTAAAGATAATGAAGAAGGTATGGGGTATTGTGGTTCGCTGTGTTAGCGTAAACGGAAGGCAGCTTAACACGAAAGATGAACTAAAATTGGCCATTCTATTAGCTTGGAAGACAATCAGCTTGGGTGACCTCATGACCCTATATCAGTCAATGCCAAGGCGTTTACTGGCTGTTCTAGAAGCCCATGGTAGCTTTACAAAGTATTAGATACAGTATTTGTTACTCAGTTATTCATTTTTTACATGTGCGTTTAAATTCATGCAACATGTATTTTTGTCATAATTTCAAAAAAATTATTTTCTAAAAAATCATATTAGTCTTTCATTGTTTTGACTCGTATTTTCATTTCTTGAATCATACACATACAGTTTGCATCGAGTGTCACCTATTCATATTTTTTTATTACACTTCTATACCATTCTAATTCTTAAAGCTAAGGTGCGTTTATATTCATGCAACGCACTGTATATATATATATATATATAATATGTGTGCATCCGCTCTAACGATTTTAATAAAAGTTTGGCGTTAAGAGGTTTTTTGAAATGAAAAACCGATCCTCATGTTCGGAAGGAAAAAAAAAAAGTGCTTGCTTGTAATCGCTTTTTCGCTTATTGAAGAACAGTGGAACAAGTCGTTGATTATTCGACGACTGCTCTACGGGGTTTTCCCCAACTTTTTCAGTTTTCCCCTTGCCGGCCTATTCAGTTCCCATCCACTTGCTTCTGCGAATATCTAAGCAAGTACCTCAATAGTGCCATACCTCAAGCACGTTGCCTCCTTGTAACCCAACAAAGCTCCAACTAATCAACTCCTAAGTCTCGACCAGAACTGACTTTTGTGAATGCCATTTTCAGATTTTCTATAGAAAATGTAATATATATATCGAGCTGTACTATAGAAACACAATTGTTAAAAATATTTTTTTAATGATGCCTTGATAGTCAAGGCGAAAATTTTGTAAATATATTTTAACTATAAATAAGTCTTTTAATTAAATACGTTTTTAAATATACGTGTTTTAAAGTGTGTTTTTAACAAAATTTATTAAAATATAGTTTGCATAAAACTGTGATTTAAATACTAATTTTTCTCTCTGATTTTTTTCGAAATCGATATCCTTCCAATAAGTTTTTTTTTTTTTTTTTTTTTTCTTTTTTTAACACCATGATGCAATTTACTAAATGAGACGTTTGTTAGATTTGTTTAAAATTAAATTAAATGTGTGTCTTTCGTTTTATTTGAAGATTTAAGTACGGAAATAAAAATTCCTTTGAAAAGGAATAAATGT